>CM076572.1:968272795-968819794 GCA_034641835.2 Pinus albicaulis
AATGGTAAAAGGTTTACCATTGATTGAGAAGCTAGACAGCCTTTGTGAAGGTTGTATCTTGGGCAAACAACACAGAGAAAGATTTCCAGCAGGAAAGAGTATAAGGGAAAAAGCACCCTTGGAAATTGTTCACTCTGATGTGTGTGGACCAATGAAAATACCATCATTTGCTAGAAATAAATATGTTTTAACTTTCATTGATGATTACACCAGAAAGACATGGGTGTATGTGTTGAAACAAAAGAGTGAAGTGTTTGAGAAATTCTGCCACCTCAAAACTCTTGTTGAGAAGCAGTGTGGGAATTACATCAAAGCGCTTAGAACAGACAGAGGTGGAGAGTACATCTCTAAGGAATTTCTACGTTTTTGCAGAGAGAATGGCATACAAAAGCAATTCACCGTGAGGTATACACCTCAGAAAAATGGTGTTGTAGAAAGTAAGAATAGGACCATTATGGATATGGTCAGAAGTATGTTGAAGGCAAAACACTTACCACATGAGTATTGGGCTGAAGCTATCACCAATGCAGTTTACATCTTAAACACATGCCCGACTAAAGCTGTCATGAATAAAATACCAAAAGAAGCATGGAGTGGTCAAAAGCAAACTATCACTCACATGAGAGTATTCGGCTGTGTCGCATATGAACATGTACCAGATCATCTAAGAAATAAAATTGATAGGAAGGGGGAGAAGTGTGTCTTTATTGGCTACTGTGTTGAGTCAAAAGCATACAAACTTTATAATCCATTCACCAAGAAATTGATAGTAAGCAGAGACTTGCAGTTCTGTGAAGAAGAAGCCTGGGATGGAGGTCTAGAAAAGACTGTGAATGTGAAGACATGTGTGTCTCATGAAGAAGAAGAAGAAGAAGGAACAACAGCTAATAACCCTTCCTCTGTGGCTCCTCCTCCACCACAGCAAGCACAACAAATCACACCACAAGTTGGAAATCGAACAACCTTGAGAAGTCAAGGAAGTGCTTCTCCAAGAACACCACAGGGATCAGAAATGTCCTCAAGTTTGAATGAAACTTCAAGCACACCAAGAAGACCAAGATTCAGAAATATGAATGAGATTTACGAACAAGGGGAGGTAAGTAACAATATTAGTTTGAATTCATTATTCGCTTTGTATTGTCATGTTGATTGTAACACCCCCAATTTATGTGTTGGAATTTCAAAGTTAGACATTTGAACTTAAATCCTAAGGAGAGTGGACCCCAAAGGATAAATATTTTGTGAATGTAATTTAATATTTAAGTTGAGAAAATGAATAAAATACTAGTGTGCATATTGACCAAAAATGAGATTATGAGATCACTTGCTAAATCCATGAGGATGGATAAGGCAACTATTCCCCACAATCCTTCAAAAAACCTTGAAAGGAATTATTTCTAATTTAGATTTTTGAGGAAGAATCTAAATTTCCCCAATGATGAGGAAAGTAGTTGGGAAGAGGTAAAAAGCTGGAAAAGCTGAGGAAAAGCATAAAATAGCTTTAAAGAGTCCCAAAAATGGGAAGCCTAGGCAAACAGGAAGAAAAGCATCCTGATATTCTGGACGCATAATTAGAAACAGGCTTTGGGGAAAATTAGCTTAAATAAGCTGCTCTTGTACAGATTAGGGGTTGATCTGTTCAAGGGGATGATCTCAGCTCGGGGGTGAGTCTGGGAGACAAAAGGACTCTAAGGTTGGGAGGTTGGTCAATCTCAATAGTGGTATCTCTCTAAATTAAACTATGTTTTTACTTCTTAAGGTATGAATTGGCTACATATAATTGATGAAATTGCATATTAGACTTATGATTGCTACCTTAGACCTATTTACTTATAATTGACCATAGGAGGTAGAATTAGAGTTTATATTGTATAAAAAGGAGGAATCTAGGTACATATTGTATGTAGTAATATTCCACACATTGAACAGAAGTCTCAGCAGAATTATCTTCAACCTCTGTATGGTTGTGGGAATCACATCTAGGGAAAGAATTCATCATAATTTTTAAACCATAACTGGTTCAAATCTGAGAATACATATTTTCCCAAGATGATCTATATTCTAACTTTAATCTGCTTCTACCATTTAAAACAAAAGAAGGTTCATTAAACTAGATTCACCAGACTCTCATTTATTAAAATCTGAACATAACACAAATTTCATTGTAATTGTTTCTGAAATCCAAATTTCCAGGGAGTCAAACATATTGTCATAGGTCATAATGCATGCAATAAGAATGAACTCTGTTAGCCAAATAATAGAAGAAATTTATGTGTGAGTACTGGAAAAAGAAACTATATAAATGCAAGACCTCCATGTCGACCAAGAGACAAAACAGAGAGACGAGGACTGAAACTATAGTTTGGAGAAATCATTAAACGTTGAAATAGACCTGCATCTGTATTTCATATTTCATTTACACAGAACTCCATCACGGATTTCTGTTGAAGTCATGATACACTTATCTATATCCATACCCCGAAGGGAAACATCGAGGGATTTAATAATGTTGACTAATAGAACAGAGTAAACATTAGAATCAACATTTAACATAAAGTTGCTACTGGTAAAAACGTCATATTACTAGAAATCGTAAGGAGATAATAACCAGAGTTTTATCTATGTCATGTTCGTATTAAACACTAAAAGATACGGACTGGTGTAGCCAACCAAACACAGTAAGAAATCTTCAATTCGAAAACCCTTACACATTGCAGGGATACATTTTACGTCAATGATACAAATAAAAATTATACGTATGATAGAGTAATCATATATATTATGCGAGGTACATGCCTATCATATCAAGAATCATAATAAACTGGCTCTTTTGCTAATTTGATAATCAAAGATATGTATGGTCGCTTTGAGCGAACGATGGCATGTACCAGAGGCATATATGGATAAAACCAAGAATCCAATAATTAAGATTGAATAGTAATGATAGAGTTCGTAGAAAAAAAGAAATAAAACCACAAACCCAGCGCTAGCACAGATATAGTTTTAAAAAGAAATTTCGAGAAGTAAACCGGAAATTCTTATCGCCCACAGGGCTAAATCCCGCTCAGTTCGAGCGTCTGACAGTCTAGGCTGTTGCGTATGCATAATTTACAAAACAAAGGGTAACTCCCTTTGGGAGATAAAATTTTCACCCAGGACTAGATATATATATGAAAAATAAACAACACAAGATATATAAATGTTCCTCATGAACCACTACTTCGCCAGTAGCCGAAAGGCTCACGCGTACCAACCTGAAAAATATATGGAGAGCAGATACCATTATTGAATAGAGGAACGATGAGGTTGGTTTCATATTGACGCCGAAGAATATCAACTTACCTGCGAGTAAAAGAGCACATTATGTGTATTAGCCAAAGAAACCAAAAATGTCAACAATGAAATTCGAACCCGGACCTGAGAAATGTAAATAGAATAAGACGTAACTCTGAAATAGGAACTTAAAAATTTACCTGGGAAATGCGAAGATCCGAGAGGAGACGCCTGTGTCGGAGATGCCTGGAAGAGTTAGGCGTAGATCAGGTGAATAGATTAAACCAAAAAAAAAAATTAAATGTAAACGCATAAAGGAGGAACGAAGATCACAGCGTCGAGACAGTCTTACCTGGTAGAAATTTCGACGTCCTGAACACACATTTGCAAGGAAAATGTCCTCGAGGATCACCGAACTCCTTAATATCCTGTCAAACGCAATGTTTATCAAACTACGAGAGAAGTCCTGGAAAAATGTTAACCGAGGACGTAAAGTCTTAACCATAGCAACGTGGATCTGGAATGAAACATGGGGAGAAGGATTAGAGTATAGAAAATCGTCAGGAATGCAAACCCTGAATTAAAAGGAGACCACCTTGTGTAAACGACGGCATGCATGATAAACCACAAAATTATCATCCAAAAAGGATACCGTGAGCTTACCTCTGTGCGTCGACAAGAGGAGAATGACCATCAGCGGGATAAATCCCGTACGCTTGAAATCCCAGCAGAGCCGCCATCGCTATGGCTAGCTGGAAGAATGAAGAAAGTGACCGGAAAGCGAAACTCGGTTACGGCTCTATTTTTATAATAAACATACCAAAAACCCTAACGCGATCAATCCATACAGGTGGCTCAAATCCGACGGTTTAACCATGGATCAACGCCTAAATTGAATGTTTCATTGGGGTCGGGGCTCAATAAAAGCTCAACGTACCCAGGACCTGAAATGTATTAACTACACAGGCTGTTCCGTAACCCAAAAGCCATAAGCCAAATTGGAATCGTAGATTTCCAAAGATATGCGTACATATAACAATTAAAATTGATGCCGACCTCCTACTGAACCGAGAGTTGCAAGAGCAGAAAAAATCTCATACACAAGGTCTGAATTATATATATCTTCCGTATACACGCGGTTAATAAAATCAAATCCATATGCATATATAAAAGTAACGTGCGACTACAACTAAGTAAGAACCAGTGGGTCATAAAAGAGTATAGCCACAAAACGTATCCAACACTCGGATTTGGTGGAAGACACTACGTTCATAACACAATATGACCAACTCAACTCATAGTATCAATAACCAAACAAATAAATTATATCAATGTTAACAATGGTGGATCGTATAACTATAGGACGTAGGAGTTATCGTGAAGCTAGGGTTGAGGTAACCATAGGACATGGAAAAGATTTAAATTCGATATATATATATATATATATATATATATATATATATATATATATTGAAATTGTGGATATATATCTATATATATATATGTTGAAAAGTCGTGGATATATGTATATGTTAGAAATTCGTGGTTATATATATATGTATAATAAGCATATATATATATTAATAAAATGAAGGAAGGGTTATGGAGTTAAAATCCTTAATGGTTAGTATAATAAATAGAATTTAAAACAAGAGGTTAAGGGTCTTGGCCCTAAATACCATAGGTGTTAAAGGAAATACCTATAATTGATGTGTAAATCAGAGAGTAAGAAATGTTGAATTGTTCAGATATGGAATAGACTTTAGGTCATCATGATACAGAAAAAAAAAAAAAAATTGTTGGAAACGGGAGGTGTGACAAATGGTATCAGAGCCCAAGTTATAAAACTGGGCTGTTGTTATTATGCTCACTGTTTTTAAGTGTTCCTTGAATAAATAAGTATTGTGGAAAAAAATTTCCTTGTAAACTTTACTGATCTGTGATATGTAGTGTACAGTGGTGTTGAAATGGCTGAGGGTGAAGAAAATTATGTGGATCTGCGTGACAAATATAGTACACCAGACCCCAACGCTCCAATGATGGCTATGTTGCACAGGTTTCAATGAGAATTGGCTGAACTGAGAAGCCAGAATGACAGGTTGTCATCAGCCAGTAAGGAGTAGGAAAAGCTCATCAGAGAACTAACTTCCCGGAACAGCCAAGAAGGCGAAGGTTCCAGAAAGAGGAAGATGGATGAGTCTGATGATGATGATGTTGCTACACATCAATATAAACAGAAAAGGGAATTACAGGGGGAATTCCGAAAGATCAAACCTCCCTCCTATGATGGGGAGAAGGAGGAAGATGCTGAAGCCTGGTTATTGAATATGATTAAATATTTCCAGGTTTATGAATACGAGAGCAATCTGAAGGCCAGATTAGTTGTTTACAAGTTACAAGGTAAGGCTACCTTGTGGTGGGAAGAGACAAAAATGGTTCCTTCTTAGTGAAAAGCAGACTTGGGAGGATTTCCAAGTTAAGTTCAAAAACCGCTATCTAAATGAACGTTACTATGATGATAAAGCTAAGGAATTTCATGAACTTAGACTGGGATAGCTCACTATCGATGAGTTTGTCACTAAGTTTACAAACTTATTGAGATATGTCTCTTATATTAGGGAAGAGAAGGCAAAGGTCCAAAGGTTTCTGAATTGTTTGCTTGCTGTATACAAAGAGAAAATTGAGTTTGACAACCCAAAGACAATGGACGAAGCTGTTAGAAAAGAAAGATTATGCTATCAGCAGTTTAAAGGAAAGGCTGAACAAGGAAAAAGCTGGTGGAACAAGGGGGAGTTCAAGGGGAAAATACAAAAACCAGCATATTTAAAGAATTTTGGCAGAGATCATCAGCAGAAAAAGTTTAATAAACCCAAAGAAAGCCAAACTGCTCAATCCCAAGTGGCTTCAAAACAAGTAGATGGAGACAATAAAAAGGAAGGGACAGTCAGAATGAAGGAACCCTTGAAATGTTGGGGCTGTGGAGAACCCCATCTTTTGAGGGACTGTCCTCATCGAAACATTCATATGATCATGAGGGATCGAGAAGCGACAACAGTAAATGATATAGCCAGAAATATACCAACTATCAGTGCAGCCTTGGAAAATCGGCAAGCAGAACATCAAGCAACCATGGTGGAAATGGAGGGTAAGATTTATGACCTACCTATTACTGTTTTGATTGATCCAGGTGCTTCTTTGAGTTACATTAGTCCTGGAATTGTAGAAAAATGTAAAATTAAACCTGAAAAATTTCAGCAGTCATGGTTGGTACAGCTGGCCACTGGGACTAAGAGAAAAGTAACACATAAATTGCCCAAAACAACAATTCAATTAAATGGTTTTCCAACAGAAGTAAATCTGAACGTACTGCCGTTAGGATCCTATGACTTGCTGATAGGAATGGATTGGCTGGAAAAGAGGAAAGCCTTGATGAATTGTTGGGATAAAACCCTGCATTGTGTGGATGAAGAAGGGAAACCTTTTACTCTAAAAGGAAAACCAAAATCCATTTCAGTAAGACAAATATCAGCCTTACAATTAAAACGAACAACTAGAAAAGGATACCAAGTTTATGCAGTACATGTGGAGGAAGTAGAACAGAAAACTGGAGAAAATCTGCTGAATGAATTACCGGTGGTAAGGGAATTTAAAGAAGTTTTTCCAGATGAGATTCCTCATCTTCCCCCCAAAAGAGAAATTGACTTTACCATAGATCTGGTGCCGGGAGCAACACCTGTTTCCCGAGCCCCCTATCGAATGAGTCCTCCTGAACTTATGGAACTGAAAATGCAATTGCAAGAATTACTAGATAAAGGTTACATTAGACCAAGTGTGTCTCCTTGGGGAGCACCGGTCTTATTTGTGAAAAAGAAAGATGGAACTTTTAGGATGTGCATTGATTATCGCCAACTGAACAAGTTGACCATTAAGAATAGATACCCTTTACCTAGAATTGATGATCTTTTTGATCAAGTGAGAGGAGCTTCAGTCTTTTCGAAGATTGACTTAAGAACTGGTTATCACGAGCTCAGAATCAAGGAAGAAGACATCAGCAAAACAACTTTCCGAACTAGGTATGGACACTACAAATTTGTAGTCCTACCTTTTGGTTTGACAAATGCCCCTGCCACATTTATGTGTCTGATGAACAGTGTGTTAAATAAGTACTTGGATAAATTTGTTCTTGTGTTCATAGATGATATTTTGGTCTACTCCAAAAACGAGGAGGAACATAGAGAACATTTGCGGATAGTGTTGCAAACTCTGAAAGAAAAGCAGCTATATGCCAAGTTCAGAAAATGTGAATTTTATAAAGATAAGATTCAATACTTGGGTCATATTATTTCTGAACAAGGCCTTGCAGTTGACCCTGAAAAGATAAAGGCTATAAAAGAATGGCCTGTACAAACTAATGTTTCAACAGTAAGATCATTCATGGGGATTGCAGGCTATTATCGCAGATTTGTAGAAAGATACTCTGCCATAGCATATCCCATTATGTCACTGCAAAGAAAAGGTATCAAATTTGTGTGGACTGAAAAATGCCAAAATAGTTTTGATCAATTAAAGCAAAAACTCACCACATCCCCTATACTGAAAATTGCAGATCCTGATAAAGAATCTGTTGTATGTACATATGCTTGTAGAGAGGGGTTGGGAGGAGTTCTTTTGCAGGAAAATTCAGTTATTGCCTATGAATCTAGGAAACTGAAAATACATGAACATAATTATAGTGTCTATGATTTGGAATTAGCAGCTGTTATCCATGCTTTGAAAATGTGGCGGCACTATCTTCTGGGGAAAAAGTTTACATTGATGACTGATCATATTAGTCTCAAATATTTCTTTTCCCAAACTGATCTGAATGCAAGAAAAGCCAGATGGCTGTCCTTTTTAAGTGAATTTGATATGGACGTAAAACATATCAAGGGAAAAGAAAATAAAGCTGTTGATGCATTAAGCAGGAATGCTTGTCAGAATATAAACAGTATTGGAAGTAGTGTCCAGATTGAAATAGAAGAGTTGGTGAGCAAAGTAGCACATCAAGATCCAAACTATGAAACACTCGTGGTGAAACTACAGAAAAAGGAGAAAAATGATTTCACTCAAAATCAAAAAGGGCTGATCTGTTATAAAAACAGGTTGTATATTCCCAATGTAGAGTCCTTGAAAAGAGAAATTCTGGAGGAATATCACAAACAACCATATGCAGGACATCCAGGATATCAGAAAATGTTAACAGCCCTGAAAAAGAAGTTGTTCTGGCCCGGAATGAAGAGAGATGTAGCAGAATATTTAAGCAGGTGCATGGAATGTCAACTAGTCAAAGTTGAGCATCAACATCCAGCAGGTCTTTTAAACCCTTTTCCAATTGCAGAATGGAAATGGGACACAGTTTCCATGGAATTTATAACAGGATTACCCAAAACCAAATATCAACATGATTCGGTAATGGTAGTAGTAGACACTTTAACAAAAGCTACCCACTTTATACCAGTGAAATCTACTTTTGGGACAGCTCAAGTAGCGAATGTGTTCCTGAAGGAGGTAGTAAGGCTTCATGGGGTTCCAAAGGTGATTGTATCTGACAGAGATGCTAATTTTACAGCAGCCTTTTGGAAAGGACTATTCGGAGGGATGGGTACTAAGTTGAATTTTAGTACTGCCTATCACCCTCAGACCGATGGGCAGACAGAAAGGACTAATCAAATTTTGGAGGATATGCTGAGAATGTATGTGATGGATAGACCATCAAAGTGGGAAGAGTATTTGCATTTAGCCGAATTTGCCTATAATAACAGCTACCAATCCTCTATCAAAATGAATTCGTTTGAGGCACTGTATGGAAGAAAGTGTCATACTCCTTTGAGCTGGAGTCAACCAGAGGATAAACTAATGTTGGGACTCGATGCCTTACAAGAGATGGAAAGAATTTCTAAACAGATACAAAGAAACATCAAGACATCACAATATCGCCAGAAAAGCTATGCTGATAAGAAACGCGTGCACCGAGAATTCAAAGTGGGGGACCATGTGTATTTGCGTATTAAACCCAAAAAGAGCACACTTTATGCTAGAAGTTGTGCGAAACTGGCCCCTAGATATTGTGGTCCTTTTGAAGTATTAGAAAGCTTGGGACCAGTGGCTTATAAGCTGGCCTTACCACCCCATATTAGAGTTCATGATGTGTTTCATGTTTCGTTATTAAAAAGATATGTGCATGATTCTTCTCACATAGTTGATTGGAATGTTGTACAGGTGGAACCAGAAGGGGAGTTTCTGCCAGAACTGCTTCAAGTATTGGAGCGGGAAGAAATTGAATTGAGAAACAGAACAGTAGCCAGAGTAAAAGTGCAGTGGAAGCACTTTACTGCTGAAGAAGCTACCTGGGAAAGAGAAGCTGAAATGATGGAAAGATATCCATTTTTGTTTGAAAAATGAACTCTAGTAGTTAAATAACAACACCGAGGATGGTGTTTATTTTCAGAGGGGGAATATGTAACACCCCCAATTTATGTGTTTGAATTTCAAAGCTAGACATTTGAACTTTAATCCTAAGGGGAGTGGACCCCAAAGGATAAGTATTTTGTGAATGTAATTAAATATTTAATTGAGGAAATTAATAAAATGATTCTGTGCAGATTGACCAAAATGAGATTATGAGATCACTTGCTAAATCCATGAGGATGGATAAGGCAACTATTTCCCCACAATCTTTCAAAAATCCTTGAAATGAATTATTTCTAATTTAGATTTTTGAGGAAGAATCTAAATTTCCCCAATGATGAGGAAAGTAGTTGGGAAGAGGTAAAAAGCTGGAAAAGCTGAGGAAAAGCATAAAAAAACTTTAAAGAGTCCCAAAAATGGGAATCCTAGGCAAACAGGAAGAAAAGCATCCTGATATTCTGGACGCAGAATTAGAAACAGGCTTTGGGGAAAATTAGCTTAAATAAGATGCTCTTGTACAGATTAGGGGTTGATCTGTTTAAGGGGGTGATCGCATCTCGGGGGTGAATCTGGGAGACAAAAGGACTCTAAGGTTGGGAGGTTGGTCAATCTCAATAGTGGTATGTCTATAAATTAAACTATGTTTTTACTTCTTAAGGTATGAATTGGCTACATATAATTGATGAAATTGCATATTAGACTTATGATTGCTACCTTAGACCTATTTACTTTTAATTGACCATAGGAGGTAGAATTAGAGTTTATATTGTATAAAAAGGAGGAATCTAGGTACAGATTGTACGTAGTAATATTCCACACATTGAACATAAGTCTCAGCAAAATTATCTTCAACCTCTGTATGGTTGTGGGAATCACATCTAGGGAAAGAATTCATCATAATTTTTAAACCATAACTGGTTCAAATCTGAGAATACATATTTTCCCAAGATGATCTATATTCTAACTTTAATTTGCTTCTACCATTTAAAACAAAAGAAGGTTCATTAAACTAGATTCACCAGACTCTCATTTATTAAAATCTGAACATAAGACAAATTTCATTGTAATTGTTTCTGAAATCCAAATTTCCAGGGAGTCAAACATATTGTCATAGGTCATAATGCATGCAATAAGAATGAACTCTGTTAGCCAAATAATAGAAGAAATTTTTGTGTGAGTACTGGAACAAGAAACTATATAAATGCAAGACCTCCATGTCGACCAAGTGACAAAACAGAGAGACGAGGACTGAAACTATAGTTTGGAGAAATCATTAAACATTGAAATAGACCTGCATCTGTATTTCATATTTCATTTACACAGAAATCCATCACGGATTTCTGTTGAAGTCATGATACACTTATCTATATCCATACCCCGAAGGGAAACATCGAGGGATTTAATAATGTTGACTAATAGAACAGAGTAAACATTAGAATCAACATTTAACATAAAGTTGCTACTGGTAAAAACGTCATATGACTAGAAATCGTAACGAGATAATAACCAGAGTTTTATCTATGTCATGTTCGTATTAAACACTAAAAGATACACACTGGTGTAGCCAACCAAACACAGTAAGAAATCTTCAATTCGAAAACCCTTACACATTGTAGGGATACATTTTACGTCAGTGATAGAAATAAAAATTCTACGTATGATAGAGTAATCATCTAGATTATCAAAGTCATTTATATCAAGAATCATAATAAGTAGGCTCTTTGTTGATAACGAATATGTATGGTAAACTTTAAATGACATTGGCATGTACCGAGGCATATGGATAAAACCAGAATCAATAATTAGGCCCGGAATAGTAATGATAGAGTTAAGTAGAACAAAGAAATAAAACCACAAACCCAGTAGCTAGCACAAATATAGTTTAAAAAGAAATTTGAAGTAATTTAGAGTGTATATTAGGGAGCTAAATCCCGCTCGGTTAATGCGACCGATCTAAGTACATTGCGTATGCATCATTTACAAAACAAAGGGTAACTCCCTTTGGGAGATAAAATTTTCACCCAGGACTAGATATATATATGAAAAATAAACAACACAAGATATATAAATGTTCCTCATGAACCACTACTTCGCCAGTAGCCGAAAGGCTCACGCGTACCGACCTGAAAAAGATATAGAGAGTAGATACCATTAGTGAATAGAGGAATGATGAGGTTGGTTTCATATTGACGCCGAAGAATATCAACCTACCTGTGAGTAAAAGAGAACATTATGTGTATTAGCCGAATAAACCAAAAATGTCCACAATGAAATTCGAACCCAGACCTGAGAAATGTAAATAGAATAAGACGTAACTCTAAAATAGGAACTTAAAACTTTACCTGGGAAATGCTAAGATCCGAGAGGAGACGCCTCCGTCGGAGATGCCTGGAAGAGTTAGGCGCAGATCAGGTGAATAGATTAAACCAAAAAAATAATTTAAATGTAAACGCAGAAAGGAGGAACGGAGATCACAGCGTCAAGACAGTCTTACCTGGTAGAAATTTCGACGTCCTGAACACAAATTTGCAAGGAAAATGTCCTCGAGGATCACCGAACTCCTTAATATCCTGTCAAATGCAACGTTTATCAAACTACGGGATAAGTCCTGGAAAAATGTTAACCGAGGACGTAAAGTCTTAACCATAGCAACGTGGATCTGGAATGAAACATGGGGAGAAGGATTAGAGTATAGAAAATCGTCGAGAATGCAAACCCTGAATTAAAACGAGACCACCCTGTGTAAACGATGGCATGCATGATAAACCATGAAATGATCATCCAAAAAGGATACCATGAGCTTACCTCTGTGTGTCGACAAGAGGAGAATAGCCATCGGCGGGATAAAGCTTGCACGCTTGAAACCCCAGCAGAGCCGCCATCGCTATGGCTAGCTAGAAGAATGGAGAAAGTGACCGGAAAGTGAAACTCGGTTACGGCTCTATTTTTATAATAAACATATCGAAAACCCTAACGCGATCAATCCATACAGGTGGCTCAAATCCGATGGTTTAACCATGGATCAACGCCTGAATTGAATGTTGCATTGGGGTTGGGGCTCAATAAAAGCTCAACGTACCCAGGACCTGAAATGTATTAACTACACTGGTTGTTCCATAACCCAAAAGCCATAAACCAAATTGGAATCGTAGATTTCCAAAGATATGCGTACATATAACAATTAAAATTGATGCCGACGTCCTACTGAACCGAGAGTTGCAAGAGAAGAAAAAATCTCATACGCAAGGTCTAAATTATATATATCTTCCATATACACGCGGTTAATAAAATCAAATCCATATGCATATAGAAAAGTAATGTGCGACTACAGCTAAGTAAGAACCAGTGGGTCATAAAAGAGTATAGCCACAAAACGTATCCAACACTTGGATTTGATGGAGGACACTACGTTCATAATGCAATACGACCAACTCAACTCATAGTATCAATAAACAAACAAATAAATTGTATCAACGTTAACAATGGTGGATCATATAACTATAGGACGTAGGAGGTATCGTGAAGCTAGGGTTGAGGTAACCATAGGACATGGAAAAGATTTAAATTCGATATATATATATGTTGAAAATTCATGGATATATATATATATATATATATATATATATATATATATGTTGAAAAGTCGTGGATATATATATCTATCTGTTAGAAATTCGTGGTTATATATATATGTATAATAAGCATATATATATATTAATAAAATGAAGGAAGGGTTATGGAGTTAAAAGCCTTAATGGTTAGTATAATAAATAGAATTTAAAACAAGAGGTTAAGGGTCTTGGCCCTTAATACCATAGGTGTTAAAGGAAATACCTATAATTGATGTGTAAATCAGAGAGTAAGAAATGTTGAATTGTTCAGATATGGAATAGACTTTAGATCATCATGATACAGAAAAAAAAAAAAAAAATTTGTTGGAAACGGGAGGTGTCAAAAATGGTATCAGAGCCCAAGTTATAAAACTGGGTTGTTGTTATTATGCTCACTGTTTTTAAGTGTTCCTTGAATAAATAAGTATTGTCGAAAAAAATTTCCTTGTAAACTTTACTGATCTGTGATATGTAGTGTACAGTGGTGCTGAAATGGCTGAGGGTGAAGAAATTTATGTGGATCTGCGTGACAAATATAGTACACCAGACCCCAACGCTCCAATGATGGCTATGTTGCACAGGTTTCAATGAGAATTGGCTGAACTGAGAAGCCAGAATGACAGGTTGTCATCAGCCAGTAAGGAGCAGGAAAAGCTCATCAGAGAACTAACTTCCCGGAACAGCCAAGAAGGCGAAGGTTCCAGAAAGAGGAAGATGGATGAGTCTGATGATGATGATGTTGCTAGACATCAATATAAACAGAAAAGGGAATTACAGGGGGAATTCCGAAAGATCAAACCTCCCTCCTATGATGGGGAGAAGGAGGAAGATGCTGAAGCCTGGTTACTGAATATGATTAAATATTTCCAGGTTTATGAATACGAGAGCAATCTGAAGGCCAGATTAGTTGTTTACAAGTTACAAGGTAAGGCTACCTTGTGGTGGGAAGAGACAAAAATGGTTCACGCTATTGATGAAAAGACAGTGACTTGGGAGGATTTCCAAGTTAAGTTCAAAAACCGCTATCTAAATGAACGCTACTATGATGATAAAGCTAAGAAATTTCATGGACTTAGACTGGGACAAATCACTATCGATGAGTTTGTCACTAAGTTTACAAATTTATTAAGATATGTCGCTTATATTAGGGAAGAGAAGGCAAAGGTCCAAAGGTTTCTTAATTGTTTGCCTGTTGTATACAAAGAGAAAATTGAGTTTGACAACCCAAAGACCATGGACGAAGCTGTTATAAAAGCCAGATTATGCTACCAATAGTTCAAAGGAAAAACTGAACAAGGGAAAAGTTGGGTAAACAAGAATGAGTTTAAAGGAAGGAAACAGAAACCAGCATATTTGAAGAATTTTGGCAGAGATCATCAGCGGAAAAAGTTTAATAAACCCAAAGAAAGTCAAACTTCTCAGTCACAGGTGGCCTCAAAACAAATAGATGCAGACAGTAAGAAAGAGGGCACAGTAAAAATGAAGGAACCCTTGAAATGTTGGGGCTGTGGAGAACCCCATCTTTTGAGGGACTGTCCTCATCGAAACATGCATATGATCATGAGGGATCGAGAAGCGACAACAGTAAATGACATAGCCAAAAATATACCAACTATTAGTGCAGCCTTGGAAAATCGGCAAGAAGAACATCAAGCAACCATGGTGGAAATGGAGGGTAAGATTTCTGACCTACCTGTTACTGTTTTGATTGATCTGAGTGCTTCTTTGAGTTACATTAGTCCTGGTATTGTAGAAAAATGTAATCTTAAACTTGAAAAATTTCAGTAGTCATGGTTGGTACAGTTGGCCACTGGAACTAATAGAAAGGTAACACATAAATTGCCCAAAACAGCAATCCAATTAAATGGTTTCCAAACAGAAGTAAATCTGAATATACTGCCATTAGGATCTTATGACTTGCTGATAGGAATGGATTGGCTGGAAAAGAAGAAAGCCCTGATGAACTACTGGGATAAAACCCTGCATTGTGTGGATGAAGAAGGGGAACCTTTTACTCTAAAAGGAAAACCAAAATCCATTTCAGTGAGACAAATATCAGCACTACAATTAAAACGAACAACTAGAAAAGGATACCAGGTTTATGCAGTACATGTAAAAAAGAAAACACGATGAACTACGGGATAAAACCTTTTTGCATTGTGTGGATGAAGAAGAGACACCTTTTTACTCTAAAAGGAAAACCAAAATCATTCAGTCAGACAAATATCGAAGGGTACAATTTAACGAACAACTATCTAGAAAAGGATACCAAGTTTATGCAGTACATGTGGAGGAAGTAGAACAAAAAACTGGAGAAAATATGTTGAATGATTTACCGGTGGTAAGGGAGTTTAAGGAAGTCTTTCCAGATGAGATTCCTCATCTTCCCCCCAAAAGAGAAATTGACTTTACAATCGATCTGGTGCCGGGAGCAACACCTGTTTCCCAAGCCCCTTATCGAATGAGTACTCCTGAACTTATGCAACTGAAAATGAAATTGCAAGAATTGCTAGATAAAGGTTATATCAGACCAAGTGTGTCTCCTTGGGGAGCACCAGTCTTATTTGTGAAAAAGAAATATGGAACTTTTAGGATGTGTATTGATTATCGCCAACTGAACAAGCTGACCATTAACAATAGATATCCTCTACCTAGAATTGATGATATTTTTGATCAAGTGAGAGGAGCTTCAGTCTTTTCGAAGATTGAATTAAGAACTAGATATCACCAGCTCAGAATCAAGGAAGAAGACATCAGCAAAACAACTTTTCGAACCAGGTATGGACACTATGAATTTGTAGTCCTACCTTTTGGATTGACAAATTCCCCTGCCACATTTATGTGTCTGATGAACTGTGTGTTAAATAAGTACTTGGATAAATTTGTTCTTGTGTTCATAGATGGTATTTTGGTATACTCCAAAAATGAGGCGGAACATAGAGAACATTTGCGGATAGTGTTGTAAAATCTGAAAGAAAACCAGCTATATGCCAAGTTCAACAAATGTGAATTTTATAAAGATAAGATTCAATACTTGGGTCATATTATTTCTGAACAAGGCCTTGCAGTTGACCCTGAAAAGATAAAGGCTATAAAAGAATGGCCTGTACCAACTAATGTTTCAGCAGTAAGATCATTCATGGGGATTGCAGGCTATTATCGCAGATTTGTAGAAAGATTCTCTGCCATAGCATATCCCATTACGTCATTGCAAAGAAAAGGTGTCAAATTTGTGTGGACTGAAAAATGCCAAAACAATTTTGATCAATTAAAGCAAAAACTCACCACAGCCCCTATACTGAAAATTGCAGATCCTGATAAAGAATTTGTTGTATGTACAGATGCTTGTAGAGAGGGGTTGGGAGGAGTTCTTTTGCAGGAAAATTCAGTTATTGCCTATGAATCTAGGAAACTGAAAATACATGAATAGAATTATAGTGTCTATGATTTGGAATTAGCAGCTGTTATCCATGCTTTGAAAATGTGGCGGCACTATCTTCTGGGGAAAAAGTTTACATTGATGACTGATAATATTAGTCTCAAATATTTCTTTTCCCAAACCAATCTGAATGCAAGACAAGCCAGATGGATGTCCTTTTTAAGTGAATTTGATATGGACATAAAACATATCAAGGGAAAAGAAAATAAAGTTGCTGATGCATTAAGCAGGAATGCTTGTCAGAATATAAACAACATTGGAAGTAGTGTCCAGATTGAAATAGAAGAGTTGGTGAGCAAAGTAGCACATCAAGATCCAAAATATGAAACACTTGTGGTGAAACTACAGAAAAAGGAGAAAACTGATTTCACTCAAAATCAAAAAGGGCTGATCTGTTATAAAAACAGGTTGTATATCCCCAATGTAGAGTCCTTAAAAAGAGAAATTCTGGATGAATATCACAAACAGCCATATGCAGGACATCCAGGATATCAGAAAATGTTAACAGCCCTGAAAAAGAAGTTTTTCTGGCCCGGAATGAAGAGAGATGTAGCAGAATATTTAAGCAGGTGCATGGAATGTCAACTAGTCAAAGTTGAGCATCAACATCCAGTAGGTCTTTTAAACCCTTTGCCAATTGCAAAATGGAAATGGGACACAGTTTCCATGGACTTTATAACAGGATTACCCAAAACCAAATATCAACATGATTCGGTAATGGTAGTAGTAGACACTTTAACAAAAGCTGCCCACTTTATACCAGTGAAATCTACTTTTGGGACAGCTCAAGTAGCGAATGTGTTCCTGAAGGAGGTAGTAAGGCTTCACGGGGTTCCAAAGGTGATTGTATCTGACAGAGATGCTAAGTTTACATCAGCCTTTTGGAAAGGACTATTCAGAGGGATGGGTACTAAGTTGAATTTTAGTACTGCCTATCACCCTCGGACCGATGGGCAGACAGAAAGGACTAATCAAATTTTGGAGGATATGCTGAGAATGTATGTGATGGATAGACCATCAAAGTGGGAAGAGTATTTGCATTTAGCCGAATTTGCCTATAATAACAACTACCAATCCTCTATCAAAATGAGTCTGTTTGAGGCACTGTATGGAAGAAAGTGTCGTACTCCTTTGAGCTGGAGTCAACCAGAGGATAAACTAATGTTGGGACCTGATGCCTTACAAGAGATGGAAAGAATTGTTAAACAAATACAAAGAAACATCAAGACAGCACAAGACCACCAGAAAAGCTATGCTGATAAGAAATGAGTGCACCGAGAATTCAAGGTGGGGGACCATGTGTATTTGCGTATTAAACCCAAAAAGAGCACACTTTATGCTGGAGGTTGTGCGAAACTGGCCCCTAGATATTGTGGTCCTTTTGAAGTATTAGAAAGGGTGGGACCAGTGGCTTATAAGCTGGCCTTACCACCCCATGTTAGAGTTCATGATGTGTTTCATGTTTCGTTATTAAAAAGATATGTGCATGATGCTTCTCACATAGTTGATTGGAATGTTGTACAGGTGGAACCAGAAGGGGAGTTTCTGCCAGAACCGCTTCAAGTATTGAAGCAGGAAGAAATTGAATTGAAAAACAGAATAGTAGCCAGAGTAAAAGTGCAGTGGAAGCACTTTACTGCTGAAGAAGCTACCTGGGAAAGAGAAGCTGAAATGATGGAAAGATATCCATTTTTGTTTGAAAAATGAACTCTAGTAGTTAAATAACAACACCGAGGATGGTGTTTATTTTCAGAGGGGGAATATGTAACACCCCCAATTTATGTGTTGGAATTTCAAAGTTAGACATTTGAACTTAAATCCTAAGGGGAGTGGACCACAAAGGATAAATATTTTGTGAATGTAATTTAATATTTTAGTTGAGGAAATGAATAAAATACTGGTGTACATATTGACCAAAAATGAGATTATGAGATCACTTGCTAAATCCATGAGGATGGATAAGGCAACTATTCCCCACAATCCTTCAAAAAACCTTGAAAGGAATTATTTCTAATTTAGATTTTTGAGGAAGAATCTAAATTTCCCCAATGATGAGGAAAGTAGTTGGAAGAGGTAAGAGTGAAAGAAGCAGAAACACAAAAAACTTTAAAGAAGTCCCAAGAGAGAGAAATGGGAATCCTAGGCAAACGAGGAAGAAAAGCATCTGATAATGCAGGCCCTTGAGAATTAGAAAGCAGGCACTGAAGAAAAAATTAAACTTTAAATAAGATGCTCTTGTATGCGGATTAGGGTTGATGCATTCAAGGGGTGATCGCATACGAGGGGTGAATGCAGGGACAAAGGACTCTAAGGTTGGGAGGTTGAGTCAATCTCTCAATAGTGGTATACATAAATTAAACTATGTTTTATTCTTTAAAGGTATGGTGTCTATAATTGATGAAGTTTACTATTAGACTTATGATTGCTACCTTAGACCTATTTACTTTTAATTATTACATAGGAGGTAGAATTAGAGTTTATATTTATGTCATAAAAAGAGGAGGGAATCTAGATGCAGTTATCATTAGTAATATTCCATCACCACATTGAACATAAGAAACATCCTCGACAAAATTATCTTCAACCTCTGTATGGTTGTGGGAATCACATCTAGGGAAAGAATTCATCATAATTTTTAAACCATAACTGGTTCAAATCTGAGAATACATATTTTCCCAAGATGATCTATATTCTAACTTTAATTTTCTTCTACCATTTAAAACAAAAGAAGGTTCATTAAACTAGATTCACCAGACTCTCATTTATTAAAATCTGAACATAAGAAAAATTTCATTGTAATTGTTTCTGAAATCCAAATTTCTAGGGAGTCAAACATATTGTCATAGGTCATAATGCATGCAATAAGAATGAACTCTGTTAGCCAAATAATAGAAGAAATTTTTGTGTGAGTACTGGAACAAGAAACTATATAAATGCAAGACCTCCATGTCGACCAAGTGACAAAACAAAGAGACGAGGACTGAAACTATAGTTTGGAGAAATCATTAAACATTGAAATAGACCTGCATCTGTATTGCATATTTCATTTACACAGAAATCCATCACGGATTTCTATTGAAGTCATGATACATATATATCATAGAAAACACTGAGGACAGGGTAACTTGACTAATAGAACAGAGTAAACATTAGAATCAACATTTAACATAAAGTTGCTACTGGTAAAAACGTCATATGACTAGAACTCGTAACGAGATAATAACCAGAGTTTTATCTATGTCATGTTCGTATTAAACACTAAAAGATACAGACTGGTGTAGCCAACCAAACACAGTAAGAAATCTTCAATTCGAAAACCCTTACACATTGTAGGGATACATTTTACGTCAGTGATAGAAATAAAAATTCTACGTATGATAGAGTAATCATCTAGATTATGCGAGATACGTGCCTACCATATCAAGAATCATAATAAACTGGCTCTTTTGCTAATTTGATAACCAAAGATATGTATGGTCGCTTTGAGCGAACGATGGCATGTACTAGAGGCATATATGGATAAAACCAAGAATCCAATAATTAAGACTGAATAGTAATGATAGAGTTCGTAGAACAAAAGAAATAAAACCACAAACCCAGCGCTAGCACAAATATAGTTTTAAAAAGAAATTTCGAGAAGTAAGCTGGAAATTATTATCGCCCACAGGGCTAAATCCCGCTCAGTTCGAGCGTCTGACAGTCTAGGCTGTTGCGTATGCATCATTTACAAAACAAAGGGTAACTCCCTTTGGGAGATAAAATTTTCACCCAGGACTAGATATATATATGAAAAATAAACAACACAAGATATATAAATGTTCCTCATGAACCACTACTTCGCCAGTAGCCAAAAGGCTCACGCGTACCGACCTGAAAAAGATATAGAGAGTAGATACCATTAGTGAATAGAGGAATGATGAGGTTGGTTTCATATTGACGCCGAAGAATATCAACCTACCTGTGAGTAAAAGAGAACATTATGTGTATTAGCCAAATAAACCAAAAATGTCCACAATGAAATTCGAACCCAGACCTGAGAAATGTAAATAGAATAAGACGTAACTCTGAAATAGGAACTTAAAACTTTACCTGGGAAATGCGAAGATCCGAGAGGAGACACCTGCGTCGGAGATGCCTGGAAGAGTTAGGCGCAGATCAGGTGAATAGATTAAACCCAAAAATTTAAATGAAAAATAAGAAAGGAGGAACGGAGATCACAGCGTCGAGACAGTCTTACCTGGTAGAAATTTCGACGTCCTGAACACACATTTGCAAGGAAAATGTCCTCGAGGATCACCGAACTCCTTAATATCCTGTCAAACGCAATGTTTATCAAACTACGAGAGAAGTCCTGGAAAAATGTTAACCGAGGACGTAAAGTCTTAACCATAGCAACGTGGATCTGGAATGAAACATGGGGAGAAGGATTAGAGTATAGAAAATCGTCGAGAATGCAAACCCTGAATTAAAACGAGACCACCCTGTGTAAACGACGGCATGCATGATAAACCATGAAATGATCATCCAAAAAGGATACCATGAGCTTACCTCTGTGTGTCGACAAGAGGAGAATAGCCATCGGCGGGATAAAGCCTATACGCTTGAAAGCCCAGCAGAGCCGCCATCGCTATGGCTAGCTAGAAGAATGGAGAAAGTGACCGGAAAGCGAAACTCGGTTACGGCTCTATTTTTATAATAAACATATCGAAAACCCTAACGCGATCAATCCATACAGGTGGCTCAAATCCGACGGTTTAACCATGGATCAACGCTTGAATTGAATGTTGCATTGGGGTTGGGGCTCAATAAAAGCTCAACGTACCCAGGACCTGAAATGTATTAACTACACAGGCTGTTCCATAACCCAAAAGCCATAAACCAAATTGGAATCGTAGATTTCCAGAGATATGCGTAAATATAACAATTAAAATTGATGCCGACGTCCTATTGAACCGAGAGTTGCAAGAGCAGAAAAAATCTCATACGCAAGGTCTAAATTATATATATCTTCCGTATACACGCGGTTAATAAAATCAAATCCATATGCAT
The DNA here is from genome assembly GCA_034641835.2 of Pinus albicaulis. Lineage (NCBI taxonomy): Eukaryota > Viridiplantae > Streptophyta > Pinopsida > Pinales > Pinaceae > Pinus > Pinus albicaulis. The sequence goes on from CM076572.1 coordinate 968,294,615, forward strand.
ATAGAAAAGTAACGTGCGACTACAGCTAAGTAAGAACCAGTGGGTCATAAAAGAGTATAGCCACAAAACGTATCCAACACTTGGATTTGATGGAGGACACTACGTTCATAATGCAATACGACCAACTCAACTCATAGTATCAATAAACAAAAAAATAAATTATATCAACGTTAACAATGGTGGATCATATAACTATAGGACGTAGGAGGTATCGTGAAGCTAGGGTTGAGGTAACCATAGGACATGGAAAAGATTTAAATTCGATATATATATATATATATATATATATATATATATATATATATATATATATATATGTTGAAAAGTCGTGGATATATATATATGTTAGAAATTCGTGGTTATATATATATGTATAATAAGCATATATATATATATTAATAAAATGAAGGAAGGGTTATGGAGTTAAAAGCCTTAATGGTTAGTATAATAAATATAATTTAAAACAAGAGGTTAAGGGTCTTGACCCTAAATACCATAGGTGTTAAAGGAAATACCTATAATTGATGTGTAAATCAGAGAGTAAGAAATGTTGAATTGTTCAGATATGGAATAGACTTTAGGTCATCATCATACAGAAAAAATAAAATAAAAAAAATAAAAAAATAAAAATAAAAAATAAAAATTGTTGGAAACGGGAGGTGTGACATTGATGACCCAATTCATTTTGAAGATGCTGTAAATGATGATAAATGGATTGAAGCAATGAATGAAGAAATCGGTGCAATTGAGAAGAGTAAAACATGGGAGTTAGTGAACCTCCCTGAAGGCAAAGATGCCATTGGATTTAAGTGGGTCTATAAGTCCAAAAGAAATGCTGAAGGCAAGATCAAAAGGCACAAGGCCAGACTTGTTGTTAAAGGTTACAAACAACAAGGCAGAGACTATGATGAAACCTTTGCACTAGTAGCAAGGATGGAAATAGTCAGAACAGTGTTGTCTATTGCAGCACAACACAAATGGAAGATTTATCAGATGGATGTTAAATCTGCATTCCTGAATGGAGTGTTAAAAGAAGAGGTTTATGTTGAACAACCTCCAGACTATGAAGTTGAAGGCCAAAAGCATAAAATATGCAAACTGAAGAAGGCTCTTTATGGGTTGAAGCAAGCTCCAAGAGCATGGTACATCAGGATATATGCTTACCTGATTGAGAATGTGTTCGAGAAACGTGATGGCGAACCCACACTCTACATAAAGGAGAATGATGGTAAGATACTTATCGTTGTATTATATGTAGATGATTTAAAATTTTCTGGCAATGATGCTTCTCTCATTTCTAATTTTAAAGCAGTCATGAAAAGTGAGTTTGAAATGATTGACTTGGGATTCTTGAGATATTTTCTTGGAACTGAAGTATACCAAAGTGAAAATGGTGTTTTCATTTCTCAAGATAAATATGTAGAAGCAGTGTTGAAGAGATTCAACATGCAGAACAACAAGGCAGTCGTGACTCCAACAGTATTGGGGTTGAAATTAATAAAAGAAGATAACAGTAAGGATTTTGATCCAAAGTTGTATAAGAGCATAGTTGGCAGCCTTATGTACTTAACTGCAACTAGGCCAGACATTATACACGCTGTTATCTTAATCTCCAGATTCATGGAAAAACCAAAAGAAACTCATTGGCAGGCAGCCAAGAGAATTCTTAGGTATGTAAATGGAACGATGGGGTTTGGTATATTATACTCCTCTTCTGAAAGTTTCATGTTGATAGGATACACTGACAGTGATTGGGCTGAAAGTGTTGATGATCGGAAGAGCACATCAAGATATGTGTTTCATTTAGGATCAGGAGTAGTTTTATGGGCTTCCAAGAAGCAACCGATAGTTTCTTTATCTACAACAGAAGAAGAATATGTTGCAGCAACAGCAGCAGTATGGCTGAGTAGAGTTCTCAGAGATTTGTGCCATGAAAAAGAAAAGGGAACAACCATTTACAGTGATAATAGCTTGGCGATAGCATTGTCTAAAAATTTAGTCTTTCATAAAAGGACAAAGCACATTGACACCAAGTTTCACTTCATACGTGAATTGGTTAACAATGGTGAGATTGTTTTGCAACATTGCATAACAGAGGATCAATTTGTTGATATCCTCACAAAGCCACTTGCGCAGAAAAGCTTTGATCATTTCAGGGAATGCCTGAGTATGCATAAAAACCCAGCAGTTAGCGAGAGAATGCCTGAGATCAACGGTTAGCGGGAGTGCAATTAGCCCGGAGGTTAAAGGGGGCGGTGCCTCCACATTTGACCTGCCAATTGGGCGTTGACCCACGATCAATGGCCATGATTAACTGCGGGGCCATATCTTGACCGTACTGAACCGGCGGAATGGTGGCTCCGCAACCACCATCATGTGGTGTCTCCGCCCATGCACCACCAACACGCCACCACTTCTGCCACCATGCAAATTCGCCATCAATGCGATTTTTCAAGCGATGCAGCCAGAATTTATGATGCCATAAATGAATTTTCAAGCGGTGATTTTTTTTGTTATATGTCAATTAATGACATTGAATGAAACTAGGCTGAGATATTTTGTTTTTAATATAGAACAGAGTCATTCTATTATTATGTATGTTTTTTATGCACAACAGTGTAATTTGTTTTTAAAAAGACAGAGCACAATTAAAAAAAATACACAACAGTGTATGCTTTTTTTTAGGAAAAACAGAGAGTTGTTTTTTTAATAGACAGAGACAGTGAATAAAAAAAAACACAGCAGTGTGAAATATTTTATATACACAACAATGCATATTTAGTGAATGACAGAGTGATAGTTCTGCACTGTGTTTGCAGCAGTCAAACTATCTTTGTAAGCCCTCTGAGTGAGGAAGAAGTTGTAACAGTTTTTTTGAAGAAATTGATTTTTTTTTATGTGGAAACTCTATCATGGTGAATGCAAATTATAAATATTTTCTCTGTGTTAAAGAGGGAGTTTTATTCTCCAGTGTTAATTCTAGAATTCTTAAATATTCCAACATGGTATCGAAGCCAGTCCAAGCTATTTGAAGGTCAAATAAGCTGAAGGAAAGGAATTATTTGTTGCAGCAGCTTCTCCAGCAGTGTGAAGACTCAGCCAAAAGAATCCAAAGGTATTTCTCTATACAGTTCTTGTGTTACTGTTGCAGAACAGTCAAGTTATTTTAAAATAAAAAGTCAAGTGTTTTTTGAATCATAGTTAAGAGTGCAGAATGGCTGGAGCCAGCACTAGTATGCGTATGGGAAATATCCATCTCCCAATGTTTAATGGGAAAAATTATGACTATTGGTCAATAACTATGAGAGCATTATTTGTCTCCCAAGACTTATGGGAATTTGTTGAGGAAGGCTTTGAAGAGCCAACAGATGAACATGAGTTTAATATGTTAACTCAGGTAGAAAGAGATATTCTGAAGAGCAATAAGAAGAAAGACGCCAAGGCTCTTTTATTTTTGTATCAAACAGTGCATGAGAGTGTGTTTCCAAGGATAGCAGCAGCTAAGAGATCCAAAGAAGCATGGGAAACTCTTAAGATAGCTTATCAAGGCATGAAGAAAGTGAAGACAACAAAACTTCAGTTGCTAAGGAGAGACTTTGAGACTCTCTGTATGAAAGAGTCAGATACTATTGACTCATTCTTCACTCATGTGATTGGAATGGTCACACAAATAAGATCTCATGGAGAGACTCTTGAATACAAGAGGATTGTGGAAAAAATCTTGAGGAGTCTACCCTCAATATTTGATGTGATTGCCACCACCATAGAGGAGACTAAGGATCTCACAAAGTTTTCAGTAGATGAGCTATATGCATCACTAATGACCCATGAACAAAGATTGGGTAGGAGTGAAAACTCATCTCTTGAACATGCCTTTAAGACCCAGATGTCTTTCGGAAGAGGAAGAGGGCAAGGCAGAGGAAACAAAAGAGGAAGAGGTAGAAGCCAAAACAGAGGTGGAAGGAACAACCCTTCACATTCACATGGAAGGTGCAACAGTTAAGATCATAGCCACAGCCAAAGCAATAGCCAGTAGAGTGGTCAACAGAATACTCAAGGACAGAGGTATGATAAATCCAATTTCCAATGTTACCATTGTAACAAATATGGTCATTATGCTAATGAATGAAGAAAGAAGAAGTAAGATATGGGAAGTAGAACTAGTGCGAACTTCACTAGAGAAAATAGCAGCCAAAACATTTTGTTTTTAGCTTGTAATATGGTTGAAGAAAAGAATGAGGACTTATGGTTTCAAGACTCCGGTTGTAGTAACCATATGACAAGAAACTTAGCAATGTTTTCTATGTTAGATGAGAGTGTGCAGTGACAAGTCACACTAGGAACTGATAGCAAAGTTTCTGTTATGGGAAAAGGAGATGTAAATGTCTTAACAAGATTAGGTGCAAAGAAATCCATAGTAGATGTTTATTATGTTCCAGGAATGAAGTGTAACCTCTTAAGTATTGGACAACTTGTCCATAAGGGGTATAATGTTTTCTTTGAAGATGATGTATGTAACATCATGGATAAACCACCCAACAAACTATGCATTGCTGAAGTGAAGATGACAAGGAACAAGATGTTCCCTATTAGAATGAGAGCAAACTTGAAGAATGGTGAAGAGAAAGCAGCAGTTGCACAAGAGACTTTCCAAAGTGAACCAAAATATGATAATTGGTTATGGCACTTGAGATTTGGACATTTCAACTTTGGAGGCCTTAATTTGTTGAACAAAAAAGGAATGGTAAGTGGTTTACCATTGATAGAGAAACCAGACAGCCTTTGTGAATATTGTATCTTGGGGAAACAACACAGAGAAATTTTTCCTTCCAGGAAAAGCATAAGGGCAGAAGCACCCTTAGAGATTGTCCACTCAGATGTATGTGGACCGATGCAAACTCCATCACTTGCTAACAACCACTATATCTTAACATTCATAGATGATTTTACAAGAAAAACTTGAGTTTACTTTTTGAAAAATAAAAGTGAAGTGTTTGAAAAATTTTGCAATTTCAAAGCACTTGTTGAGAAACAAAGTGGGCTGCATATCAAAGTCTTAAGGACTGACAGAGGAGGTGAGTATATCTCTAAATATTTTCTACGTTTTTGTAGAGAAAATGGTATGCATAAGTAATTTACAACTAGATATACTCCGCAGCAAAATGGAGTAGCCAAAAGGAAGAACCGAACCATAATGGACATGGCAAGGAGTATGCTAAAGGAAAAGAATTTGCCTAATGATTATTGGGCTGAAGCTATACATTGTGTAGTGTATATTTTGAATAGGTTCCCTACAAAAGCAGTTATGAACAAAGTGCCGGAAGAGGCATGGAGTGGCACAAAGCAAAGTGTCACGCACATGAAGGTTTTTGGATGTGTGGCTTATGCACACATTCCGGATCAGCTAAGGAAGAAGTTGGACATCAAGGGGGAGAAATGTATTTTCATTGGATACAGTGAGGAATCCAAGGCATACAGGTTATATAACCCATCCACCAAGAAGTTTATTGTGAGCAGGGATGTTCAGTTCATTGAAGAGGAAGCTTGGGATGGAAGCATAGAGAAAATAGTGAATGTTAAACATTGTTTATCTCATGATGAAAATGATGATGAGTTGGCTGAAATACATCCCCGAACAGCAACACCAACAAATTTAGAGCAGCAGAGCACACCCTTGAGGAGAAATGACAGTGCTTATCCAAGCACACCACAAGGAGGAAATTCAAGTGTTTCTTCAAGCATTTGTACACCTACTAAAAGAGGTAAGAAATTCAAAAGTTTGAGAGAAATTTATGAAAAAAATATTGCAAATGAAGGTATCAATTCTTTGTTTGCTTTATATTGTCATGTTGATGATCCTGTTCATTTCAAAGAAGCTATCAAGGATAGGAAATGGATAGAAGCTATGGATGAGGAGATTAATGCCATAGAAAGAAACAAAACTTGGGATTTGGTTGAACTCCCAAAAGGTAAAGATGTCATTGGAGTAAAATGGGTCTACAAGACTAAAAGTAATGCTAAAGGCAAAATAGAGAGACACAAGGCATGACTTGTTGTCAAAGGGTATAAACAAAAGCATGGAATAGATTATGAGGAAACTTTCGCACCGGTTGCAAGAATGGAAACCATGAGAGCAGTGTTGTCCATAGCAGCACAAAACAAATGGAAAGTTTACCAAATGGACGTGAAGTCAGCATTCCTAAATGGGGCATTAATGGAAGAGGTTTACATTGAACAACCTCTCGGTTATGAAAAGAAAGGCCAAGAGCACAAAGTATGTAAGTTGAAGAAAGCTCTTTATGGGCTGAAGCAAGCGCCAAGAGCATGGTACAGTAGGATAGATTCATATCTACTGGAAAATGGTTTTGAAAAGTGTGAGGGAGAACCCACTCTCTACATCAAAGAAAAATATGGAAAAATATTGATTGTAGTCTCATATGTTGATGATGTTATTTTTACAGGTAATGATGATTTCCTTATTGAACATTTTAAAACAGTCATGAAAGAAGAATTTGAAATGACTGATACGGGTTTGTTGAGATACTTCTTGGGAATAGAAGTAGAACAAGATGGAAATGGAATTTTTATCTCACAGGCAAAATATGTTAATGAGCTGCTTGAAAGATTTAACATGCAGGAGAGAAAAGCAGCGATCACTCCCACAGTGACGGGATTAAAACTCAGTAGAGAGGACAACAGCAAGGATTTTGATCCTAGCTTATACAAGAGCATAGTTGGCAGCCTTATGTATTTGACTGCAACTAGGCCGGACATAATGCATGTTGTTAGTTTGATTTCCAGATTCATGGAAAAGCCAAAGGATACACATTGGCAAGCAGCAAAAAGAATTTTGAGGTGTGTTAAAGGTACAAAAATGTTTGGTATTTTTTATATTGCTTCAGAATGTTCTGATTTAATTGAATACACTGACAGTGATTGGGCTAGAAGTGTAGATGATCGGAAGAGCACTTCCGGTTATGTTTTTCACATGGGTTCAGGAGCCATTTCATGGGATTCTAAGAAACAACCCATAGTAGTGTTGTCTACAGCAGAAGTATAATATGTGGCAGCTACAGCATCAACATGTCAAGCAGTTTGGATGAGGAAAATGTTGAGAAGTTTATGCCAAGAACAGGTAAAAGGGACAGTGATATTTTGTGACAATAGCTCAACTATTGCATTGTCTAAAAATTTTGTTTTTCATAAAAGGACAAAGCACATTGACACCAAGTTTCACTTCATACGTGAACTGGTTAACAATGGTGAAATAGTTTTGCATCATTGTAGAACAGAGGATCAATTTGTAGATATCCTCACAAAGCCACTTGCGTAGAAAATCTTTGAACATTTTAGAAAATGTCTGGGTATGCAGGAAAACCCAGCAGTTGAAATTAAGGGGGAGTGTTGGAATATAATTTCCAACTGCACGGATAAACCAGCAGACAGCGTGATGAACAGGTTTAACAGCGCAGAGCTTAAGGCGGCAGCACGTCGGAAGAGCGATCACTGTGCGCTCGGAGATCAACGGTTAGCGGGAGTGAAATTAGCCTGGAGGTTAACGGGAGCGGTGCCTCCGCATTTGACATGCCAATTGGGCATTGACCCACGATCAATGGCAATGATTAACTGTGAGGCCATATCCTGACCGTATTGAACCAGCGTAACGGCGCCTCCGCAACCACCGTCATGTGGTGTCTCCACCCACGCACCACCAACACGCCACCACTTCTGCAACCATGCGAATTCGCCATCAATGCGATTTTTCAAGCGATGTAGCCAGAATTTATGATGCCATAAATGAATTTTCAAGCAGTGATTTTTTTTGTTATATGTCAATTAATGACATTGAATGAAACTAGGCTGAGATATTTTTTTTTAATATAGAACAGAGTCATTCTATTATTATGTATGTTTTTTATGCACAGCAGTGTAATTTTTTTTTAAAAAGACAGAGCAGAATTAAAAAAAATACACAGCAGTGTATGTTTTTTTTATAGGAAAAACAGAGAGTTGTTTTTTTAATAGACAGAGACAGTGAATAAAAAAAAACACAGCAGTGTGAAATATTTTATATACACAACAGTGTATATTTAGTGAATGACAGAGTGATAGTTCTGCACTGTGTTTGCAGCAGTCAAACTATCTTTGTAAGCCCTCTGAGTGAGGAAGAAGTTGTAACAGCTTTTTTTGAAGAAATTGAATTATTTTTATGTGGAAACTCTGTCACTGTGAATGCAAATACTAAATATTTTTTCTGTATTAAAGAGGGAGTTTTATTCTCCAGTGTTAATTCTGGAATTCTTCAATATTCCAACAATGATTACCCAATGACGATTCACAATATGATCGTATAAAGAGTGTGGTGGAAATAGGAGTTCAAGCCAAATTTCCACTGCAATCATTGTGATCCAATTGTTAAATGTGTAAATTCAATATCTGATATTATAATTTATTATAATTGCTAATATAAATTGCTTAAGCAGGTCCACGACAGGAAACCAAGCTGGAAAGCATTCTGCAGGAACCATCAAGCCTTTATTTCATTGTCGTAAATATAATAGACACAATTAAGGTAGTAAAATTTACAATGCAATTATTTCGATACCTGGAACAAAGTGAAATGGATCAAGAATATAATAAGCTGAGGGCGATTGAACCAAAACAACTTATCGGTTGGTTGCAGCACTGGAATTCCTTTAACTACATCATGTCTCCCTTGAATTCCTAAGGCCATCTCTAATATTATAAGTTTCAACTTCGTTCCAACTATCAAAACAATCTACGAAAGTCTCGAAATAGCAATAAACACGCACAAGTCAATAGTGGAAAACTTTATAGATCAATAACTTATATCCAATAATTCTATTTCCGAACATTTCCAGGTACTTACTACTAAGGGAGCGAAAGAGAACCAAAATTATGAATTCCAGTATGCTCACACACAGTAATACAGCCAATCAAACAGAGAATGTCAGACTCACTAGCAATAGAAACAAAACTAAACTCTTGAGTAAGACAGAGTCGTGAAGACTTACTATACAAATTGATAATAAAAAATACCATGGCTAAAGTCCACAGTGGAACACTGCAGATAAAGCAACAACTGCTGTTAAAAAGCAAGGGGAGGTTTCCCAGAGAAACAAAACAAATGAACGACTGAGAAGCATTGCAGGAGGAAAATCAATTATTATTTCTAAAGACAAAAGTTTTTACGCGCAACAAGTTATTACGAACCTGATTCCAATCACCTTATTGAAGTCGTCATCCAATGACGTCATTATATATTTATGAAAATCAAACTTCTTAGTATTTGTAGAGAAATGGGCCTATACGATACCAAGAAAAAAAATTAGCAATACAAATCACATAAATCACGTGAATTAAATGGTTGTTTTAACCAAGACATAATGCAAATGGGAGATTTGAAGTAATGGAGACATACAATGATGAAGCCATGGTGAAAAGTTAGGTAATCAACTTTACTTATGGACCGAAAGAATTGTCTAAAGAAGCAAACATGCAAATCTACATAGTGTTAAATGTTAAACCAGAAATGAATATTACTACTACATGTAAAACGGATTAAAGTAAGTTAAATCGCTAGAAAATTTGTTGTTTAAATTACTTACCACCCATTTAAGAATGGGTGTTCTGCTCCATAAATTCATATGATGCCTTACAAATGTAGTTTGTTGGGTTAATTTGAACTTTGAAGGATATGCAGGAAACAAACAATAAGCACGTAGCTACCTTACTTAAAAACAACCTTTCTAACATTATTCAATGCTAAATATTCTTGATGTGTTTTCTAATGTTTGAACTCAAAATCATTTCACAGGGTGTCCCGTTAAAATTTTCAGATTCGTAACATGGTAAAGGTTTCCATTTTTCAAACACGACAGAGTGCCAGACGAGGCCATTTAGAGGAGAAAAATAAAAAGAAGTCACCATGTGAAAATTGATAATCCATTGTTACTATCTCCTTTTCCCATGCTTTCCAACGCCTCATCTAGGCACAAAAATGACTTGTATTTTCAGTTGAAGATGTTTCGAATGCATGAAGATATGAAAGCAAATTCAAACAGAGAAAAAAATGAAACTGAATGATATGGGAGAAGATCATTTATTTCCGGTTGCACTTACTTTCGCTCTTGCTAGGGCGATTGTTAGGACACCAACGTAAAGATGAGGGAGACCAGAGGATACTTACCCTTGAATCAAAAGGGAAAGAACATTTATCAAACTACCATAAATATCTTGATTTATATCAAATGGACGAACACGATCTAATTAACCTCTAATTGCATCGGGAAAATCGAATACGCAAAATAGAGTATGGTGTCCAGTACCTGTTCGAAACAATGATCACTACTAGCAATAATTGGCTGTTCCTTTTGACAGGGAAGCATACTATAAGCTATTCCTTGTGGTATACATATATTAGAAATGAGCTTATGTCCAACAATCAGTAGAAACGAGATGAAACCCATCATCAGTTCTGCAATACAAGAATGACAATTTAAGATGTATTTAAGAAATTCTTACGGTTTCTAGATCCACGTGTTTAATTTAAACTCTTTTTTGAAACCCAATTGAGAATTTTAAAATCAAGCCGTAATAAAATCAAACAGAGCAATTTAGAATGTTGAATGGTCAAATCAAGCCACAGTACAATCCAGCACATTAACGGAGTAAGTTTTGATATTTTGGGTTAAACAACAATTTTCTGTATGGGGGCTTCTTTCTGATACCGTAACCCCTCCACGTCTATTAATTTGTGGGAAAAGAAATGTATTTATACTAGCACAACCACATTAGTAAAAACTAATGTGGTTGATATACACCGATAGGCGTATATAAAATAGATTTACAACCACATTTACCAATGTGATTGATATACGCCGATAGGCCTATATCCACTACCCATCACATTAATTTATATATCAATAAATAAATATTATATATAATAAATTTATTATATTAACTTGAAATATATATATTATATATTAATAAGAATATTAATATATTAGATATATTAATTATGATTAAAATCACAAATATATTTTATATATATTAATAATATTATAATAAGTATTAATAATATATATTAAAATTATTTATTAATATATTAAAAATATTAACTATATACATACTATAAATTAACTTCAAGTATATATAATATATATTAATATAAAAATAATATTAATAATATATAATAATTTAATATTTATTTATATATTAATATCATAGATGGTTATATTATTAATAAACCAAAAGAACTAATAATATATATTATATCATAGTTGGTTATATTATTAATAATATATATTAATAATATTATAATATTACTAATAATCATTATTTATAAATATTTGAATATTTATTTATAATGATTATTGGTAATATTATAATATTATTAATATTACTAAATAAATATTAAAATATTATAATATTATTAATATCACTAAATAAATAATATATAATATATATTAATAATATTAATATATTATAATATATTAATAATATATATTATATCATAGTTGGTTATATTATTAATAATATATATTAATAATAATATTATAATATTACTAATAATCATTATTAATAAATATTTGAATATTTATTTATAATATATATTAATATAATAATAATATTAAACTCAAGAGAGTAATAAATCTTATGAAACAATATTTAAAAACAACCGAATGTGTGATTAACATTATAAACCAAAAGAACTAATAAACCAATGGTTTAATATTATAAACCAAAGGAGTTATTAGACCCAAGGGATAAATATTAAAAACCTAAGGAATCAATATTTGTCAGAATGTGACATTTGATCATGGATGACATTGATCGATTATTCATATTATAAACCAAAAGAACTAATAAACCTAAGGGTTTAATATTATAAACCAAAAGAATTGGTGAACCCAAGGGGATTGATTTAAACATTGAGACAATTGTTCTCACAATGCGACATTCGATCACGGATGACATTGATCGATTATTCATATTATAAACCAAAAGAACTAATAACCCCAAGGGTTTAATATTATAAACCAAAGGAATTGGTGAACCCAAGGGAATTGATTTAAATATTGAGACAATTGTTGTCACAATGCGACGTTCGACCAACTATGACCATGGTTGGCCATGGGTGATATTCATGTTGAGACAATGTTTGTCAGAATGTGACATTTGATCGTGGATGGCATTGATCGATTATTCATATTATAAACCAAAAGAAGTAATAAACCCAAGGGTTTAATATTATAAACCAAAAGAATTGGTGAACCCAAGGGAAAACCATTACCCAACAAATTATAAAGCAAAGGAATTGGTGAACCCAAGGGAATTGATTTAAACATGGATGACATTGATCGATTATTTATGTTATAAACCAAAAGAACTAATAAACACAAGGGTTTAATATTATAAACCAAAGGAATTGGTGAACCCAAGGGAAAACCATTACCCAACAAATTATAAACCAAAGGAATTGGTGAACCCAAGGGAATTGATTTAAACATTGAGACAATGTTTGTCGCAATGCGACGTTGGACCAACTATGATCATGGTTGGCCATGGTTGATTTTCATATTGATACAATATTTGTCAGAATGTGACATTTGATCATGGATGACATTGATTGATTATTCATATTATAAACCAAAAGAACTAATAAACCCAAGTGTTTAATATTATAAACCAAAGGAATTGGTGAAGCCAAGGGAAAACCATTACCCAAAAAATTATAAACCAAAGGAATTGGTGAACCCAAGGGAATTCATTTAAACATTGAGACAATTGTTGTCACAATGCGACGTCAGACCAAGTATGACCATGGCCGGCCATGGCTGATTTCATATTCAGAAAATTTGACGATGGATGACATTGATCGATTATTCATATTATAAACCAAAAGAAATAATAAACCCAAGGTTTTAATATTATAAACCAAGGGAATTGGTGAACCCAAGGGAATTGATTTAAACATTGAGACAATTGTTGTCACAATGCGACGTTCGACCAACTATGACCATGGTTGGCCATGAGTTATTTTCATATTGAGACAATATTTGTCAGAATGTGACATTTGATCATGGATGACATTGATCGATTATTCATATTATAAACCAAAAGAACTAATAAACCCAAGGGTTTAATATTATAAACCAAAGGAATTGGTGAACCCAAGGGGATTGATTTAAACATTGAGACAATTGTTCTCACAATGCGACATTTGATCACGGATGACATTGATCGATTATTCATATTATAAACCAAAAGAACTAATAAACCCAAGGGTTTAATATTATAAACCAAAGAAATTGGTGAACCCAATGGAATTGATTTAAATATTGAGACAATTGTTGTCACAATGCGACGTTCGACCAACTATGACCATGGTTGGCCATGGGTGATATACATATTGAGAAAATGTTTTTCAGAATGTGACATTGATCGTGGATGACATTGATCGATTATTCATATTATAAACCAAAAGAACTAATAAACCCAAGGGTTTAATATTATAAACCAAAAGAATTGGTGAACCCAAGGGAAAACCATTACCCAACAAATTATAAACCAAAGGAATTGGTGAACCCAAGGCAATTGATTTAAACATGGATGACATTGATTGATTATTTATATTATAAACCAAAAGAACTAATAAACACAAGGGTTTAATATTATAAACCAAAGGAATTGGTGAACCCAAGGGAAAACCATTACCCAACAAATTATAAACCAAAGGAATTGGTGAACACAAGGGAATTGATTTAAACATGTAGAGAATTGTTGTCACAATGCGATGTTCGACCAACTATGACCATGGTTGGCCATGGCTGATTTTCATATTGAGACAATGTTTGTCAGAATGTGACATTTGATCATGGATGACATTGATCGATTATTTATATTATAAACCAAAATAACTAATAAACCCAATGGTTTAATATTACAAACCAAAGGAATTGGTGAACCTAAGGGAAAACCACTACCCAACAAATTATAAACCAAAGGAATTGATGAACCCAAGGGAATTCATTTAAACATTGAGACAATTGTTGTCACAATGCGACGTTGGACCAAGTATGACTATGGTTGGCCATGGCTGATTTCATATTCAGACAATTTGATGATGGATGACATTGATCGATTATTCATATTATAAACCAAAAGAACTAATAAACCCAAGGTTTTAATATTATAAACCAAGGAAATTGGTGAACCCAAGGGAATTGATTTAAACATTGAGACAATTGTTGTCACAATGTGACTTTCGACCAACTATGACCATGGTTGGCCATGAGTGATTTTCATATTGAGACAATATTTGTCAGAATGTGACATTTGATCATGGATGACATTGATCGATTATTCATATTATAAACCAAAAGAAGTAATAAACCCAAGGGTTTAATATTATAAATCAAAGGAATTGGTGAACCCAAGGGACAACCATTACCCAACAAATTATAAACCAAAAGGAATTGGTGAACCCAAGGGAATTGATTTAAACATTAATAAAATTGTTGTCACAATGCGACGTTGGACCAATTATGAGAAGGGTTGGCCATGGGTGATTTTCATATTGAGACAATATTTGTCAGAATGTGACATTTGATCATGGATGAAATTGATCGACTATTCATATTATAAACCAAAAGAACTAATAAATCCAAGGGTTTAATATTATAAACCAAAGGAATTGGTGAACCCAAGGGAAAACCATTACCCAACAAATTATAAACCGCAAGTGATCAATCAACCTTACTGATTGTTAATATTATTAACCGACGTTGGACCAACTATGACCATGGTTGGCCATGGGTACTTTTCATATTGAGACAATATTTGTCATAATGTAACATTTGATCATGAATGGCATTGATAGACTATAGCTAATGCTAATTAAGAATGGTTTCCCATGCTTGATTTTTATATTGAGTCAGTGGTTTTCATAATGTGAAATTGGACCATGCATTAGTATTAAACTCTAGGACTAATATTTAAACCCCAATATTTGGGGAACCTAAGGGAAAAATATTAAGAACATAAGAGATCAACAAGGCCAAGGGATACCTATAAAAAACAAAAACAAATAGTAAAGACTAGGAATAAATATTTTAAATGCAAATGAATGAGAAACTCACATAATTAATAAAGAGATTAATAAATCTTAGGAATCAATATTTTAAAAATACTATTTATCACTAATGATGTTAATACTATTTATATTAATAGCGTTAATTTTGGTATCAATCATAAACATTTTTTATATTATTTATCAATATTAATGTTAATAAGATTTATATTAACAATATTAATGTAATTAATCATATTAATATTATTAATAAAATGTTATTAATATTATTGTTATAATTTAAATGTTATTAATAATTTTAATAAACCATAATCATGTTTGAAACTTATTGTTATTAATACAATTATGAACATTAATGTAATTAATCATATTAATATTATTTATCAATATTAATGTTAATAAGATTTATATTAATAATATTAATGTAATTAATCACGTTAATATTATTAATAAAATGTTATTAATATTATTGTTATAATTTAAATGTTATTAATAATTTTAATAAACCTTAATCATGTTTGAAACTTATAGTTATTAATACAATTATGAACATTAATGTAATTAATTTAAATAATCATATTAATATTATTAATAAAATGTTATTAATATTATTGTTATAATTTAAATATTATTAATAATTTTAATAAACATTAATCATGTTTGAAACTTATTGTTATTAATACAATTATGAACATTAATTTTAAATAAACATTGTGAATATTTTATTAATGATGTTTTTAATAATATTGTTATTATTATTAATAATGTTACTAATAATAATGTTTTTAATAATAATTAAAATTTTATTTTCATTATTAATTTAGTGTTTAGTATAAATCATAATCATCATTATTTAAAAACTAATTATTAATATTATTTTTATTTTATATTAGAATGTTAATGTTATTAATGTCATTTTTATTATTTCCACAATGTGACCATGATTATTTACCATAATAATATTCTTTAATGTTATTAAAATTAAAATTAAAATTTATAAATATTAATAATATTAATATTATTATTCATATTAACAATATTAACATGAATAATTAATATTTGTATTAAAATTAAAATTAATATTAATATTTAATGTTAAAAATATTAATATTTAAATTTATTTTTCCATATAAATAATAATAATATTAATAAATTAAAATAATAATAATAAATAATATTGTAAATTAAAATTTGTTAACATTATTGTTAATACTAAATGTTAATGCTAAATGTTGTTAATATTATTTATTAATATTACTAATAATAATATTAAAAATAACATTTGTATTCTTAAATTGTTGAAGCATGTGAAAAGTAAATTTCGTATGCTTGAACAATTTCATGCAATCTGGCGTTAATAGAAGTATGATACAGTTTCCGTTAGCAAGGTGGTGTTGTTTACTGGCCCACCCTCCTTTGAGGTTCGTCCTCTCCTTTAACAGCTATCTTGGAAAGGGTTGGGCCTCCTAATCCGTTGGATTTCGTAACAGAATTCGCTTCTCTGGAATCCTTGGGATTCCTTGTTCCGTTTCCTGCCTTGTGTGCGTTATCACCTTGCTCCGTTATTCCGCTCCCAGGCGAGCTGATGGATGACTGTATGGTCATGGAGGTGGACGTGAGGGCAGAGAGTGTCGAGTTCGAGGGTTCGAGTACCTGCCTGTCGTTAGCATTAGGTGGCAATAGCCCTTGAAGAGAAGGGGTGGATGGAGCCTGGGGTCTTGCACCGGAGTTATTAATGGCTGAGGCCAGAGATATGGGCATCAGACAGAGACCTTTGCCTTGAAGATACTGTATGGCTGATCCCATGTCTTCTTCCATTAGCTTTGCTACTTGGCGTTCTGTTAATGCTAGACCGTCTGGAGAAGTGTTCTGGCTGCCGTTGGTTCTTATGCCTTGTGGGGCGTTGGCACCCTGCACAATTAATCATGCATGGTGCACAATAAACATAAATAACAAACAAATCTGATATATATAATGATTACCTATGTGAATTGATTTTTTATGCATGAAATAGGTTGGAAAGAGCCGTGTTTATTACCTCAGTAGGTATATCAGCCACAAGGGGAGCAACTGCTCCTGCACCTCCTAGTCGGCTCATGCTTAGAACCTGCATGCCATACATTCACCATTTTCAGCACTGCATGAGCATCTTTGATGTTAAGCAACGTCATTTGCTTGTGAAATAATTCTGAAAAGTGGAACTTGCCATGTGGATAAAGTAGAAACGAGTATGATGAAAGTAAATATCAATCATGGAGTGGAGGAGAAACAGTGTTTTTGTTTGACATTACAGACAAGGAAATAAATTTCGGTACAGTTCGGATATTATGTCCTATATGAAGCGTGATTATAGACCACGGAAAAAGGGAAAGCCAGGATTCTCACGCTCCTCTTGTAGTCATGATCGCATACCAAACATTCATGACAAATTTCTAGTATACCTTCCAGTATTGGAAAATTCTGAATTCGTATGTTTTCCTATTCTGTAAGAACTGAAAGTGACGGTGTCCAACAACTGTCAAGAGCTGTTAGGAGGGGTTCTGATCATGATCATGACTAATCTGTTAAATGTAAAAAATTGGGCTTCTATAATTTGGCTACTGTATTCAGGTCTAACCCAATGATAACTACTGGTTCATCCAAATTGGTAAAGCGAGATAACTAACATGCCTTCTTTATAACTAAGGTAAAGTACTAAATCTAATATAATGTAGGGGTAAAGAGTTTCATTAAGCAAATCCAAATTGGTAAAGCGAGATAACTAACATGCCTTCTTTATAACTAAGGTAAAGTACTAAATCCAATACAATGTAGGGGTAAAGAGTTTCATTAAGCAACCTTCACTTCCAACTGAAGAAACTTGACGTAATCAATTATCTCATCGAGCATCGAAGCCTTATCCGTTTGCACAACGAAGAAAAAGGAATTTTGTTAATGTTACAGTAGTTATTGGGCATCTGAATTTCAAGAAATGTGAAGAAAACATAATTGATGACTAGAAAGCCTAACAAAACAAAACCTTATTGGAATTAGGAACTAGTTCTTGCAGAGCCTTCATTCTCTCTGCAATCCTCTCCCGACGCAACTGCAACCAAATCAACAAATTTCACATGAAACCTAACACCTGCAAGCTTACAGAAATTCATTGAAGCTTGATCATATCTTTTGAAAAAAAAAAATTGGAAGAGAAACATACTCTTTCTGCAATACTGTGGGGATCTGTAGCCTGTCCACAGCGTGCCCTTACTCGAGGTCGAACAGGTGGTACAGCACCAACTCCGGCCAGAGGTGGATTCTGATGCTGAGGTTCGGGCATTCCACCATACCGTTGCATTGGGACTTGTCCGACCTGAAACAAACTCGTACACATACAAATCGTCAAGTATATGAACAATTCATAGAGATAGAAGAAGAAAAGAAAAATATGTCTCCCATTCAATGAAGAATTCTTATGTTACATGCGGATGGAAGTTTTGGCCTGTCAGTCGAACGCCCCGTGGTGATCCGGCGAACGGCGGAAATAGCCCTCCGAGGTTCGAATCTCGGGCCTAATTTATCATTACAGGAAAAAAATTATTTCAACTTCCATTGAGAGCCAAACATGAATTTTCAAGCTTAAGACCTACAATCTTACATTAGTTGCCGACTTGAAGGAAGCTTCAATTTCATCCCGCGAGCATGGCTCGTTGATGTCGCCTGATTTTCCCGCCTGGCTGAGACTGAGAGGAAGAGGAAGCATTCCTCCGTCGCTGCCATTACAGCTGCCTCCTGTACTGGGCGACCGCGTCATTACGGCAGTGCCGTGAGGCGAATTGCCCATGGAGGCCAACAGCTCTGAAGCGCTTGCATTTCCTGTTCCCACTATGGCTCCTGTGAAAGGCATGGGACACGTTGCCAAACGATTTCAACACTTGGAGAAAATTTAATGTTTCGGCTTCCTTCTAGTTGTTAATGTTGATATGTAGCAATTAATAAATGGTACAGTAAATTTTTAATCAAGATTTGCAAAAAATTAATTTAAGTACGGTTTAAACATGTGATTTAGATATGCAAAGAAGTTAGTGGGGTAGATTTGATCCATTGATTGAGTGGCGACGACCAGAATATACCGGCATCTTTCAATCTAGACCATCAGATCAAAAAAATTAATTAGCCTAATCACAAAACATGCTCCTTCAGATAGGGGGTTACGCCTATGGGCGTAATTAAATTCAATTTAGAATTTCCCGAACAAAACTCTTCGAAATTTTTGCTCAAAGTTTAGAAAACAAGTGGAATTTAGTTAAATTATTATAAGAAGAACTTTGTACTTATGATGTTAACCATTCAATAGAATTCAAACAG
Organism: Pinus albicaulis; assembly: GCA_034641835.2. NCBI lineage: Eukaryota > Viridiplantae > Streptophyta > Pinopsida > Pinales > Pinaceae > Pinus > Pinus albicaulis. The sequence goes on from CM076572.1 coordinate 968,314,074, forward strand.
AATTTGAAGTGATAATATAATTTTTTCATATTGGAGAAAAATCCATTTCCAAATGCATTTATGCCACTGAAAAAATAGCATGCAACAAACTTATTTCGATATCTACATAGCCCATTACACCAAGCATACCCGCTTTCACTTTTTCAAGTGCGTCATATAGGGCCTTCTTATTTCGCCGAGAGAGCCACTGCAATATTATCACAGAAAGATGGTTATTACAAATAGACGTTAAGTTCAAATCTTGATCATTCGGCATGAGGAATATAAAATTTCATAATAAAAATTTTGCGGAGTGGTCATTTCTATTGGCCTACTGATCATGGAAGATTTGTATGTGACCAAATCCAGTGCATGGAGCGTGAATCTATAGCTGAATACCGAATTCAATTAAACCAAATCCGATGCATAATCGAAGTATGATATTAAATTGAAGAGTATGTTGGAAAAAGCTTACAGTTCCAACGTGATGGATAGCCCGTTCTAGAAGTCAGGAGACGATAACAAAGGCCGAACAAACAACTGTGACTGCCCAAGTGGGAGTTTGCTCTAAAGAACGCTCATTACCACCACTGCCTACTGCCATATCCTTCTCACACAACTGATAATAACTTCCTTTTGATAACCTTAAAACAAAATTTCAGTGTTTTGAAACAATTCCAATGATGGTATAAATAATGTAATATCTCACAGCACAGAAGATTATTAGAGAACTCTAATTGCCTCAAATTTACTCAATTAATTGAGTCTGAACATTAAACTGACAAAATTCTTGGTCGATTCTGCTTATGGAAGCAAATACAATTCAACTAAATAGCTACAAGATATGATTTATAGGTCGGTTTTTAAAAGACGTTTTTTGGAAGATCCAAACTGAGTGTCAAAGGCCGGAAATCATAGAATAATCGATGTATTCGTGATTCAGTTCAACGCACATAATGCACTCGTCGCAATGATGACAAAACTCCAATTGGAGAGTGGGCACATTAAATGAACAAGTTACATAATTTGGAAATTTAGTGAAGAGCATATAGAAATGGAGTTGATTTTAGTGTGATTTTTTCGAGTTTTAAGTGTTAAAATTTTGATTGTGCAAGATTATCCAATTACTTTAATTTTACAAGTGCAAGATTATGTTTTGAACCTTCAAAAAAATTCAAGACTAATAGTATAAAAATGTATCCATTCGACGAACATAACAGCGACTTACGTTTACAAGAGAGCCAGACTTTGGAGTGTTATTGTAGTATGGACACTCCGAACATTACGCACGGATTACTACTGGATTAAGTTAGACTCAGAATGGATTTCTTTCCATTTGGTTCAAAGATCCCTGTCATTGAAACACGAAACGCATGTGAAGTCAATTCCACATCCTCATTCAAACACGAAATGCATGTGATGTGACTTCCACGTCTTAGGTTGGCATTTTTTATACTGAATAATTATTTTTTTAAAGTTTTCAAAGGGTTGTATTGGTTTGAGAATTATGTTTCTTTGGATTGTTATTCTTAATTTTTACATAGACACTAAGTCTGGTTTATACTCTACCATAACAATAAACAAGATTAGTGGTTTTCTTTGAACTTATATTTTCATATTAAAAATAAATTTTAAATATATATAATTTTGATAACAATATGTAAGAAATTTAAGTTATTATAATAATTTTTTTAAAATAATTTTTTTAATAAAAATAATATTACTTTAAATACCATAAACATATTTTAAAATATTTAATAGTATGCACTACATCACTTTAAACAAGGCCATATAGCTAGTGTTCTCTATCGCTTAGTTTCATTATTAAATTTTGAAAAGTGTGAACCATTTGCTACATTTTAACATAAATCCAATGTTTTTGTCTAGAATCCATTTCAAATAGAAAAAGTTTGTGTTTGATTCTCCAAGCATTGTATGGAGTGTATAGATGTATAGTGACAACACTGCATTATCCTACAAAACCAATGGAAGTTTTTTTTTTTTTTTAAATGTCATTATCTAAACTTTTGATGAGGGATCTAAATCTATTAAAAAATATTTTACATTTGATTCTCGAAGTGATATATTCTTTGTGTCACAAAAAAATCTAAGCGGGCCTAATGGTTAAGAACACGTGCTTATCAAATTCTACTTTAGAGTGGTTGGGTATGTACACCCTCCTAGTTTTAGTAGTCAAATTGTTGTATAAAAGGAAGTCCCTTGTCTCACACATAAGAGAGTCTCATAAGCCAATTTGGTGTAGATTTAGCTATAACCTTAAAATCAACTAATTATTATTAATACTACTATATTACCATACAAATAAATAAAAATGAATACTTGTTGAGCTCTTTCATTTATTTTTTAATAAATCTTTATATTTATTAATAAAGATTTCATAGTTTAACAAGTTACATTAAATTTAACCATTATAGTTATTTATGAAGAATGCATTTATCAATAAATGAAATTGTGAAATTAATTAAATTTTACTTTTATAAGATAGTTAAATAATAAATAAAGTTACTTTTTTCTTATGAATTATTTTTGGTAAGTTATAACTGTGAGAATTTTGATTTACATTTTTTCACCCATTTTAAAATATTTAAACAATGAAATTTTAAAAAATTTCATAAATTATTAAAATGTAATTTTATGTTACTAAAATAACTCATTAAAAAAGTTAAATTTATCTAATATATTATAATTTAAATAATTTAAATTATCTAATATATTATAAATCATTTAGATTTAAATTTGAACATATTTATAATATATTATCAATAATTTTGATCTAAATTTCAACCTATTTAAATTAGATAAATTTGGAGCATTCTCTTATTTATTTATTTTTAAGCTTGGCAAGACTACATCTTCAACATGTCCAATATATCACTCAAATCCAGATGAAGAAATAACTTGAAGAAACTTAAAAACATATTCTCTTATTTTTAATAATAAAATAATAAGTTATATTTTAAAAAAAAATATTTTTAAATATTTATTTAAATTATATGAAAATATGGCTTCATAGATATTAACATATATAGAGATTAATTTGTTAACATATATATAGATTAATTTGTTAAATATATGTAATTATCTACGTTGGAATTTGGGTAAACAAAAATTAAAATTTTAATCAAGCTGCTGACGAAGGTAGGACTGAGGAAATATGTATCGCCTGAGGAGAGAGCTTAGGCTGCCGGCCTCTTGTGTCGTATTCAAACTTCATACGGTACGTTGTACACTGAAACATATATGAAATGAGGCATATACAGAAGACAAGGGCGGAACCTATTGTAGTGATCTACGATTTTCAGGTGCCCGGACACAAAGTGGTGACTCTGAATACATTCGTGAAGCTCCTGTTTAAAAACCAACGATGGATACGATGGATACGAGTGTCTTGAAATAAAATATAACTAGCACAACCACATTATAAAATATAATGTGGTTGATATACCCCGATACGCCTATATCCACTATCCATCACATTAATTTATATATCAATAAATAAATATTATATATAATAATTTTATTATATTAATTTGAAATATACATATTATATATTAATAAGAAAATTTATTAATATATTAATTATGATTAAAATCACAAAAATATTTTATATATATTAATAATATTGATTTATATATTAATAGTATTATAATATTTATTAATATATTAATAATATTAACTATATACATACTATATATTAACTTGAAACATATATAATATATATTAATAATATTTATTAATATATTAATATCATAGATGATTATATTATTAATAAACCAAAAAACCTAGTAATATATTAATAATATATATTATATCATAGTTGGTTATATTATTAATAATATATATTAATAATATTATAATATTATTAATAAACATTATTAATAAATATTAGAATATTTATTAATGATATATATTAATATATTAATAATATTAAACCCAAAAACATAAGAAAGTAGTAAACTTTAAGAATTAATATATTAAACTTAAGAGAGTAATAAAGCATATGAAACAATATTTAAAAACAAAAAATCGAAGAGATTAATAAACCCTAACAATTAATATTTTAAAGTGAAGATATTAATAAACCCAAGGGATAATTAATAATATAAATCTAATGTCATCATAAACCAAAGTTTTAAATATTATAAACCAAAGGAATTGGTGAACCCAAGGGATAAATATTATAAACAGAAGGGATCAATATTAAAAAAACAAGAGATTAATAAACCGTAAGAATTGATATTTTAAACTAAAAAACCTAATAAATTAATAATCCATAAGAATCAGTATTTTAAAAATAAGATATTTATAAACCAACGTGATTATTAACATTATAAACCAAAAGAACTAATAGACCCAAGGGTTTAATATTATAAACCAAAGGAATCAGCGAACCCATGGGATAAATATTATAAACTTAACGGATGAATATTAAAAACAATAGAGATTAATAAAACCTTGAGAATTAATATTTTAAACTGAAAAATCGAAGAAATCAATAAAGCCTCAGAATTAATATTTTAAAATCAAGAGAGTAATAAACCCAATGTGTGATTAATATTATAAACCAAAAGAACTAATAAACCTAAGGGTTTAATATTATAAACCAAAGGAATCGGTGAACCCAAGGGATAAATATTAAAAACCTAAGGGATCAATAAGGCTAAGGGAAATATTAAAAACAATAGAGATTAATAATGTAACACCCCCAATTTGTGTGTTGAATTTTTTTAAGTTAGAGAATTGAACTTTAACCCTAAGGGGGTGGACCCCAAGGGATGACTATGGTGTGAATGTAATTGCATATTTTATTTGAGGAAATAAATAAAATGATTGTGCATTTTGACCAAAAAGAGAATTAGAGATCACTTGCCAAATCCATGAGGATGGATAAGGCAACAAATCCCCAAAAATCTTTCAGAAATCCTTGAAAGAAATTTATTTAGATTTGAGAAGGAATCTAAATTTCCCCAATGAAGAGGAGTAGTTGGGAATAGGTGAGAAAAAGCTGGAAAAGCTGAGGAAAAGCTTAAAGCAGCTTTAAAGAATCCCAAGATGGGAAGCCTAGGCTAAACAGGAAAGAAAGCATCCTGATATTCTGGACGCAGAATTAGAAACATGCTTTGGGGAATTTTGAGCTTAAATAAGCTGCTCCTAGGCTGATCAGAGGTTGATCTGTGCTAGGAGGTGATCTCTGCTCGGGGGTGAATCCTGGGAGATAAAGAGGATTCTATGGTTGGGAGGTTGGTCACTTTGCAGACTTGTGGTATGTTCTTAATTTTCTTGTTACTATGTCTTATGACAGTATGAATTGGCTACATATAGAATTTACTTTAATAACCATAAGAAAATTTGGTGCTACATTTAACAAAATCTATCCTTAGGTATCCACCTTCTAGATTTTGTTTAGTTGCAGACCAGACCCTCTCTAGAGTAGAATCTCCAGAATCTCTAAACCAAGGTTGGTTTAAATCTGAAGATTAATTTAACCCTATAGATGATTTATGATGGTTTAGTTCCTGAAAAAAAACATATATATATATATATATGATATTCTATGATACTGACAAATTGCTAGAAGTTATTGCAATGAGATATGACATTTAATATTCTGCTAGAAAAGTGTGGATTTCCTATATCATATATGTGTGAGACTGTGAAATCTTATGTTCAAAAGTAATTGGAAAACCATGGTAGTAGAGCTGGATGTGTCATCAAAGTAAATCTAATATGTAGGAGGTTACATGTCGATATTTTTCAAACTTTAAAAGGAATCCTATTCTGAAAAATGCATACACTGTGTATATTAAATATGGAGCATACTTTTGATCTAACATCCATTTCAATTTTTTGAGTTAAATACCATAAGCAAGACTAAAAGTATAATTCATTTGGGCAACAAAACGATTCGTGACCACATATAAATATATATAAATACCATGAAAACATTAGGCTCGCATGAGTGGGCGAGGAGGTAGTAATCTTACTCGAAACCACATTGAAATAATATACCTAAGCGTATAAGTTTAACACCTCCCTCGATTTGTGAACCCTTAACTCCATATTGATAACCCCTTCATCGCATTTAGAACCAAACCCCTTCAATACAGTACGACTGAACATTGATATATGTTTAACAATAAATATATTAACATACAAGAGTGAAATAGAATTAAACTATTGAAATGCGCATAAAGTGCTCACAGCCGAGCATAAACTCTTATACATCTATATATATCAGTGAAATAAAAGCGACAACCTAATTCCACGTAGGGTAATAATAATAACATGATGGGAAATTAAAATAAACCATATTTAACTATTATGGCGCCGAGAGCTATACCATAGCTCGATCGAATTTAAAGAGTTCACACAGGCATGTACATAAACCCTAGTCAACCGTGGGTATAAATACGGCTTATTAAAAAGTCCAAGCATATAAATGTGTTCATATATCAAAACGATTAAACATTATGAAAAATTGTACCGAGCGATACTCAGTACTGTGACTGGAAACGTTCCACCTGAATGAATTATGTAATCACATAGCAGAATCATAAGTTGTCGCGCCATGCAAATACAAATTATATAATGTAACGAGGGGGAGTCAATCGAAATCATTAACCATATACAGTCGCTACATTAATCTATATCAATTAGGAAGCCGGATGTAAATAAAATGAAAACGAACAGATACAAATACTGGAATCTACTCAGCGCATGCTCGACGTTAGGTGTTTGACTGCGTTTTAACACTAATGAGTGCCGAGCCGAAATAATGAAAGAAAACGATAAAATTCTGGGGCTATTCCCGCAGAATCAGATCAATGATAGAATGATTCCTTACAGGGATGAGGTGATACGGTTTCGCCCATATGCCGTCGTCTGATCGGCTTAACCTCCATTGAATGTCATCCTTCACGCGCGGGGTATGAGAAACCTTTGCTGCATTTCTCGCAAGCAAGCAAGAAGGAGTTAACAATAAGGAGCCTGCAACCATACGAAAGTCAGATAAAATATGGCATGCCGGTAAATATTAGAAATCGTCATTTGAACTAACCCAGTGACAGAATAGTGGCATTGATCTAAATAGAAACATAACGGCAACTGGAAGTTAAACACCTAAACCCTATACTGTAATACGTTTAGGGCAGAGGATTAGAAACTAAAGCCTCACAGCAGAATGACGCCAAAGACAAACCCCAGCCGACATCTAGCGCTGATAATAGCGTCTCAGCGCAGAGCTGGAGTAGCGAGCCATGAAAATAAATTAGCGTCAGGCCGCCCCAGAATATCTGCCAACTAACTGAAAATGGCCAAGCAAGCCTGGTATCAGTCAGTGCTGCCAAGGGAAATTAAACCTAGAAGAAATGATTTTAATCCCACAATCCATTTAGCCAGAACAGAACTAAACCTGTGGGATAAAATAACCAACGCATGAATAACGACTAATAGGGGTAGTCGCCTATTCCGGGAGGCCACTCCTCAACGAGTGAACTACCTGCAACCTGGAGAAAATTATTAGCTGAGAAAATGAATTGGCCAAGACCTGAGTCGCCATTAAATAACAGGAACCGAAACCCTAATGCCTGTGCAGCGACCCAAGAACGATTAATAATTGCGAGACAGGCTGGAGAAATTCGCAGAAGTAAAAACCCTAGAGCTGCAACTGAACAAGCACGGAATACGATCCCGAGAAGGATTTGTTAGTAATTCGGCTGAACAGGTAAACATTAACTTAGAGATATGAATCACGTTAGCAGATGACACGTGAAATTCTCTTCTGTGGCAGACGGCGGAAGGTACTGCATTGTAGAAGCAAAACAAATATAATAATATAACAGGGAACTGTCACCGAACCGTCCGGACCGCAAACCCTACGATCAATTCAGGCGACTGAAAACCTCCTTACCCATCGTGTACTCACCGAGATAGCATGTGAAGTTGGTTGCCAATGTAAGGTTCAGGCACTGGATATGACGAGGCGTAAAACCCTCAGCGTAACACGCCAAAACCGGCTACACGTAAGGGGAGGAATACCGTGTGGGAAACACGAAAAACCACCTCACGTACCATACCCATCTGCCATCGAAAAAAAAATACATGATTATAATTATGTTAAAACCCGAAATCGAAAATGAAAAAAAATAATGATGAGCGTATGAAGAATACAGCATTAGTTGAATATACGGTATATGAAATAAAAAAAAAAGTGGCCATCGTATATGACCGAGGATGCCACATCGGAATATATATATATGATACGTAGATATATATATTTACAATTGTATACATTCGGTGCAGTGTTAATAACACTGACTTGTGCGTAGGTTGTTAAATAAATGTACCTATATCGATATATCACGATATATATATGGAGTAAATGATTTAAAGGTAAATAACGATCAATGGGATATAAGAGTATAGGTGTGGAGCATAGATAGCATGTGGGGATATTAATAAAACGTATACTCCTATAACCTAGGTTATGTTGAAAATCTCTCTTTTAATGTTATGAGAAGACCCATCTATATAGGTAGGGTTGGGAAGGTAGAATAAGATACAATTACATGTACGGTTAAAATGTTACATAAGGATAATTAACATTTTATATGAAGTTATATATATATTGATACATGAGTAGTACATATATATATATATAGTGATACATATATATATATATATATATATATATATTGATATGTATTTTGATACCTATGTGAATGTATACATGGGCTGTAAGGAAAAAATAGAATTTAGTGTATTGCACGAAAAAAAAATTGATGGGGTAGAGGTAAGTATAACACTAGATGGAAATGAATACTTTAATTCTCAACAGATTACTCTGCCAATCTGCCTATGAGCATGAAAAAAAAAAAAAAAAATTCACTTAACTAGAGGCGTTACAAATGGTATCGGAGCCCTAGTTACAACAAATTGGGCTGTCGTGTTGTGCTCACTGCTTATGACATATTTGTTTTTTTTTTCTGAAGTTATAAACTTTGCTAATCTGTGTTGTAAGTGTGTATAGTGAAATGGCTGAAGGTGAAGGGATTTATGTGGATCTGCGGGATGAGTTTGCTACTCCAGATCCCAATGCCCCGGTACTGGCTATGTTGCACCGGATGCAATGAGAGTTGGCTGAATTAAGAAGCCAAAATGACATGTTGTCACCAGCCAGTAAGGAGCAGGAAAAGCTCATTAGAGAGCTAACTTCCCGGAACAGCCAGGAGGGCGAGGGTTCTCGAAAAAGAAAGATGGATGAATCTGAAGATGAGGATGCAGCTAGAAATCAACATAAGCAGAAAAGAGAATTGCAGGGAGAATTTAGAAAGATCAAACCTCCCTCCTATGATGGGGAGAAGGAGGAGGATGCTGAAGCTTGGTTGCTGAACATGATTAAGTATTTCCAAGTATATGAATATCAGAGCAATCTGAAGGCCCGATTAGCTGTGTATCAGCTGCAAGGAAAAGCCACACTGTGGTGGGAAGAGACAAAAATGGTGCATGCCATTGATGAAAAAACAGTTACCTGGGAAGATTTTCAGACTAAGTTCAAAGGACGTTATTTGAATGAACGTTATTATGATGATAAAGCAAAAGAATTCCATGAACTCAGGCTAGGGCAGTTAACTATTGATGAATTTGTCACTAAGTTTACAAACTTACTGAGGTATGTCCCTTACATTAGGGAAGAAAAGGAAAAAGTGCAAAGGTTTTTAAATTGTTTGCCTACTGTGTACAAGGAGAAAATTGAGTTTGACAACCCAAAGACCATGGATGAAGCTGTTAGAAAAGCAAGATTATGCTATCAGCAGTTTAAAGGTAAAGCTGAACAAGGGAAGGGCTGGATGAACAAGGGGGAGTTCAAAGGAAAGAGACCAAAACCAGCATATTTAAGGAATTTTGGTAGAGATCATCAAAGGAAAAAGTTCAGCAAACCAAAGGAAAGTCAAACTGCTCAGTCCCAAGTGGTTTCAAAACCAGTAGAAGGGAACAATAAAAAGGAAGGGACAGTCAGAATGAAGGAACCTCTGAAATGTTGGGGCTGTGGAGAACCCCATATGATGAGGGACTGCCCCCATCGAAATATACACATGATCAGCAGAGAGAGAGAGGCAACAACCGTCAATGACATAGCCAGAAACATACCAACCATCAGTGCAGCCCTGGAAAATCGACAGGCAAAACATCAAGCAACCATGGTGGAAATGGAGGGTAAGATTTCTGACTTACCTGTTACTGTTTTGATTGATCCAGGTGCTTCTTTAAGTTACGTTAGTCCTGGAATTGTAGAAAAATGTAAATTTAAACCTGAAAAATTTCAGCAGTCATGGTTGGTACAACTGGCCACTGGAACTAAGATAAAAGTTACACATAAATTGCCCAAAACAGCACTACAATTAAATGGCTTTACAACAGAAGTAAATTTGAACATATTGCCATTAGGATCCTATGACTTGCTAATAGGAATGGATTGGCTGGAAAAGAAGAAAGCTCTGATGAACTGCTGGGATAAAACCTTGCATTGTGTGGATGAGGAAGGGAAACCTTTTACACTAAAAGGGAAACCAAAACCCATTGTAGTAAGACAAATATCAGCCTTACAATTGAAAAGAACAGCTAGAAAAGGATACCAAGTCTATGCAGTACATGTAGAAGAAATAGAACAGAAAACTGAGAAAGAGTTACTGGATGCTATACCAGTCATCAGAGAATTTAAGGAAGTTTTTCCCAAGGAAATCCCTCATCTTCCCCCTAAAAGAGAAATCGATTTTTCTATAGATATGGTGCCAAGAGCTACACCTATTTCCCGAGCTCCTTATCGGATGAGCCCACCAGAACTGATGGAACTGAAGATGCAGCTGCAAGAACTATTGGATAAGGGTTACATCAGACCAAGTGTGTCTCCATGGGGAGCCCCAGTTTTATTTGTGAAAAAGAAGGACGGAACTTTTAGGATGTGTATTGACTATCGTCAACTAAATAAATTGACCATTAAGAATAGATATCCACTTCCTAGAATTGATGATCTTTTTGATCAGGTGAGAGGAGCTTCAGTCTTCTCCAAGATAGACCTAAGGACGGGTTATCACCAGCTCAGAATTAAAGAGGAAGACATCAGCAAAACTGCATTTCGGACCAGGTATGGGCATTATGAATTTGTTGTCCTACCTTTTGGTTTGACAAATGCCCCTGCCACCTTTATGTGTCTGATGAACAGTGTGTTGAATAAGTATTTGGACAAATTTGTTCTGGTGTTCATAGATGATATTTTAGTCTACTCCAAAAATGAAGATGAACATAGGGAACATCTAAGAATAGTGTTGCAGACTTTAAAGGAAAACCAGCTATATGCCAAGTTCAGTAAATGTGAATTTTATAAAGATAAAATTCAATATTTGGGTCATATTATTTCTGAAAAAGGGCTTGCAGTTGACCCTGAAAAGATAAAAGCAATTAAGGAATGGCCAGTTCCAACTGATGTTTCAGCAGTAAGGTCATTCATGGGGATGGCAAGCTACTATCGCAGATTTGTGGAGAGATTTTCTGCTATAGCAAATCCCATAACCTCATTACAAAGGAAGGGTGTCAAGTTTGTGTGGACTGAAAAATGTCAAAACAGTTTCGAACAATTGAAACAGAAACTTATTTCAGCTCCTATATTAAAAATTGTTGATCCTGATAAAGAGTTTGTGGTATGTACAGATGCTTGCAGAGAGGGGCTAGGAGGAGTCCTATTGCAAGAAAATTCAGTTATTGCCTATGAGTCTAGGAAATTGAAAACTCATGAACATAATTATAGTGCATATGATTTGGAATTTGCAGCTGTTATTCATGCGTTAAAAATGTGGAGGCACTATTTGCTGGGGAAGAAGTTCACATTGATGACTGATCATATTAGCCTTAAATATTTCTTTTCCCAAACTGATCTGAATGCAAGACAAGCCAGATGGTTGTCTTTCCTAAGTGAATTTGATATGGACATAAAACATATCAAGGGGAAAGAGAATAAAGTTGCTGATTCATTAAGTAGAAATGCTTGCTCAATGGTAAATAGCATGGGGAGTAGTGCTCATATGGAGGTAGAGAAAATGGTGGGAAAAGCAGCAACTCAAGATCCCCACTATGAAGCACTCTTGGTGAAATTACAGACCAGGGATAAAACTGATTTCACTAAAAACCCTCAAGGGTTGCTCTATTATAAAAACAGATTATATATTCCAAATATAGAGACAGTGAAAAAAGAAATACTAGATGAATATCACAAACAGCCCTATGCAGGACATCCAGGGTACCAGAAGATGTTAACAACCTTGAAAAAGAAGCTGTTCTGGCCAGGAATGAAGAGAGATGTGGCAGAGTATCTAAGTAAATGTATGGAGTGTCAACTAGTCAAGGTTCAGCATCAACACCCAGCAGGGCTTTTAAATCCTCTGCCAATTGCAGAATGGAAATGGGATACAGTTTCCATGGATTTTATAACAGGACTACCCAAGAACAAATACCAACATGATTCTGTAATGGTAGTGGTAGACACATTAACCAAAGCTGCTCACTTTATCCCTGTCAAATCTACTTTCGGAACCGCTCAAGTGGCAAATGTTTTCCTGAAAGAGATAGTAAGGCTTCATGGGGTGCCCAAAGTAATTGTCTCAGATCGAGATGCTAAGTTTACAGCAGCATTTTGGAAAGGGTTGTTTGGAGGGATGGGTACTAAGCTGAATTTTAGTACTGCCTATCACCCTCAAACAGATGGGCAGACCGAAAGGACGAATCAAATATTAGAGGATATGTTGCGAATGTATGTGATGGATAGACCATCAAAGTGGGAAGAGTATCTACATCTAGCTGAGTTTGCTTACAACAATAGCTACCAATCCTCTATTAAGATGAGTCCGTTTGAGGCACTCTACGGGAGAAAATGCCGTACTCCCTTGAGCTGGAGTCAACCAGAGGATAAACTGGTGTTGGGACCAGATGCACTACTGGAAATGGAAAGAATTGTTAAACAGATACAGAAAAATATAAAGACAGCACAAGACCGACAGAAGATCTATGCTGATAAGAAAAGGGTGCATCGAGAATTCAAAGTGGGGGATCATGTGTATTTACGCATCAAACCCAAGAAGAGCACACTTTATGCTGGAAGTTGTGCAAAACTGGCACCTAGATATTGTGGGCCCTTTGAGGTGTTAGAAAGGGTGGGACCAGTGGCTTACAAGCTGGCCTTACCACCCCATGTTAAAGTGCATAATGTATTTCATGTTTCATTATTGAAAAGATATGTGCATGATGCTTCTCACATAGTTGATTGGAATGTTTTACAGGTGGAACCAGAAGGGGAGTTCCTGCCAGAACCGCTTCAAATATTGGAGCGGGAAGAAATTGAATTAAGAAACAGAACAGTGGTCAGAGTAAAGGTGCAGTGGAAGCACTTTACTGCTGAAGAAGCCACCTGGGAAAGGGAAGTGGAAATAATGGAGAAATATCCATTTTTTTTTAACTGAACTTTAGTAGTTGAATAATAACACCGAGGACGGTGTTTATTTTCAGAGGGGGAATATGTAACACCCCCAATTTGTGTGTTTAATTTGTTTAAGTTATACAATTGAACTTTAACCCTAAGGGGGTGGACCCCAAGGGATGACTATGGTGTGAATGTAATTGCATATTTTATTTGAGGAAATAAATAAAATGATTGTGCATTTTGACCAAAAAGAGAATTAGAGATCACTTGCCAAATCCATGAGGATGGATAAGGCAACAAATCCCCAAAAATCTTTCAAAAATCCTTGAAAGAAATTTATTTAGATTTGAGAAGGAATCTAAATTTCCCCAATGAAGAGGAGTAGTTGGGAAGAGGTGAGAAAAAGCTGGGAAAGCTGAGGAAAAGCTTAAAGCAGCTTTAAAGAATCCCAAGATGGGAAGCCTAGGCTAAACAGGAAAGAAAGCATCCTGCTATTCTGGACGCAGAATTAGAAACATGCTTTGGGGAATTTTGAGCTTAAATAAGCTGCTCCTAGACAGATTAGAGGTTGATCTGTTCTAGGAGGTGATCTCTGCTCGGGGGTGAATCCTGGGAGATAAAGAGGATTCTATGGTTGGGAGGTTGGTCACTTGCAGACTTGTGGTATGTTCTTAATTTTCTTTTTCTATGTCTTATGACAGTATGAATTGGCTACATATATAAATTACTTTAATAACCTTGAGAAAATTTGGTGCTACATTTAACAAAATCTATCCTTAGGTATCCACCTTCTAGATTTTTTTTAGTTGTAGACCAGCCACTCTCTAGAGTAGAATCTCCAGAATCTCTAAACCAATGTTGGTTTAAATCTGAAGATTACTTTAACCCTAGAAATGATTAATTATGTTTTTGTTCCTGAAAAAAAATATATATATATATATGATATTCTATGAAAATGACAAATTGCTAGAAGTTATTGCAGTGAGGAATGACCTTTAATATTCTGCTAGAAAAGTGTGGAATTCCTATATCAGATATGTGTGTGACTGTGAAATCTTATGTTCAAAAGAAATTGGAAAACCTTGGTAATAGAGCTGGATGTGTCATCAAAGTAAATCTAAGATGTAGTAGTTTACGTGTTGATATTTTTCAGACATTAAAAAGAATTCTATTCTGAAAAAAAGCATACAATGTGTATATTAAATAGGGAGCATACTTTTGATCTAACATCCATTTCAATTTTCTGAGTTAAATACCATAAGCAAGATTAAAAGTATAATTCATTGGGCAACAAAACAATTCGTGACCACATATAAATATATATATATGATTACCATGAAAAGATTTAACTCGCATGAGTGTGCGAGGAGGTAGTAATCTTACTCGGAACCCCATTGAAATAAATTACCTAAGCGTATGAGGTTAACACCTCCCTCGCTTTGAAACCCTTAACGCCATATTAAAAAAAAAAACCTTCATCGACTTTAGAACCAAATCCATTCAATACAATACGACTGATCATTGATATACGTTTAACAATAAATATATTAATGTATAAGAGTGAAATAGAATTAAACTATTGAAATGCGCATAAAGTGCTCACAGCCGAGCATAAACTCTTATACATCTATATATATCAGTGAAATAAAAGCGACAACCTAATTACACGTAGGGTAATAATAATAACATGATGGGAAATTAAAATAAACCATATTTAACTATTATGGCGCCGAGAGCTATACCATAGCTCGATCGAATTTAAAGAGTTCACACAGGCATGTACATAAACCCTAGTCAACCGTGGGTATAAATACGGCTTATTAAAAATTCCAAGAATATAAATGTGTTCATATATCAAAACGATTAAACATTATGAAAAAAGGGTACCGAGCGATACTCAGTACTGTGACTGGCAACGTTCCACCTGAATGAATTATGTAATCACACAGCAAAGTCATAAGTTGTCGCGCCATGCAAATACAATTTATATAATGTGACGAGGGGAAGTCAATCGAAATCATTAACCATATACAGTCGCTACATTAATCTATATCAATTTAGGAAGCCGGATGTAAATAAAATGAAAACGAACAGATACAAATAATGAAACCTACTCAGCGCATGCTCGACGTTAGGTGTTTGACTGCGTTTTAACACTAATGAGTGCCGAGCCGAAATAATGAAAGAAAACGATAAAATTCTGGGGCTATTCCCGCAGAATCGGATCAATGATAGAATGATTCCTTACAGGGATGAGGTGATACGGTTTTTCCCATATGCCGTCGTCTGATCGGCTTAACCTCCATTGAATGTCATCCTTCACGCGCGGCGTATGAGAAACCTTTGTTGCATTTCTCCCAAGAAAGCAAGAAGGAGTTAACAATAAGGAGCCTGCAACCATACGAAAGTCAGATAAAATGTGGCATGCCGGTAAATATTAGAAATCGTCATTTGAACTAAACCAGTGACAGAATAGTGGCATTGATCTAACTAGCAACATAACGGCAACTGGAAGTTAAACACCAAAAAAACCCTATACTGTAATACGTTTAGGGCAGAGGATTAGAAACTAAAGACTCACAGCAAAATGACACCAAAGACGAACCCCAGCCGACATCTAGTGATAATATTAGAGTCTCAGCGCAGAGCTGGAGTAGCAAGCCACGAAAATAAAGTAGCGTCAGGCCGCCCCAGAATATCTGCCAACTAACTGAAAATGGCCAAGCAAGCCTGGTATCAGTCAGTGCTGCCAAGGGAAATTAAACCTAGAAGAAATGATTTTAATCCCACAATCCATTTAGCCAGAACAGAACTAAACCTGTGGGATAAAATAACCAACACATGAATAACGACTAATAGGGGTAGTCGCCTATTCCGGGAGGCCACTCCTCAATGAGTGAACTACCTACAACCTGGAGAAAATTATTAGCCGAGAAAATGAATTGGCCAGGACCTGAGTCGCCATTAAATAACAGGAACCGAAACCCTAATGCCTGTGCAGCGACCCAAGAACGATTAACAATTGCGAGACAGGCTGGAGAAATTCGCAGAAGTAAAAACCCTAGAGCTGCAACTGAACAAGCACGGAATACGATCCCGAGAAGGATTTGTTAGTAATTCGGCTGAACAGGTAAACTGAAACTTAGAGATATGAATCACGTTAGCAGATGACACGTGAAATTCTCTTCTGCGGCAGACGGCGGAAGGTACTGCATTGTAGAAGCAAAACAAATATAATAATATAACAGGGAACTATCGCCGAACCGTCCGGACCACAAACCCTACGATCAATTCAGGCTACTGAAAACCTCCTTAACCATCGTGTACTCGCCGAGATTGCGTGTGAAGTTAGTTGCCAATGCAAGGTTCAGGCACTGGATATGACGAGGCGTAAAACCCTCATCGTAACACGCCAAAACCGGATACACGTAAGGAGAGGAATACCGTGTGGGAAACACGAAAAACCCTGACGTACCATATCCACCTGCCATCGAAAAAAAAATACATGATTATAATTATGTTAAAGCCCGAAATCGAAAATGAAAAAAAATAATGATGAGCGTATGGAGAATACAGTGTTAGTTGAATATACGGTATATGAAATTTAAAAAAAAGAAGGGGCCACCGTATATGACCGAGGATGCCATATCGGAATATATATATATGATGCGTATATATATATATATTTACAATTGTATACATTCGGTGCAGTGTTAATAACACTGACATGTGCGTAGGTTGTTAGGTAAATGTACCTATATCGATATATCACAATATATATATGGAGTAAATGATTTAAAGGAAAATATCGATCAATGGAATATAAGAGTGTAGGCGTGGAGCATAGATAGCATGTGAGGCTATTAATAAAACGTATACTCCTATAACCTAGGTTATGTTGAAAATCTCTCTTTTAATGTTATGAGAAGACCCATCTATATAGGTAGGGTTGGGAAGGTAGAATAAGATACAATTACATGTACGGTTAAAATGTTACATAAGGATAATTAACATTTTATATGAAGTTATATATATATTGATACATGAGTAGTACATATATATATATATAGTGATACATATATATATATATATATATATTGATATGTATTTTGATACCTATGTGAATGTATACATGGGCTGTAAGGAAAAATAGAATTTAGTGTATTGCACGAAAAAAAAATTGATGGGGTAGAGGTAAGTATAACACTAGATGGAAATGAATACTTTAATTCTGAACAGATTAATCCGCCAATCTGCCTATGAGCATGAAAAAAAAAAAAAAAATTCACTTAACTAGAGGCATTACAAATAAAACCCAAGGGTTTAATATTATAAACCAAAGGAATTGGTGAACCCAAGGGAATTGATTTAAACATTGAGATAATTGTTGTCACAATGCGACGTTGGACCAACTATGACCATGGTTGCCCATGGGTGATTTTCATACTGAGACAATATTTGTTAGAATGTGACATTTGATCATGGATGACATTGATCGATTATTCATATTATAACCGTATATCCACAAAACCCAAGGGTTTAATATTATAAACCAAAGGAATTGCAAACCCAAGGGAAAACCATTACCCAACAAATTATAAACCAAAGGAATTGGTGAACCCAAGGGAATTGATTTAAACATTGAGACAATTGTTGTCACAATGCGACGTTGGACCAACTATGACCATGGTTGCCCATGGGTGATTTTCATACTGAGACAATATTTGTTAGAATGTGACATTTGATCATGGATGACATTGATCAATTATTCATATTATAAACCAGAAGAACTAATAAACCCAAGGGTTTAATATTATAAACCAAAGGAATTGGTGAACCCAAGGGAATTGATTTAAACATGGAGACAATTATTGTCACAATGCGACGTTGGACCAACTATGACCATGGTTAGCCATGGGTGATTTTCATATTGAGACAATATTTGTCAAAATGTGACATTTGATCATGGATGACATTGATCGATTATTCATATTATAAATAAAAATAACTAATAAACCAAAGGGTTTAATATTATAAAGAAAAGGAATTGGTGAACCCAAGGGAATTGATTTAAACATTGAGACAATTGTTGTCGCAATGAGACGTTGGACCAACTAAGACCATGGTTAGCCATGGATTATTTTCATATTGAGACAATATTTGTCAGAATCTGACATTTGATCATGGATGACATTGATCGACTATGGCTAAAGAAATTAATAAACACTAATTATTAACCTAATGTACTATTCATATTATAAACCAAAATAAATAATAACCCAAGGGTTTAATATTAGAAACCCAAGGAATTTTTGAATCAAAGGGAAAAATAATAATAACCTAAGGGACCAATAAGGCAAAGGATCAATAAAATTAATAAAAAAATACTCAAGTTGAAGAAATTAATAAACACTAATAATTAACCCAAGGGATTATTCATATTATAAACTAAAATAACTAATAAACCCAAGGGTTTAATATTATAAACCAAAGGAATTGGTGAACCCAAGGGAATTGATTTAAACATTGAGACAATTGTTGTCACAATGCGACGTTGGACCAACTATGACCATGGTTGGCCATGGGTGATTTTTATATTGAGACAATATTTGTGAGAATGTGACATATGATCATGGATGACATTGATCGATTATTCATATTATAAACCAAAAGAACTAATAAAATGAAGGGTTTAATATTATTAACCAAAGGAATTGGTGAACTCAAGGGAAAACCATTACCCAAAAAATTATAAACCAAAGGAATTAGTGAACCCAAGGGAATTGATTTAAACATCGAGACAATTTTTTTCATAATGCGACATTGGACCAACTATGACCATGGTTGGCCATGGCTGATTTTCATATTGAGACAATATTTTTCAGAATGTGACATTTGATCATCCATGGATAACATTGATTGATTATTCATATAATAAACCAAAAGAACTAATAAACCTAAGGGTTTAATTTTATAAACTAAAGGAATTGGTGAACCCAAGGGAATTGATTTAAACATTGAGACAATTTTTGTCACAATGCGACGTTAGACAAACTATGACCATGGCTAGCCATCGGTGATTTTCATATTGAGACAATATTTTTCAGAATGTGGCATATGATCATGGATGGCGTTGATTGATTATTCATACTATAAACCAAAAGAACTAATAAACCCAAGGGTTTAATATTAAAAACCAAAGGAATTGGTGAACCCAAGGGAATTGATTTAAACATCGAGACAATTTTCGTGACATTGCGACATTGGACCAACTATGACCATGGTTGGCCATGGGTGATTTTCATATTGAGACAATATTTTTCGGAATGTGACATATGGTCATGGATAACATTGATCGATTATTCATATTATAAACCAAAAGAACAAATAAACCCAAGCGTTTAATATTATAAACCAAAGGAATTGGTGAACCCAAGGGAAAAACATTACCCAACAAATTATAAACCAAAGGAATTTGTGAACCCAAGGGAATTGATTTAAACATCGAGACAATTTTTGTCACAATCCAACGTTGGACCAACTATTACCATGGTTGGCCATGGGTGATTTTCATATTGAGACAATACTTTTCAGAATGTGACATTTGATCATGGATGACATTGATCGATTATTCATATTATAAACCAAAAGAACTAATAAACCCAAGGGTTTAATATTATAAACCAAAGGAATTTGTGAACCCAAGGGAATTGATTTAAACATTGAGAAAACTTTTGTCACAATGCGACATTAGACCAACTATGACCATGGTTGGCCATGGGTGATTTTCATATTGAGACAATTAATTTGTCAGAATGTGACATATGATCATGGATGACGTTGATTGATTATTCATATTATAAACGAAAAGAACTAATAAACCCAAGGGTTTAATATTATAAACCAAAGGAATTGGTGAACCCAAGGGAAAACCATTACCCAATAAATTATAAACCAAAGGAATTTGTGAAGCCAAGGGAATTGATTTAAACATCGAGGCAATTTTTCTGACAATGTGACGTTGAACCAACTATGACCATGGTTTCTCATGGGTGATTTTCATATTGAGACAATATTTGTCAGAATGTGACATATGATCATGGATGACGTTGATCGATTATTCATATTATAAACCAAAACAAATAATAAACCCAAGGGTTTAATATTATAAACCAAACGAATTGGTGAACCCAAGGGAAAACCATTACCCAACAAATTATAAACCAATGGAATTTGTGAACCCAAGGGAATTGATTTAAACATCGAGACAATTTTTGTCACAATGCGACGTTGGACCAACTATGACCATGGTTGCCCATGGGTGATTTTCATATTGAGACAATATTTGTTAGAATGTGACATTTTATTATGTATGAAATTGATCGATTATTCATATTATAAACCAAAAGAACTAATAAACCTAAGGGTTTAATATTATAAACCAAAGGAATTGGTGAACCCAAGGGAATTGATTTAAACATTAAGACAATTGTTGTCACAATGTGACGTTGGAACAACTATGACCATGGTTGGCCATGGGTGATTTTCATATTGAAACAATATTTGTCAGAATGTGACATATGATCATGGATGACATTGATCGATTATTCATATTATAAACCAAAAGAACTAATAAACCAAAGGAATTGGTGAACCCAAGGGAAAACCATTACCCAAAAAATTATAAACCAAAGGAATTGGTGAACCCAAGGGAATTTATTTAAACATCGAGACAATGTTTTTCACAATGCAACATTGGACCAACCATGACCATGGTTGCCCATGGGTGATTTTCATATTGATACAATATTTGTTAGAATGTTACATTTGATCATGGATGACATTGATTTATTATTCATATTATAAACCAAAAGAACTAATAAACCCAAGGGTTTAATATTATAAACCAAAGGAATTGGTGAACCCAAGGGAATTGATTTAAACATTGAGACAATTGTTGTCACATTGCGACGTTGGACCAACTTTGACCATCCTTGGCCATGGGTGATTTTCATATTGAGACAATATTTTTCAGAATGTGACATATGATCATGGATGACGTTGATCGATTATTCATATTATAAACCAAAAGAACTAATAAAACCAAGGGTTTAATATTATAAACCAAAGGAATTTGTGAACCCAAGGGAAAACCATTACCCAACAAATTATAAACCAAAGGAATTGGTGAACCCAAGGGAATTGATTTAAACATCGAGACATTTTTTGTCACAATGCGACGTTGGACCAACTATGATCATGGTTGGCCATGGGTGATTTTCCTATTGAGACAATATTTTTTAGAATGTGACATTTCATCATGGATGACATTGATGGATTATTCATATTATAAACCAAAAGAACTAATAAACCCAAGGGTTTAATATTATAAACCAAAGGAATTGGTGAACCTAAGGGAATTGATTTAAACATTGAGACAATTGTTGTCACAATGCGACGTTGGACCAACTTTGACCATCGTTGGCAATGGGTGATTTTCATATTGAGACAATATTCTTCAGAATGTGACATATGATCATGGATGACTTTGATCGATTATTCATATTATAAACCAAAAGAATTAATAAACCCAAGGGTTTAATATTATAAACCATTGGAATTTTTGAACACAAGGGAAAACCATTACCCAACAAATTATAAACCAAATGAATTGGTGAAGCCAAGAGAATTGATTTAAACATCGAGACAATTTTTGTCACAATGCAACGTTGGACCAACTATGACCATGGTTGGCCATGAGTGGTTTTCATATTGAGACAATATTTGTTAGAATGTGACATTTGGTCATGGATGACATTGATCAATTATTCATATTATAAACCAAAAGAACTAGTAAACCCAAGGGTTTAATATTATAAACCAAAGGAATTGGTGAACCCAAGGGAATTGATTTAAAAATTGAGATAATTGTTGTCACAATGATATTGAGACAATATTTGTTAGATTGTGACATTGGATCATGGATGACATTGATCGATTATTCATATTATAAACCAAAAGAACTAATAAACCCAAGGGTTTAATTTTATAAACCAAAGGAGTTGGTGAACCCAAGGGAAAACCATTACCCAACAAATTATAAACCAAAGGAATTGGTGAACCCAAGGGAATTGATTTAAACATTGAGATAATTGTTTTCACAATGATATTGAGACAATATTTGTGATAATGTGACATTTGATCATGGATGACGTTAATCGATTATTCATATTATAAACCAAAATAACTAATAAACCCAAAGGTTTAATTCTATAAACCAAAGGAATTGGTGAACCCAAGGGAATTGATTTAAACATTGAGACAATTTTTGTCGCAATGCGATGCAATGAGGCATATACAGAATACAATTGCAGAACCTATTTCAATGATCTACGATTTTCAGGGGCCCAGACATGAAGTGGTGACTCTGAATACATTCGTGAAGCTCCTGTTTAAAAACCAATGACGGATACAACTGTCTTGAAATAAAATATAATAAGGTGAACAATTAGGTTAACCTAAATGAGTTTAAATTCAACTGCCTATCGAATACGTGATTCCCTAGCAGCGGACGGAAGGAATCATAAGGTGAACAATTAGGTTATCCCATATTCAAGAAGATATTTCATTTTATATAAAAAAACGAAGGAAGAAGTAAAATTCCCTAACCAATCAAACTAAAATGTATTTAATTTATAAATATAAATACAATTAAATTAAAAGAAAATTCAAACTATATGTAATATACGTTGAATGTTGCAAACTTGTTAGAATGTGCTGGGATGTCATATATAAAAAGTAAATTGTATAAATCAATAAAATAAAAGGTATTTAATTTATAAATGGAAATATCATTAAATGAAAATGAAAATTATATTTAATAGTATGTTTGCAAACTTCTTGGCTAAAAAAATATAAATTTATACTTGATCAAAGACAAAATTTCATTTATTAATCATTTTATATTTATGTAAATTTATTAATTTTCATTTTTTTTATAAAATATAAATTCATTAATTTTAATTTTTTTTATAAATTATCAAATATAATTATAAATTTATCAAAAATAAATAATGTAATTTTTAAATAATTTTAAATTTTTAGATAATATGATTAAACAATTAAAATAAACTTAAATTTATAAAATTAAATGATCTAATATATGTTTACAAAAAATATATAGTTACTGGCAATTGCACCACATGTTGCAAAGGAAAAGTCGTAAGACTATATCATAGGAAAGAGTAGCATAAATGAAAAAAGTAACATATTTATTCAATTTTATTTCTTTACTAGCATTTTTCTCAGAAAAAAAATTATTTTTTTTTCCCACCAAACAAAGAGCAACAAAAAAAATATGCAAGGAACTTATTTTCTTGATCTTGTAAATAATATATTCCTCTCCAAGAGACCCTTTAGAAACACCCTTTTTATTGAATTGATTGAAATAGGTAAGTGTCTTTTTTCTAGTGCTTTCTCAGTTATTGAAGTTAAAGGCATAGGTAAAGAGCTTGTTAGACAAAAAAAAACATAGTGACTCTATGTCAAATGGCTATGACATTGAGAAATCTCTTTATATTTTCTCATGTGGGAATTGTTCAACTAATGAGGTAGTAGAAACTTTATCATCTCCAACTCCTTTAGAATAAGGGGTGAAGATTTATGTTTAGTGAAATACTGGACCTCAAATAAAAATATCCATGTTGGTGATTGTTTTGAAACAACTTCTTTGTTATCGATTGAATGTAAGTTGCACTTTTTAATAAAGGATGAGACAATTGGGCCAAAGTAGCCCAGACCTCTATATGAGGAAATTTGCAAGCTTATTTTTTGCTATGTGAAAGATGCATCTAGATCTTATAACCAGGTTGGGCATACTTCACCCTTCTTAGAAATGACTTGCTTCTATTACATTCCTAATGTTGAATTCCTCTAATACTACTTATGGAACACTGAATTCACTTTATAGATGGAATGCTTTAATGGCATAGTACCTTATCACTATGAGAGGTTGCACATCATAAAAGACTACTAATAAGCTTAAGTATGGTGTATAATTGTAATATTTATGCTAGCCATCTTCACCTGCCATTTGAACATAGAGTATAGACTCATATTAATCAATAATTTTTATGGATAAGGGACATTTGGACCTTTTTTAACCCTTGGGGATGCTTAATAAATATTAGGGAAATTAAATTTATATTAGAAAATTATCTACAATCATCTTGCCATAATTCCTCTTTGAACTACCAATATTCCACTGCTTCGGATCTCTACACCTGTGTCATAATAACAAACATCATCAATACCCAAAACTAAGAAATAAAATAAAAAAAAATCTTAATCGGGGAATATAGTTACTCATTTAAGGAGCATAATTCGAGACCTTAGTGCCTTTCAAAAATTATTTATTTCCCATAAAATAAAATAAAAAATCACATCTACTAGTGAGAATAATGGTGGAAACTTGTAAATGTAAAAACTCCCTTTATTGGTGATAGTACATTTTGGTTTTGAAAGAAAAGTATTTTCTTGATATTTTAAATAACATATTCCTCTCCAACATACCCTTAAGAAAGACCCTTTTTTCTCAATTGATTGAAATAGGTAAGTGTTTTTTTTCTAGTGCTTTCAGAGTTATTGAATTTGAGGGAAAAGGTAAAGAGACTAATAAAAAAAAAAGAACAACGTGACTGAATGTCAAATGGAAATCACGTTGAGGAATCTCTCGAAATTTTCTCATGTGGTCCTTCTTCAACTGATGTGGTAGTAGGAACTTTCTCATGTCCAACTCCTCCAGAATAAGGGGTGGAGAATTATCTTTTGTGAACTACTAGACCTCAAATCAAGATATCCATTTTCATGATTGATTTGGAACGACTTACTTGTTACTGATTGAATGTAATTTTTTTTTCATAATGAAGGAGACAATTGTGCCAAAGTACTGGGGACCTCTATATGCAGTAATCTGCATGGTCATTTTTTTGCTGCATGAAGGATTCACTTGGTTTTTATGAATAGGATTTGTAGACTTCACCCTGGCAAGAAATGACTTCATTCCTTAGTGCCTTTCAAAAATCCTTTATTTTCCCATCAAACAAAAAACAACAATAAAATTTGGTAGTTAGAAGAATGGTAGAAACTTTTAAATATAGAAACTTCATTCACCATTAATAGTATATTTTGGTTTTGAAAGGAAATTAATTTCTTGATATTTTAAATAAGAAAATCCTCTCCAAAAGACCAGATCAAAAACACCCTTTTTATTCAACTGATCAAATAGTTAAGTGACCTTTGTCTATTTCTTTATGAGTTATTGAAATTAAGGGCATGGGGAAAGAGACTGCTAGAAAAAAAAGCGTAGAGAAATTGAATGTCAAAAAGCAAACACATTCAGGAATCTCTTTAGATTTGATTGTGTGTGCTTTCACAATGGATGAGGTAGTAGGAAATTTATCAGCTCCAACTCTTCCAAAATAAGGGGTGGAGAGTTATGTTCAGTAAAATACTAGAACTCAAATCAAAATATCCATCTTCATCATTTTTTTGGAACAAATTATTTTTTATTGATTGCATGTAAGTTGTTCTTATTTTTAATTGATGAGACAATTTGGCCAAAGTACTCACGA
Organism: Pinus albicaulis; assembly: GCA_034641835.2. NCBI lineage: Eukaryota > Viridiplantae > Streptophyta > Pinopsida > Pinales > Pinaceae > Pinus > Pinus albicaulis. Next base: position 968,340,174 of record CM076572.1, read on the forward strand.
CCTCAAGATAAGGAAATATGCATGCTAATTATTTTGTTACATGAAGAATGCACTTGGTTTTTATGACTAAGTTGGGTAAACTTCACCCTTCCAGGAAATGACTTCCTTCTATCACATTCCCAATGTTCAATTCCTCTAATACTACTCATGGAACTTTGACTCTCCCTTACAACTGGAATGTTTTTCTTCCTAGTAGCTCTCTCTCGGGATATAATTTTGGCTTTCTCTTGTTTATTTCAAACACATTTTCTCTATATCACTATTTTCTATATCTTTTTCAGTGCATGATTAAATAATTCAGATAATGTGTCTGAACTAGCCCATTTTTTTAAGAGTCCCCTTCTATTTTTAATTCTGCTACATGGCCCTCTTTAGCCTTTTCAACAACTTCTACTTATAAATAATTATATCTTCTCGATAAGTCACCTTTCATTGCTTTTATTATTACATATGCTTCATATCTAAATATATGGCATTTGATATAGGCTTCTTGACATTTCCAAATTCCATGATTTTTCACTGCACTTCTCATGTTTATCGGAGAAATTGGATTTCACACATTCAAAATTATGCCTTTTCAAGGCCTGTTCTGTGGTATAAAATTTGTATTCACCATATATCCTTTCTTTTTTATGCTCGAATTTGATACAAACAATTAGAAATGGATCCTTTAAATGTGAAAAATTAATCAATTTTTCCCTATTTATCTCATGTTGACTAGAAGAATTAGATTATGCATATTTAGTTGTATGTTGTCACCACACCTCTTACATATATGATGGTTTTTGTTTCATATGTTTCTTTTCATCCAGATCACTAAGCATATCAATTCTCGACAAGGGATCATTTAATGATGGAAAAATCAAATATCCATCCCATGTTCTCTCATTTTCACTAGAAACATTAGATTCTTTAAATTCATATTGAGCTGCACTTTGGTCATCTCGCATACTCGATGTATGATGTTCAACATGTTTCTTTCCCTTTGTATTATCAAGTTTTTCCTCAATGTTCGACAAATGATTCTTGAGCTATGAAATAGTCATTTTCTCCTTCCCTTTATCATGTTTAGGATGAAACCTTATGTGCAAGAGATAATACTTTTCCTTCTCGACCTCAATGGAACGTGTAGAAATAATTTCCTCATGCGTCACTTCAGGAAAACTTATGTCCATATTCTACTAGATTTTCCTATTAACAACAATTGGATGTGAATGGTTAGTTTCTTTATATACCTCTTTTGGAATAGTGAAATTCAAATTTTGTTACTTTTCTTTCAGAAGTTTCACTTCTGATCCAGGATGGTCTACCTTGTGAATTTCATTTTGATAATCCTAAATTCTTTCTTTATGGACCTTTTTCAGTTTGTGAAAATTTTGTATCCCCTTTACAACCACAAATTTAATGGGGTCTTTTGCATCTATCTCTTGTTGAGTATTTATAGTGACATTTTCCTTTAAACGCCAATCCCTATTTTCAGGCAGACTCTAATCAACACCGGCATTGTTTTTATTCCCTACATAATATTCCATTGGTAGTGCACTAGTTCTAAACTCTAGATATTCCTTCTTAATCTTGGCTTTCCCCTTCATGGTTTCTAGGTCCTTAGATTCCTATTCCCCTTCAGCAATTCTTGATCTAAGAAATTTTAAATTATTAAACAATATTGGAGGATGCATACTCAATTTATTGTTCATTTTTTATTTGTTTTATCCAACATCTAAAAAAAAACCTCTTATTTATATTAAAGTTAATGTTCAGGTCCAACTGAAGTGTTGGATACTTCTAAATCCTCCTCCATTTACCTTTTCAATCCCTTAAGTATCTCCAAATTTTTTTATGACTCCACACTATGGTCAAACTCTTGATGAACCCTCTTGATTTTCAATGAAATACTGGAAGATGATGCATTCCTCTACTTGTGGCAAAATGCTAGTCTCAAAGGAATCCTTGGCCTATCAATTACCTCCATCTTGCCTCTCCAATGTTCATTCAACCAATGTTGGATGATTGGGAATGAAATTCCAACTTGCTTAAGGAAATCTTTCTTCCAAAAGGAAGTAGAAGAAATTGTTTTCCTCTGAGGTGCAAAAAAATGCTTCATTGGGTCATAAACCATGAATTATAAGTTACCGTGAATATCAAATACTACACATTCAGGATTGTAGAATGCTCGATCTTTGGAGAAAATTATTAATGTGTCATTCCCAAAAATGATCCAGACATATCCAACCCTTATATTGTCTACATATTATTCTGTAAGCTAGCACTTAAGAAGGTAAAATACACACCCAAAATCAAGAAGGGGAGTAATAGAATTTTGTGGGAAGAGTGGTTGAATGACCTCCACCTCAGTTGGATCACATGCAACAACAATGATATCTAGAATTGAATTGGTGAAGAATAATTTTCCAATGAAATGAAATATGGTCATTTGAGTACTAATGATAAGCAATCGTACAAAACCTAGAATAAAAAATATGGTCATTTGGGTTTCGAGAAAAACAATTACACAAAATCCCAAAATCAAAAAACAAGATCCCCACATGTAATAACTTTCTCATTTGGCCCATGCACATACAATTTTTATTATAAGGAGGTGATTATTGCTGATTATTTCTAATCCATACTATAAAAAATGCCTTATTTTGAATTAGTGTAAAGGAAAAAGATTAGCATTGCTAAAATAGAAACAAATTCTTATAAGGTTCATAATCAAATTGGGCATTGGACAGTTCTATAATACCATTCTATGGAATATTTTTTTAAATTACTGACATTAAGAGGGTTAAAGATGAAAAATAGTTTCTCTTTAAATATTTGGCATACAACCATTTTAGATATCAATTTCAAAAGGTTTTTCATACTACCAATATTCCTGACATTATAACTCAATTAAAGGATGGTGGTATGGGAATGGATATATTAATTCTTTCTAAGCACATAAAATAATATTCTAAAGAAATATAAGTACTCTGTTACATTCTTAAGGTCGAGGCATTATTTTCATCATTTTTTCCATCATCACCATTGTCATTTCACAAATGAATTTTTCTTTGTATCATTTATTTTTGTTTCATGCAAAATTTTTGGAATAAAATAGGAATTCTGAATAAAAATAATATGTTTTTTGATGTTTAAAATTATCCACATATTTATGTAATTAAGGTAATAATATTCAAAATTGAATGTGAATAAAATAATGTCTAGCATATTCTCATGTTATATCTCAATTTCAAAACATTTGTCACGCTAATGCTTCTCTTAATGCTTTCCAAGCACATAAAAAGAATTGTAAAGAAATTCATTTACCCTCTTACCTTCTTAAGGTCCATTCAATACTCTCATCATTCTTTCCATCATCGTCGTCATCATCATCATCATGCGTTCTTCTTATTTATTGTTGTCATCACCATTTTCATCATTAGTATTGTTGGTTTTATCATCATAGCCAGTATTTCACAAATGATTTTTTATTTGTAGCATTTATTTTTGTTTCATGCAATATTTTTTCCCGCAGATCCAAGGCTCCATATTTCCCAATTTGTGAAGAAATTTATTAATGTGTTAGTCCCAACAATGATCATGCCATATCCAACCATGAAATCCTCTCCCTATTCTTGTGTAAGTTTGCACACAAGAAGGTAAAGTGTGTGCCAAAAATAAAGAAGGGGAGCAACAAAATTTTGTAGGCAGAGTGGATGAACAAACTCCACCTCTATTGGATCATAAAATTCTACAAGAAGAGTAGTTAAATGAACTCCACCTCAGTTGGATAACATGTAAAAAGAGCGAGATCCAAAATTGAATTGTTGAAGACGAATCTGCAAACGAAATGAAATATGGTCATACGGGTACTAATCACATACACAATCATATAAAAAGTGGAATAAAATAAATTCTCATTTGGGTTCACAGACAAGCATTCATAGAAAATCCCCAAATCAAAAAATAAGATCCCTAGGTGTAAGAGCTTTTCCATTTGGCCCATGCGGATATAAATTTTCTTACAAGGAGGTGATTATTCGTAATCCATAACAAAATTGTAAAAATAAGAGAAAATTCTTATAAGCTCTATAATGAAATTGGACATTGGACAATTCTAGAGTACGATTGGATGAAGGAATTTTTCAAATTAGTGACATGAAGAGGGTTAAATATGAAACGTATCTTCTCTTAAAATTTTCAAAATACAGTCATTTAAGATCTAAATTTGAAAATAATTTTATCTTCAGTAGAGGTAGAGTGCGCTACCACTAGCACATTTGCCCCATTTTCCGACAGCCAATTCGTCGCTATTCTGACAGATCAGCGTCGCAAGAGCGACATTTTGAGGTGGGGAAAAACGTGGTTAGCCATTACGTCGCAATTCCGACACTTCAATAAAACATCGGAAGAGTGACACATTTTTTGACGTTTCCATACGATCGTCGCTCTTCCGACGTTTTCCAAACTGTTACTTTTCCGACGAAAAATACAATGTCGCTCTTCCGACGTCAGTTAAACTGTCAGTCTTCTGACGATCCATAAGAATTAGTCTTCCGACGTTTATCAGGTTTTCAAACAAATGTCACAATTCCAACGTTAGCTCTTCCGATGTTTAAAGCATCGGTCTTCCGACGTTTATCAGGTTTTCAAACAGCTATCGCAATTTCGACGTTATCTCGTCTGAAATTTAAAGCGTCTGTCTTCCAACATTTATCTGTTTTTTAAACAACTGTCGCAATTCCAATGTTATCTCTTTCGACGATTAAAAAAATTAACTATCATTATTTTGACGAAAATTAAAAATATTTAAAATAAATTAACCGTTGGTCTTCCGACGAAAATTTAAAAATATTTAAAAAAAATTAACTGTCGGTCTTCTGAAAAAATTAAAAAATATTTAAAAAAAATTAACCATCGGTCTTTCGACGAAAATAAAAAATATTTTAAAAAAATTAATCGTCAGTCTTCTGACAAAAATTAAAAAATATTAAAAAAAAATTAAATGTCACTCTTTCGAATGAAAGGGAACCAAAATTCAGGAGAACAAGATAACTTAGCCTCTGAAGGATGAATGCAATGCCTAAATTTTGGCCTCTTTACAATGAAGTGAACTCAATTAAAGACAATAAGAGAAATCAACCTCTGCTACAGACACTGGACACCTTGATCCACTATGTAAACTCATCGCAGAATAGGATGAGATAATGAACTAAGAATACCAACCAACTGTGAAACTTAGCCTTCTCAAGATCTGATTGATTTGAACCTACAAACCCTGGCCTCCAAACAAATCCTAATACCCAAATTTAGTAGGAAGGTGCTCGGCCACACAAGGAGAATGATCTCGGCCTTCAAAGAAAGGATGTCCTCGACCTCTTAAAATGATAAAATCACCTCCAATGAAAAAGTAATCTCAACCAATAAAAGAGTTTCTTTTGGCTTCTGATGAGAAGAGGCTCTTGGCCTTCGACTGTAAAATTCTCTTGACCCTCCAAAGGTGGTTCTCTCGGCCTATAACAAGGGAAGGCTCTTGGCCTCATAAGACAAATGCACTAGGCTTGTCAAATAGAGGTGCTCTCAGCCCCTTCAATTAATTTTTGATCTAGTTTTCAATTGCAAGAAGGCTCTCAACTTGAATGTTGAAGTACACTCAGTCTCTAAGAAGACCAATATTTGCTTGATAAAAGTGTAAACTCATTCTCTTATTATTGACGAAGTCAAACTCCAACTATAGAATAATTTCAGCCTCCTGAAGTGGTTTATTGTGGGCCTCTAGAATAAGATAAGGCAACCTCCAAAGAACAAGTTCGATCTACCAAAATCAATTAATCTCAGTATCCCAAACAATATTTAGATCTTTTGAAGCTACGACTAAGCCACTAATGTTAAAGATAAACTTTGTGATTCTCCTAAAATTCAATAACAATTCGAGCTTCAAAATCTGGTGTACTCAACCTCTTCGAAGGAAACTCGGCTCCTCCAAAGATGACATAGTTTTTCCTCTGGGAAAATGGATCTTTCCCCTCAGATTCAAGCTCCTCTAATGCCAAAGAATTTAATCCAATAATCCACCTGCAAGAGTAACACGGTCCTCCGAGAATAATATATCGATCAACTCAAATATCTCCTACAATGCAACTCGATCTGCTCTAAAATCAATTGCATTTAGCTCAATAGAAAGGTCTAGATGTCTCTTGCCTACTCGAGTTTCCACATCACCAATATACTCTATAATTTGGTCTACTCGTATGACCTGTTTCTTGTTTGTGATACCAGTTTAAGCCCAAAACCGAACAATTTACCTGTCACAAGAAACCTACTAATGAATTTCATCTCTACAAATACATGCTTAACTGTATTACCATGTCTACAATGTACATTACATAAATCCATAAATGTTAATGGAGACTAAAAATTGCAGTTAAAATTAAATGTGATATAATTAATCTTGTAGTTTATTGGTTGAATCCAGAAGTGTATGCATTTCATTAAACTCTTATAGCATTAAGGATTCAACTGTTACTCTAAACTTGTTTAGTGCCCAAATTCTGGCTAGGTTTGGAAGGTACACAACAACCATGGTGTGTATAGGGCTATAAGCTGTTAAGTGACAATGTCAACACTTTAACATCAATTTCACTATTTTTAAATGAAATTCAGCAAACAGCAACCACAAATGTATATGAGATTATAGTTAACAAGCCTTAATGCTACCTGAAATCGACTTGAAAAATTAACATTTCATGCAAATTGTTATGCAAACACAATTTTTTTTTGAAGTGATCAATAAAATTGGATGAAATATATCAAGGCAGAGGCTAATACCATCCTTACAATTATTTTTCCTAGTATTTTGCAGACAAATGCAATATGTGCTTCTCAAATTTTACTAGTGTTTAAACCCAGTTGCTTTCTGAAGATTGACTCTGGTGTTGATGTTGAGTACTTTCAAATAAGCCAATAGGATTGTAAGCAATCAGAAGAGGATTATGAGATGCTTGAAAGAGAAATTCTCAAAGACCAACTCTAAAATTTCCTATAAACAGATGAATCAACTAAATTACCAACCCAGGAATAGCACTTCACTAGAGGAGATAGGGTGACAAGGTGACACAGATGATCGCGATGAGCTTGCAAATTCTGGAGCCCCAACAACAAACAAAACCTTCAAGAAAAAACAATCAAGAGGGAATACTAGACCTTAAACACCAAACACCATAACAAAGAACTAGAGTAGAACACCAAAACAGAGTTTCTTATTAGAGCACCAAAGCAAACCTAATGAAGACCAATGCATTGAAAAAAAACTTCAAAGCACTAACAAAATTCTATAGGGAATTATGACATGGAAGGCAAATTGAACCAGGGCTGACCACCACCATGAACTATCACTGAACAAATCTCTTTGCATACTGAGCCATTGTCCCACCTAAATCCTAATTTAATCCACATTGGGTTCAAATTTTTTACTCTAATTTATGGTTGGCATGTGTGGGGCTAGCAAATAAGTGATGCCCATGCATTCCATCATCCCCCCCTTTATATCATCTAACATCTTGGCTGCCTTGACATGTGCTAGTTGGTGAATTCATGACTTTCCTTCATTCATGAAAATTCATAAATGCACTTAGGAGATGCCTTGAGCATATAAATGTCCATTTTTTATAAAGATCCCTTCATTCGATTTTGTGGCATCATTTGCAAGCCTATTGAGAACCTTTAAGACTTAAGAAGATGACCTCTTGGAATCTAAGGGTCTCTTTTTTCAATTCTCACAATGAGTGATGCTAATTTTCTATCGGGCCTCTCACAATATTCTTCTGATTGACTTTGAGTCTGATGTTTATGTGTGCACTGCCCTGGTTGACATGTACTCCAAGTGCGGTTGTGTAGAAGCATCATGCCAAGTCTTTGAAAAAACATCTAAAAGGGATGTGGTTTCATGGAGTGCAATGATTTCTGGGTTAGCCCAAAATGGATTTGCCTTGTGAAGTTAGTAATATGTTTAACTTGTGTGTCATACTTTACTTTCATTTCTATATAATTATTGTTTTCAAACTTAGCTATTATGTAGGTGAAAAGGTTAATGTATACTATAATTATGTAGATGAGAATTCAATCATTAGGTTAGTGCATTTGATCCTTGTAGCTCACTCATACATAATGAGATTGCAGTGAGAATTATTGTTATATATTGACAATTGTAGGTAAACAAACATCTTATACTTTTCTTCTTACTTTTTTAGTACCTTTAGTTCTCATGAGGAGACTACAAACTTTACTGAGAGAAGGATTAAACAACCTTTCTACTTCAGATCCAGAGTCTTACAAATACAATGCTCCCTCAAACAAGGTTTACATAATTTTGAATCGTTTCATCAAATGTAGGACAACAGACTTGTATGAAAATACTATACCATTCAAAAGGATATCCTAAGGCCTACATGCTAAGATTATAGTCCTAAAAAAATGTGCCCTAGACCAGACTTGAATTACACTTATTCTTACAAGCCTGTAATTAAAAGAACCCAAAAGGTGAAGGATCAAAAATAATTGAATAAAAACACATATATGGATGCTAAAAAGTTTAATCGATCTCCTTTGATTCGAGATATAATCAATAAATTTCAATGACAAAGAAATAATCTGTAAATTATCGTATCGACATGTTGAAAAATAGAACTAAAATACAAAAGAAACCGCAAATAAAGTGTGAAATTCGCAGATTGACCTGTGATGGAGCCGATTACAGTTGGAATTCCTTCCAAGTTGTGGAGCAAGCGGGCGACTTCACAATCTATGGACTCAAACCTCAGACCTTGTAAGCTCCAGTGCCTTCCCTTTTTTCTTATTGTTAGTTGGACACCCTTGCGCTAGAAACACAAAGGTGAGATCTCATAAGCACAAATGGGATTTTTTTTATTTTAAATAAATTATTACAATTGAACACATCATGTCTTTCCATGTCCAATAAATTGGAAAATAAAACATCCCAATGAAAGTGATTGTGATATATTGAATAACAAAAATACTAATATATCCGAGAGAGGTATCACATGCTTCTGAAGATATAATTTCTAAAAAAATAATAAAACAATATTTGAAGCAACTAGCTAGGACAAAGACAGGCGAGCTAATAAACTAAACTAATACTATTCTATTCAATGCTAAGGAGGAAAATAAATTTAAAATTGCAGCAACGGGGTGTTGTTTCAGGGAACAGTTTCTACATATCCTAGTATTGATCTTCCTCTTCATCATCGAATTTGGCCTCCTCATCAACCATTGCATCTTGGTATTGTTGATATTTAGACACCAAATCATTCATGTTTCTCTCTACTTATGTGAACTCCATTTCATCCATGCCCTCACCAATGTACCAATGCAAGAAAGCCTTTCTCCTAAACATCGCTTTGAACTTCTCATTCACCCTTCTGAACATCTCCTGAATCGATGTTGAGTTCCCAATGAATGTGGATGCCATGGACAGACCCCTAAGAGGGATACCCTAGATGCTGGACTTCACATTGTTGGGAATCCTCTCCACAAAATAAGAGGAGTTCTTGTTCTGAACATTGATTGTCTGCTCATCCACTTCTTTGGTGCTTATTTTTCCTCTGAACATGGCAGATGCAGTCAGGTACCTTCCATGCCGGGGATCCGCGGCACACATCATATTCTTGGCATCCCACATTTGTTGTGTCAATTCAAGTACTGTTAGTGCTCTGTATTGCTGGGATCCATGGGAGGGGAAAATCCCACCATAAATAAATGAAGATGGGGAAAGGGGATTAGATTCAATGCAAGTTTTCTCAGATCTGAGTTCAACTGACCAGGAAACCTTAGGCAACAGGTAACTTCTCTCATGGTTACAAAGATCAGGTGGTTCAAGTCACCAAAGCTAGGTGTGGTGAGCTTAAGAGTCCTAAAGAAAATATCATAGAGAGCCTCATTGTCAAGCACCATACATTCGTCTGCATTTTCTACCAGGTGATGAACCGAGAGTGTGGCAATGTAAGGCTCCACCACTGTGTCTGACACCTTAGTAGACGGGAAAACAGAGAATGTCAGCATCATTCTATCAAGGTATTCCTCCCTAATCTTGGATATCAAGAGGGTTCCCATTCCAGATCCAGTACCTCCTCCCAAAGAGTGACACACTTGAAACCCTTGTAGGCAATCATAGTTCTCAACCTCCTTCCTAACGAAAATAAGCATAGAATCGATGAGCTCGCCTCCTTCCATGTTATGCCCCTTGGCCCAGTTTTTTCTAGCCCTGGATTGGCCAAAAATGAAGTTATCAGGTCTGAAGACCTATCCATAAGGCCCAATCCTCACACTGTCCATGGTGCCAGGCTTCAAATCCATGAGTACAGCTCGGGGCACAAATCTCCCACAGCTCGCCTCATTGTAGTAAAAATTAACCCTTTCAAGCCGTAGATCTGAAGTGACCTGATATCTCCCAATAGGATCGATCCTGTGTTCTTCATAGACCACTTCCCAAAACTTGGAGCCGATATGGTTGCCACATTGGCCCCCCTGAATGTGAAGGATATCTCGCATTTTTTCTATCGACCCAAATCAGGTTTGGATCATATATGAACTGCCCCTCCAAATGGGATTTTTTATTTATAACATAATGTATCAGAGTAGAAGGAAATAAATCACTGGACTTCAACCAAATGTATCAGAGCAGACCTGCACCAGGCACTCGGGATCAATTTCTTTACTTACCACATTCTTCCTCCAAACCTGCTACAGTATGGCCGCATCCTTCCTCCAAACCTACAATAGTATGGATGCATCCTTACTCAAAACCGGTGACAGTATGGCCACATCCTCCCTCCTTCCCTGGACAAACCATGGAGCCAGAGGGCAATGAACGAGGGAAATTAAAACTTTTGATATTTGAAATTTTTTGACATTTTGAAATGAAATACGTGTGCTTTTTAAGGCCACTCAAATTCCATTAAATAAAATGTGTGAGACTGTTCTTGGGGTTAATAAAGGGTTTGGGTAAATAAGTGGTGTTTTTTATTATAAATAATTATTAATGAGATTATATCTAAGACATTTATTTAAATTATTATTTATATAAAATTGTTGAATTTTTATTTCATAAACTAGGGGTTTTGGTTGATTTTTTAATCTAATTATGTGATATTAAAGATGAATTATGGTAACTTAAAAATAAGTATTATGTGGTTAAAATGGAAGTAGTAATGTTATGGTATGAATGATTATTTTCAATGAAATTTTTGCTTTAGTAAGGATAACTCATCTATGGACATTTGCCATGATTTTTAATACAAATTCAATATAAGAAAGGTGATACTTAAAGGGCTCCCACATGCTTCAGAAATTTTATATCTATTGTTTTATAAACATTAGAGGTGGAAAAATATCCTAAGCTCTAGAGCTAAGCTTTTTCCAACTTAGCTATATCTTGAACAACAAATTGTTGTTGATGTCAAGGATATGATAGATATTTTGTGGGTTGTAGGGTAGTCTTCTCATGAAATAAATGTAATGTAGTTACTACGTAGGTAGGGGGAACCATTTTGGTGGAACTTGGCCATAAATGGGACATCTATCCATGCATAGTTTTTTAAGAACAAATACACCTAGTGGATTATAATTGTATGGAAATCACTTTAGGATCTAGGCTACTGTGCACACACTAACTTAAGGGATATTAGTGAAACCCACAAAAGTATTATAGGTGCTTTTATATAAATAGTTTTTCTTATGCTCTCATTGGTTAGGTATGGGAAAATGACAATAAAGTAAGAGAAGGATTTGACTACTCGACAATTAGAGGAATGATTCCACACAAAACCAAGAGTGTCGCTGCAGCACTTTTAGGCTAAGGGCTTTTGAAGGGGTTCCCCCACCATATGACCAGAAGAAGAGAATGGTCATTCCAGATGCTCTGAAAGTGTTGAGGCTTTAGCCAGGTCACAAGTATTTTCTGCTAGGAAGGCTTTCCAAAGAATTTGGTTGGCATTACTATGACACTATTACATTATTAGAAGGGAAGAGAAAGGCAAAGGCTCAAGTATCATATGAGAGAAGGAAGAAATTGGAAAAAATGAGATCAAAAGCAATGGAGTTAGCCGAAAAGCAGCTTGCCCCAGAGATGGATAAGATAGAACTTGACAACACATTGGTCAATTTCCTTGACCCTTTATTGGTTATTCAGAAGGAGTATGAATACACCACCGTTAATAACAAGGTAAACCCTAGAAGATCAAGGGCTACAAGTTGTAGTTTTTTTTTCTGAACATCAACATACCACAACCATGCTTACAACCAAGATATGTTTTTTGAGGAGAAGAAATCTCGTTGAGATCAACATCAAGAATCCATTGCCAAAAAAATAAGTACAACTTCTGGTGATTCCAGATGAGCATATATGAATAGCTAAAATAGATGTCGAATGTGGAAATTATGGATGAAAAAGATGGAATTCATCTTCCTTTTGCATTCGAGCGAGAGGAAAATAAATCATCAATGAAAATTCAAAATTTTCAAGCTGAGCAAGATCAACCAAATTGGGGGCGGAGTTTGGGGAACCTTCATAAGTGAATGGGGCCTATGTGATATGGCTACGAGTTATCAACCCCCACACAATCCGATATAAAAAAAATAAGCATTGTAGGTATAGGGCTAATTAAGCCCACATATAGGGATTACATAGGTTTTGTTCCCACGCCACATCCTCATGAACTGAAATCTCTCTTTACTGTCAATATGTGCATATTCAGCAATAATACATCTATTCAATATTACTGGTTGGGTGGCTCTTATAAGAACCATGCCAGACATGTAATATTTTCAGATAATGAGGATCGCAACATTGTCTTAATCTCCAGGAATTAGGGATTACAGATGTTTTGTTCACATGCCTCCACCCTTCTAGATTCAGCCTGCAGACATATTCTGGGATTCCATAGGAGATCTTCCTCCACCTAATAGCCATGAGGGATTCCAGAGGTTTTGGTTCCACACCTCCACCCTTCTATTTAATTAGGAATTGTCCTAGATAACCAAGCAATAGCCATGCTTAATTAAAGGCGAAGGGATCCAAGTCTTGCAGCTTTATCCCACAACCAAACAAAGGCACAACTGGCTAGGGAGAAACTGGAAAACGGGCCGCATGAACATGCACAGGGCACCCGTGCGGTCACAACTTAGCAAATTTGATATGACCACCCTCAAACAAAACGACCCAACCTAAACGCGTTTGGGCAGGCACCCTCACACAACACGCACGATCGAACGAAGGCACAAGGGAGAAAACAGAAAACGGGCCGCACGAATGTGCAAAAGGCACCCATGCAGTCCCAACTTAGCAAATTTGATATGGCCGCCCTCAAACGAAACAACCTAACCCAACCTTAACGCATTTGGGCGGGCACCCTCACACGGCACACCGGACCGAACGAAGTCACAAGGGGGAAAATGGAAAACGAGCCACACGAACATGCGCAAGGCACCCCTGCAGTCACAACTTAGCAAATTTGATACGGCTGCCCTCAAATGAAATGACCCGACCCAAACGCATTTGGGCGGGCGCCCTCACACGGCTCGACACGGTGCACATGACTGAACGAAGGCACAAGGGAGAAAATGGAAAATGGGCTGCACGAACGTGCAAAAGGCACTCGTGTGGTCACAACTTATCAAATTTGATATGGTCACCCTTAAACGAAATGACCTAACCTGACCTAAACGCGTTTGGGTGGGCGCCCTCACATGGCGCACCCGACCGAACGAAAGCACAAGGGAGCAAATGGAAAACGAGCCACACGAATGTGCATAAGGCACTCCTATGGTCACAACTTAGCAAATTTGATAAGGCCGCCCTCAAATGAAATGACACGACCCGAATGTGTTTGGGTGGGTGCCCTCACACAGTGTGACACGGCACACATGACCGAACTAAGATACAAGGGAGCAACCAGCAAATGGCCCGCATGAACGTGCATTATAGGGAACTCGTGTGGTCACAACTTAGCAAATTTGATACGGGTGCCCTCAACCAAAATGACCTGACCGAAACGCGTTTGGGCAGGTGCCCTCAACCGGAACGACCTGACCCGAATGCAATTGGGCAGGCAACCTCAACCGAAGCTACCCGACCCAAACAGGTTTTGGGCGGGCACCCTCAAACGAAACGACGTGCCCGACTGAATGAAGGTACAAGGGAGAAAATGGAAAATGGGCCACATGAACATGCACATGAAGGCACGCATGCGGTCACAACTTAGCAAATTTGATACGACTACCCTCAAATAAAACGACCCAACCTGAACGTGTTTGGGCAGGCACCCTCACACGACGCGACACGGTGTGAATGATAGAATGAAGGAACAAGGGAGAAAATGGAAAACGGGCTGAATGAACATGAAAAAGGCACCAGTGCAGTCACAACTTAGCAAATTTTTCACGGTCACCCTCAAACGAAATGACCTAACCCGACCCGAACGCATTTGGGCGGGTGCCCTCACACGGCTTGCCCAACTGAACCAAGGCACAAGGGAGAAAATGGAAAATGAGCCTCACGAACGTGCATAAGGCACCCTTGTGGTCACAACGTAGTAAATTTGATATGGCCACCCTCAAATGAAATGACCCGACCTGAACGCATTTGGCAGGTGCCCTCACACAGTGCGACATAGCGCACACGACCGAACGAAGGCACAAGGTAGAAATTGACAAACGGGCCACACGAACGTGCACAAGGCACCCGTGTGGTCATAATACTCTTGAAGGTACATGTATTAGGGACAACATTGATGTGGCATATTTGGTGGATGCATACATGAAGCCTTAGTTAATGTTCATCCTAGTGAAGTAGAGTTATATAATGTTGGCTCGGGTAAGGGTATGTAAGCTATAACTATAGTTTTTTCATATTGTTTTTATTATGTTTTGTCTAATTTATTTTAGAGCTTTTTCTTACCTATGCCATTTTGATGTGGACAAGAGGTACTTAAGGAGTGTTTTAAAAGTAATAATGAAATGTAATATTATATTATGATTGAAAAGTTATGCATTAATATTAGTCTAAATGACAATAATGGGGATGTGGACATAAAATTGTACTGTCTTGTGCAACTTGTTCCCCATAAGGGATAGAAATCGAGTGTTGGAACACAAAATTAGATACAAAGTGTGATTTGATACCAAAAATAGGGAGCCAAAAGAGCTTGGAAATAGAGGGGAAGAGGTTTGAGCTAGGCGAGCTACCTAGACAAGGAGGAGACCCAAAATTTATCGGAACATGGAAAGAGACAAGCTAGAAGAAAGGGAGGGATTTTTCCAACTAAGAAAATAAGGCAGAATAAAACTAAGGGTACCAAATAAGTTAGTATTTATGCAGGGGAAATTGTGCGTATGAAAGTTGTGCAAGTCTTGGGATGCATGAAGCTACACCAGTGATGGTTCCCTCAACACAGTAACACCTATTTCCATGGAAAAGGTTGTAGGATGCACACAGGGTGGTGAAGAAGCTTGAAATTTTAATATCTGAGAAATTTAACACCCACTGGAAAAAATTCCAACTTGACTTCTTGAGATTTACAAAAATCCATTGACAACTTGGAGGGGAAATATTCCCAACCTCTTACTGCATAGGAGGAAAGTGAGCCAAGAAAAGACAAGATAAGTTCCCATGTTTTCGCTTTGAATGAGATGAGTGATACATTAACATTCACAACTCCAAGCAAGAGACACATAAGATTGAAATAATTCTTAGCATCGATGGATTTTACAAAGGTTTTGGAGAGCCCACCAACTAGCAGAAGGGTTGTCTTGACTCTCAAGGGCACACCCTTGAACTGATACTTTCTGCCTTATCATATTAACACCAACCATTAATTCCACCTTTAGACTAGTGAACTCCCATGCCCGAGGGATTGAATCAACCACAAAATTCATTAACTCTCCCCACCCTGTATCCATCAATGAACTTTGTACGAAGGCAAAGGAGGGAATTAAGGGTTTTCCAACTTCATAAGACTCCACATGTAAGGGGTAAATGGGCACGTGGCCAACACCCCCACAAACCACCACGTCAACCTTAATGACGAGATCCTGACGCCAAATGTTATGCGTGATGTGAATATGTGCATATATAGGAGGAGACAGGGGGGGGAATAGAAAGGAGTGCTTTGGAAATCTTCAAAAAATAATTCTCATGATGTATATATCCAGCTGGAAAAACAAGAGAGAGGGGAAATTATATTGAGTGGAATTATTCATGGAATATCTTTCCAACTTTCCAACCTGACATCTCATTGATCTCATACTAACCCGCTTCCTTCAAGAAGGAAGGCTTGATTCGTTTTTGTATCCGCCTCTTTGTTTTGGCTTCTTAAAATGTGGTAATAAGCCTTTTGAGAGAATGATATTAAGGTACTATTTATTTTTCTAAGGATAAGGGATAAATTTTTGTTCTTCAGGAGAAAACCTTTTTGAAGGTGTTGAATAGTGATAAGGGAATCCCCCAAGATCACTAACTTAGAGACATCTCGATCATTAGCCAATTGGAGACCTGGAAGAAGCCCATACGTTTATGTGATATTGTTCATTATTTGGACTAGCCCCCATAATTACTTTATTTTTCATATTCCATCGGGATTTAGGAGAATCTCTCCCCCTCCCCCTCCCGCCACCCCAACTATTTAACTTTTATATTTTATTGAACTATTATGCTTCTATTATAACTCTTTATAAATGTATAAATTTATATAATTTAAATGTATGTGGTATAAAAAAACTTAACATATTAGAATCATGAATATAAAGATAAAAAAATAGAAACTAAAAATATTATACAAAAAAAGTGGTGTTCTATGTAAATTAACAACATAAATTCCAACATGATCCTCATAAAACTAACTAAACCCATATTGTTCTACTGTCAAGTTTGATATTTCAATAAATTTATAGATGATTTTCATGAAATTATTAGAGTTTTTGTTTAGCTGGTTTAAATTTGACTTGAGATTTGTGAACCTTATGAAATTAGTTTACCAAAAAATAAATTATACAAAATTCAAATTTAATTAATTTTACTCACAAATCTAATAACTTATTTCAAAACTATATAAAAAAATATATTTAAAATATAATTGTTAATATATTTGAAATGTTGTGTGAATTTTATAATAATTTTAGGTCTTTATTTTTCAAAAATTTTATTCTATTTTATATTTATATATAAAAGTAAGTTAAAACTCTATTTAAAAAATATATTTGAATGTGAAATTATTAATGTGATGTTTATTTTGAAACTATATTATAACATTATATGTAAAAATAAATTTATATTTATATATTAATGAGAATAAATATATTTAAATGTGAAATTATATTAATATAATTTGCATTTTAAATTAAATTTGAATTATATATATATATTTGTATTTAATCCAAACCTTATTATATAATTCCACACATTATATATATTAACCCAAAGTTCCAAGGTTTAATGATGGTGGCAAATCATATTCCAAAGTATACCATACGGTCGAAAAACATTACAATGGTGGTGCTAGCTATTGCAAAGTCCGAATATGTGATTTATTGGAGGCACATTCCAATTAAACTTTGGATATAATGGTATGGCACTTATATTATCAAATCCGATGGCATATGTCAAAACATATGGTAAGGTTTGGCTACCGACGCATATTTTAGAAATGTCAAAAATGCGATGTTTCTAAAATATGCGTCAGTATTGTGACTGTTTGGAGCTAAAATTCGGTCTTGCGACGCTTTCTCCAAACCATCGCAATACCGACGCATATTTTAAAGACGTCGCATTTCCTATGTTATGTCCCACAAACATCGCTCTTCCGACGAATAGTTTAGAACGTCACATGTCCGACAACATTCATAAACTTCGCAAAAGCGACGATGTCCCTAAACGTCTGTATACCGATGGTTGGTGGCGGGATTTGAAAAAATAATAAAATTTGGGGAAATTTCCAACAATACAACAAAAGTGTCGGAACTAAAGTGTCGGAATTTCCACCAAATGTACTAGTGTATTTTGTTCGCTTCATTGTCAATTTGCCCGGCTCCTTCTACAAAGCTCCTTCCTCCACTCTCTGAAGCATCTTCCAAGCTTTTGATTGGAATACCCACTATTTTTCTTAGCTACGGGGAGGAGGAGCGAGAGAGGGTGGAATTTCAAGGGTGCTTCTTGGAACCAAAGTGATAATAGATATGTTGTATTTCTGGGAGCCAAATTGAAATTTTGGTTGAGAGTAATTAAGGGTCAGATACCTCTCACGTGTCTAAAGCCATAGAGAAGGCCATTGTGCGCTTTGCCATGGCCAAAATTGCAGGGCAGGAGGGATGTTCTCTGCCTCCTCCGCAACGACACCTCGTGTGGTGTCGGTGAGGCATGGCCTTGGTAGAATGCATGGCAGGGAATGAGAGATCATAAGGAGGCAGAGGAGCAATGTGAAGGAAGGAGAGAATGCGAGGGCTAGTGGAGCTAAACGCATCAACTTGTAGAGCATGATGAAGAGAAAAATAGAGGGAGAACCTAAGTAAATGCAAAATGGGGTTGGCTCCATTAGCCATAAATGGCCAAAGAATGAGACACTGAGGTCGAGGCACAATACTCAGAAGTGAATGAAGCAGGTGTTGTGGAGTAAATGAGGGAGGTACCTGGCAAAGGATATTTAAGGTGCTCATGCTAGAAGCATGTGCAGCCTATATGTGAGGCAAACTGCTCGCATGAGGAGGGGCCATGTGGCCTACCAAATCTACAGAATTAATCACCTGCATCCGGGGAAAGATAACATATTTTTTACATGTATTATTAATTTAAATAAAAATTAATTATCCAATTTGAATGACTTTAATTGATCCAAAATAATGTATTGGAAAGCTAAAAAGATTTAAAAGGATTATATTTATATAAAAACTATATTGTAATTAAAATATGTGAATTTTTTCTCACATATTTTGAGTTTTTTATTTTATTTACACCTTATTTGAATTCTTTCATTTTTTCCGAATGAATGTATTGGAAAAGAAAAGGCAATTTAATGTTTGAAAGGATTATACAAGTAATAAAAGTTAAATTTAGGGAAGAGAAAAGTTAAAGACCATGGTTAAAGTTGAAGTTTCACAAATTTATAAGAAGAACAAATTTAAAAGTTCAAGTTTTAATAAAAAGTGAAAAAGTGGAGATAATTAATAGATTTATGTAGATATTTTCTATTTTTGAAATTAGAATTAATTTTTATGATCTTTATAATAAAATAAGGGTTAAAAACGTTTCTTACATTATTATGATATATTTCTTAATTTAACATAAAACGTTGTATAATTTCTTTTATTTTCCATATAAACTTACATTTTCCTCATTCTCTTATTAAATACTTCTCACCTTAAATAAAAATTTAATATGATATGAAAATAACTTTATCATATAAATTTTCAATTAGGCTATGTTGGGTGGTTCAGAAGAAAAAATGCAATCCTTCCCGCTCAAATTCAATTTCAATGAAGAACATAATAAATGTTTAAAAATAGCCTTTATCATATAAATTCTTTTACCAATAAAATCAATAAATAACATTAGAAAGAATATTGATAATGAAAATATCTTTCAATATGAAATAGATGGAAAACACACACACACATATAGAAATACCCATCCGGTCCACTTACATATAGGTAGATTTTCATCAACCTACAATGTTCAAAATAGTATCACCCAAGATAAAGATCCATTCTCAATATGATTATTGTGAACAAAGTAATGGTACTCCATGGATTTTTGAGTATATATATATTATTATGAACAAAGTAATAGTACTCCTATTTTTTTTCTTCAGTTCATATCTTTTTAATCTATTCAACTAGATAGAGTTGTGCAAAGGTGGGAGTTGAAAATAGAAAACAAGTGACATGCAAGGTCTACATATGACTAGTGAATTTGACATGCAAAAATATGGAATTGTATTAAATATTACTTTTTTGGTCAGTCATTAAGTATATTTAACTCCATTTTTTAAATTCTATGAACCACCTTGTAAGGTTTTTTATAATACATGATATGAAGGACCCGCACACAACCTTTGGTGTTAAATTTCGAAAATAGTGCCAAACTCCATGTTGCATTGCTCATATGATGGATATGAAATTTTGGTTTGATTCCCCTTTCAGAGAGCTACAATATTGACCTAAAGATCATCTTGTTTGGATGAGCAGAACTTGTATTTTGAATTTAATTTCCACACATGTGCAAGTTGTTAAGGTCGGCTAGAATTGTATTGTACGCTCAGAAGCCCCAAAATATTTTTCACCCACCCTCAATCACTGATATAAAAATGGGATACATGATTCTAATTTCATCATTCACTCATCTCACACATCTCTCTCTCATCTAATTGGTTCTTACAACCTTAGAGGCTTCTCTCTCCTCCACACGTGTGAATCTCGAAGCTGAAATTTGCACACTATTTTAGGGATTTTCTGGCAGCGTTTACTTTGGGTCAACCTTCACCATTTGATTGCATTTTAAGGTATAAATTATGATCTGGAGAGGCCATAGCTGGAGGCATAGAAATCAAGGTCAAATGTTGACTTTGACCACATTAATTCACCACAATATTGACCGCAACATTGACTAATTTGACTGCAAAATTTTGACTTCTGTGTTGACTATTTTGTGGGTTTTATTTGGGCTATGTGTGACACTGAAGGAAGGCCAAATTTTACCAAGTTCGTCTAAACCTGATTGAAGCTTTAAGGGTTGGTTTGACCAGGAAAGTCTTTGTTAGCTAGGGAATCCTATTGACTGTTGTAAAAGACATTTTCTCTCTCTTTGTTGCATAAGAAGAATTATAGAAATTATTGTCTCTTGTCTTGGCTTATCTTCTATCAATTTATTTTATGTTCTCTCAGCATTTACTTTCAATGATTATGTGATTTTAAATTTGAAATTGAATCGGGATAATAAGAAGAAAGATTGACGTAAACTACTCTAAGCATAGAACATACCATGTTTAACTAAAATTAACATGGTATTAGAGCTAAGGTAAATACAAATACCAAGCAAGATTGATAAGATCAATCACTGAAGTTGAAAAGACAAGGATCAGGATCAATGGCCTCCTCGTCATATTTCAAATTTGATGACAATCTGACTGATAAGTTTGATTATCACGCTTGGAAAATTTTGTTGGATATGACATTAGAATAACAAGATGTCATGGTGATTCAGGTGGATATTGGTGGCCACCCACCTATTACACTTGGGGACCCACTCTTTTTTCTTTCAGTCTTTTAGTTTCCTTAATTATAGCCCAGTTTACTAATTTTAGCAGTTTTTTGGGCCCTGAACTTCCAAAGCCGTTTTAAGGCCCTAAAGGAAGTTTTTTTGGCATGAAACATTTGGTGAATATTAGTCCATTCTAGGCCTAATAATTGCAGTCTATAGTTGTAGTCCTCGGATAGATCTTTCTAACGATGTATCATGAGCGTCAAATGAAGATAGTATGCCAAAGTTACGACCTGGGGAAATTGATGTACCAATTTATCCTGACAGGGCCCATATTCTGGCGTTTCATCTCCTAGGGTTAGGTTTTTCGATGCTTAGGGTTTTCTATTATTTCTCAATAATAGATAGGCCTTCGAGACTCATTGTAACACATAGTTTAGAGGCCTATAGCCACCACATCTCTTCTCAGAGATAAGCTACCAATGCCCTAGCTAGTTTATTTCCATTCTGTCTATAAAAAAAATTCAGTTCTTTTATATTAATGAAATGAAGTGTTATTGCCACTAAATTTTTATATCTATGGTTATATGTGTATTCTATTTCCTTCCTTCATAAAGCCGGATCAGTGGTATCAGAGTGGCTTGCTGTTTCTTGATCCTTCTTTGTATGTCCCCAATAAGGAGTTAGGGCTTGATCTGGTTGAACCTTTGCAAGATCAACCTCGCAAACATTGATGGTCACCAATAGGGGATGAAAAGAAAGATGAGGGAGCAAGAGATCCTATCAAAATATTTCTTGAGGAGGCCCTCTAAAAACAAAAGGAATGAAATGATGGATAACTTTGCCTAGATCCTTCAATGATTTCCCACTAGTGGCGCATCTGCATCCAGAAACCAATCTCGAGGTGCAACTGCTTTTAAGGTACAAGTAAAATTTGAAATTCCCATATTTGAGGGCATAATATATGTAGATGTCGTATATAGATGGTTGAATCTATTAGAAGGATATTTCTCAATTCATGACTTTTCTGACCGAGAGAAGATTATTTTTGCACTCCTCAAAGCTACCCCCCATGTTAAGGACTGGTGGGAAACCTACTGTGAGAAAAAGGACGATGGGGAGCCCTATCTATTCTTGGTCATACCCACTTGGAATTCTTTATGAGACATCATCTAGGAACAATATTATCTTGTTGGGAGCTATGAAGACAAGTACATAAAATGGACTAAGCTGCGACAACAAAGGGATCCAAATGTGTGTGAGCTGACGAATATGTTCCATACCCTATGCACAACTTTGGGTATCAAATATTCAGAGAAACATTTGGTTTTCAAGTACTACAATTGTCTGCATAGATACATTCACGAGGAAATGGATTTCCTCAACATATCCGTGCTTGGTACGGCATACCTGTATGCTGCCAAGATTGAGAAAAATTTCAAACAAAAGAAGCAAGACTTTGGATCTACGAATAAAAATCGAGGGAAAGGTGACCCCAACCCATAGAGAAAAGGAAAAATCCAAGGTATGGCCACCCAAGATAACCTACAGAAGCTGCAAGAAAGGAACAACCCCACGAAGCCGAAGAAGAACACGAGAAAGTGGTGTGAGTTCCATAAGAGCTCCACTCACAACACAAGTGAGTGTCGGGCCAAGAAGTCACTAGTGGCAGAGATGAGGGCTTCTGAATTGGATTCATGCCTCTAAATTGAACCCCGACAAGGGGAATCATAAAGGGAAGGAAATTATTGATGTGGAGCCTAATGCCACTGTTGCCACTACAAATATCCATAAGGAGGAACATGAAGATCCAAAGGAGGAGGAGTGTCTCTTCTACTCTCATATGTGGGTAAAGGGTTCCCCGCTACAGTTCATTGTCAATAGTGGGAGTCACAAGAACCTTATTTTAGCAGAGGTCATGAAGATTTTTGGCTTGCCGATCACATCACACCCATAATAGTACACCATCTAGTGGCTTCACCAAGGACGGGATCTCTATGTTAGCCAGCAGTGCTTCCTTCCCTACAGCATCAGGCCCTTCATAGATGAGGTATTATGTGACATTTCTTCTCTTTATGTCTGTGAAATATTATTAGGCCAAACATACTTGTGGAAGCGACATGATGTGTATGAGTCTCAGCCTCGTGTTGTTATTGTTACTTTGGGCAATAAGTTGTATATGATACCAGAGGTACCACTGCCTATGGCTATATCTTTGGTTACTACAAAAAAATACAGTAATATCATTTCCAAAACTAAGAAATTTGTTTTCCTATTGATCTACCCCCAAGGCAAGAATAATATTATGGCCATGACCTCTAGATAGGGCTCCTCCAGACGAAAAAAAAAATGGACAAGGTTGTGGAGGAGTACGGGGACATCTTCACCTCACCCACAGGGGTGCCTTTGCACTGTCAGGTCAAGCACCCCATTGATCAGACCCCATGTGCGCCACTACCCAATGGACAGATCTATCAGCGCCCTGTTTTGGACAAGGATGAAATCAAGAGGAATATTCAAGATTTGCTGCAGAAAGGTCACAGATGGCCGAGTTCATTGCCCTGTGGGAGCTCAATCATGTTGGTGTAGAAGAAGGATGGGATTTGGAGACTCTTTGCTGACTATCAGGCACTGAACAAGATCAATGTTCGAAATAGGTACCTGATCCCACGGATGGATGACCATCTGTATCAACTCAAAGGGGTGACATATTTCAACAAGATTGACTTGAAGTGTGGGTATCACCAAGTACCAATCGAACCCTTCGATGTGTGGAAGAATGCCTTCAAAACCAAGGAGGGCCTTTTTGAATGGCTGGTCATGCCTTTCAGATTGAAAAATTCTCCCGCAACCTTCATGAGGCTGACAGATGACATCTTGTGGTCATTCACCAACTCATTTGTAATAATGTACTTGGATGACATCCTAATCTTCAGCCAGACTTGGGTAGAGCACCTCCACCACATCTGAGAGGTCATCTAAACACTGCGACAACACAAGTTGTGTGCCAATTTGGAGACGTGCATTTTTTACATGACCTAGGTTTAGTATCTGGGATACATTATTTATGAACGAGGGGTGTGTGTGGATCGAACCAAGATCCAAGTAATTCGGGATTGGCTGGCCCCAACCACTTCTTGTACTATATTAATCATTGTTAAATGACTAAGACCGTACACATAAATTATCAATCTAGGGACGTATTTTATTTCAATGACAGTTGCACTGTCTGTTCTAACACATCAAACCAGAAGAAAATCAAATAAAGATAAGTCATTGCTGAATCAATTTCTAAAATAAATCACTCATGCAGGAGTAAAAACAATCTACAGGAATTTAATCATGCCTCAATTAAATGGTACCTACCACGCCACACAATAATTACACCAACTGGTATTTGTAATCACATCTATGTAACATCATAGTAATATCGAAACTGAAGAAGAGCTACTTATAGCTAGAACAACAAAAGCAACACTCCACCAATATGCAAAGAAAATAAGAAATATAGTACAAATACTTTAACCACTACACTCCCTACCAAGGAGGAGTGCCCTTCCTCCCTAGCAAGACACAGGAAGAGATAGAAACTAAATGGAAATTAAACCAAACAATTCATGTAACAACAACACAATATTTCTATATTATGATGACGGAAAGTTACAGAGTCAAGTTTTTATCCCCCTCTCTCTCTGATTTGGGTATTTTAAATATACAAGCTACAAAAGGGAAATTTCCAACCAAATGATTACAGAATGATTTCCCATACAATTCAGATTAATTACAAAATCTAAGAGATCTTTTCACCATGATTCAGCTGTAACAAGTCAAATCTGATTATTGCAATTGAGGAAATTTGGAAAACGGCCACAACAGAAAGTCTAGGAATATTTCCTTTGAAGAACCTTGTGTTTCTCCCAATGAAGACCTAATTTTGGAAAATAGCTCACTAACAAACTAATTTGGTCTATTCCGCACAAAACTCATGTCTCGGATTTTCAAGATTCTTCTTCTTTTGCTCAGAATGGCTAATGAAAAACTTTCACTTGTTATCCTTGTGAATTTCTGAGTTGGAATATTTAATTATGAACTGAAGATCATATTTGCAATCTGAAAGAGATCTTGGAGGCTAAAATTGTGAGTTATCACAAGTTCATTAATAAACCATCATTTAAAAAATAATTCATAATAATATTCAATTTATTAAAAATAAAGGAGAATAAATATTACTTATCCATAAGAGCACAAATAATTATGAAATGAGATTAAATGATAAATTATGATAAATAATGTGATAAAATAATGGTAGGAATGGATGAAATATATTGTAAGAAATGATAATAATAATAATGACAATTTAGTGGCCCAACATCTCCCCCAAACTGAACATGTTGCATGTCCACATGCAACCCAATGGCTTTGTATTAACCAAGTTGTAGTACAATAATAAAAATGTCACCCATCGCATGATATTGATGGAAGAGAAGGCTTCTTACCCAAATGATTCCTTAAAACAATTTTCATATTTACTTTCAACCATATGTATATGAATTAGCAAAAAAGTATGATACAAGTAAGAACAAACTTCATTA
Source organism: Pinus albicaulis (assembly GCA_034641835.2). Taxonomy (NCBI): domain Eukaryota; kingdom Viridiplantae; phylum Streptophyta; class Pinopsida; order Pinales; family Pinaceae; genus Pinus; species Pinus albicaulis. The sequence continues at coordinate 968,366,010 of CM076572.1, forward strand.
ACCATTTTCTCAAAAATTATAGAACAAATTTTGTTGAAATATTGCGATAAATTTTTTACTATAGAAATGATTCTCGAATCCAAAAATTAAATAAACACAATGAAAGGATTTCAATATGTCAATAAAATGGTTGTAGGTAACAATTCATAATATTTTTTTTGGAGTTGATAAATTGGTTTAGCTTGACAATTTCTGGGTTTAATGATACCTCATTGTTGTCCAAAAATCACAAGAATCCAGTTGATAATTTTAAGGATATACACAAATCAATTTTAGGATTGTATACCTTAAATGAGGAAGAAATGAGAAATCATTCATCATGCATATCAACCCTCCCCCCAAAATGGAAAATTAGCATGCCCTCATGCTACATTAGAAAACAAAATGAGGTGGTTGCTACAATCATGGCTAAAATCCTTGTTTGGTGTACAACAACATGGAATAAATGAGATTTTGAGAATGAATAAAGAGATCGATGGATGATAAATAATATTAATGGCATTTTCAGGATAATGAAATTAATACTCCCCAAACTGAAATATTTTGTGTCTCTGAAAAATGGGAAGTGGTAAAGAAGGGGAAATAATGGTTGAAAAATATGAGTGAATAATGCTCAATGGTTTTTCATGACATTCTCCTAAACTTTTAATAAATCAAAAAGTTATTTTATTTTACCTCAAGTTTTACCTCCATAAAATTGTGGAATGGCATGTATGGATTGACATTTCTTGAAGCTGATGTAGGTTGAGATGATGCTGAAAGTGATGCGGAAGGTGGAAGCCATGCAAGCTGAAAAAAGCAATTATAAAGTTTAGCATGGTTTCCTTCCACCAAACTAATTAGTTTCCTTGTCATCTTTAAAACATCTCATGAGTATCCTTAATCAGTAATTAATAACCTCAATTACCTCATTACATATAAAGGTGACATAATCATATTGTCAATGGCATGGGATAATAATGGATAGGAAGGGAAAAGATGCATTTCCTATACCTATAAGCTTTGGTTGTTATGAGAACAAAAATTATGAGAATTAGTTGTCTCAGACTTTGCTTCTCCAGATTTTCCCAATTACCTCAGATTCAAAATCAGAATTAGGTCTCTTTACTCCACCTCAAAATAGTAGTGGTGTTGTTAAGATATGAATAAATGGTGACTGATTGTGCAAAGCAACTATATTTGGTTAAAGATATGATACTTGAATAATAAAGGAATGATAGATTAGATGATACAAAATTTCAAATATCAAATATCCTAAAAGTTTCATCCCTAACATGTAAAGTAAATATTTATAACTCAATAATAGATATAAACCATAACCACCATCATCTAAGAACTGATTAAATATTACCCCTTGAAACATGATTTTTGGAAAACCTTGTATATGCAACAGTCATCTTTATCGGAAATTAGCTTTGAGAAAAAAAGATAACCAAGTAGATTATAGTATTAAATTAACTTCTATACCATAGGCATAGCCACTGCTTCCAGTAGGCGTCCATAGCCTTGACAGGGATGCCTTTTTAACCCATTGAGATGCAATTGTCACATCTATTAGAAATAAGGACATAGTTACAAAAGCCTTTCAATTTACTTAAATGTCAACTGGAGATAATTGTTCTACCATGGTAACCAGTTAATAACAATTTCATTCACGAGAGCTAATAAAAGTAAAAAATTCAGATTGTGATGAGACCTCTTGTCCTTCAGTTTTATGACCGAAGGCCATTACCATGGTTTGGTGACCAGCAATGGTAATTTCACTTTATTAGGACCTATGATCATGGTCGGTTGGCTTGTGATGGGACCTCCTATCCTCTAGTTGAATATTTATGTTTAACATTCAACTATGGTTATTGTTAATCAATAAAATATTACTTAATATATGGGGTGGCAAGTCATCTCCTTGAGAGCTAGGGATGGCATAAAAAGTTGTGTAGTAACTATTTTCAACTTTCATAGTTTTTCTTCTCAAAAAATTATAACCTTGAAATGGATGCTGATAAATATATATTTTCATTGCTAAGATTGGGGTTGAGCAACAATTCATTAGATAATGGAGGAAATATTTAAATAGAATTTTGTGGTAATTATCATAAATTTTACAAGATCAGGGACTTGACCAATTAGGAAAGTTGAAAACTAGCATGATGACATCATCTTTCAATAATTATTCCTTAAAAATAATATTATGTTTATATATAAACAAAGATAAATTGACTACCCAATCATTATGCCAAAGAGGGCCTAGACCATTAGAACTATTTCCCATTCAACAAAGAGAAAAACAAATCAGAAATACCTACACATGTTGAATCCAATGTGAAAATTGGCCAATAAAAATAGTTGTGACTGAGGTAACAACAACCATGACTTAGGTAATAACAAATAAAGGGGATAAACAACGATGTTAGGAAGGTGACATGAAGGAGAATTAGTCACTTTACAAAATAATGAGGAATTAAGAGTGAATCATTCCTGATAAGACTTACCATAGTAATCATCCTTATTACTAAATATGAGACCTACGCAAAACTAAAGTATGTCTCACAACAGTCACAGTTGGTCATGTCATAAGTAAAATACCAATTAAATCCACGAAGTCGATCGAGGATCGATTTACACACAGAGCGTGTAGTTCAACTCGACTTGAGGTACTGTGTTCATGGCGACGGGGTAGGTCTTCTCCACGTCGGATTTTATGATACGTATGGTTGCGTTGAATGGTTTATACTGGTTTCCGTCCCATTCTTTCGTCCACGTGGTAGATCCACGTCGATATGGTATTACCAGCCAGGCTTACTTGGCTTAAATGGTGCTATTCTTTATGCAACCAGAACGCATGAAATTTAATTCGGATCTTGGCGTCATTAATGTGTATACGACTGGTTTAATTGCACTCGCCAACCTTCGATCCGTGGCTCTTCTCTTGTGATGTTTCCAAGTGGACGATGGCGATCATTTCATATTAGGTTTTCTGGGTCTGATGAATAATTATATAAGCCTTTAATATTGTGCAGAGATAGTTTTCCGCGTTCATTATTTGTTTGTGTATCTTTTCGTCTGCCTGGTCCTTACTCTTCAGAGGGTTTACTGACCTCAGTTCACAAAGGAGAACGCTAGCGTGCCTACTCCACTGCGATGCTACTGGGTAATCTTTTTTACCTTCGTTTGGTTTTTTTCCATTTCGCTTTAGAGATCAGGCTCGTCGCTCAGAATTTACCCTACTTCGATTCTGAGGGAGTCTGAGAACGTGAATAGGATGAATGTGTTTCGTGCTGGGGTTTTGGTTATACACTCTGTAAAAAAATTTCGTTTTATTCCATTTTCGATTCAGTGTCGACTTTGTTCCTCTGTCGATTTCATTGATTTAATTGATTTTGTTATTCATGTGTAGCGTTCCAATCTACTTGATTCGCCTCACTTCCGGAGAACGACAGCCATTCACTTGGACATGGTGAGGTTCGATTTTCCTCCTATATGTGCCTATATGTTTATTTCCTTCAATTATTACCCTATAGAGTTTCAATTTAATCGATACTCTGTTTACAATGTTTGAATTTCAGAGGACTCATCAGAACCGGGATTCTTGGTTCCCAGGTAATGCCTCGTTGTTATGAGCATTTTCTCCATTCGAACGTTTTCCTAGCAATGGTGCTATTAACTAATTTCCGTCTTGATTTGTTTTGTTTTCCACAGGTAACGAAGATCCCTTTCGTATGTCTTGAACGCAGTCATGAGACCTTCCATTATTATGGATGTTAACATCGTCTTCCTTGACGTTTCAGGTCAGTATGCCGGTGGAAATACTACTACTCTCTCGTTGAGTTGTTTCGTATGATGTAGAATCATTCATCTCTTATGATTTTACACAATGTTCGTTGAGGAATGAGACTCTGTCAGAGTCAGAAAGTTAATATGTTTCGTTCATATGTTGGCGCTCTTTTAAATTTGTTTTTATTGGCCTAAGGGTTTCGATTTCCAGACCCTAGCCTGATAGGCTCAGCATGTATTGTGACTTTTATACATATATATATTCTCTATTTTCTTCTATTGACCTCGTTATACCGACGCTACAGCTTAACTTTATATGGACTGTCTCCTGCTACCTCGCATGGAGTGATTCGTGTATACGATTTAACACAATGGAATTAATCCTTGTTTAATTTACTTATCATAGCAGTGAATGTATCTAATGTAATTCTCAGTAGGACTAATGTTGTTCAATGTGTACCAGACTCCTCAGTTAAATATGTTCTGCATGACTTTTTTAAGAGACTCTTTGAAATTTCGGGGGAGTTATATTTCATTTTAAATTTTCTTTTGATATATTTCGTTCATTAGTTTCTGTAGCTAGATATCTCCATACTTGCTCTAGTATCATGGTTAACAATCTCCCTCTACTCATGTTTACACTGAAATTATTTTTACTAATGTCTGTCTATAAATATAATTGCATGCATAGCTTTGTGAGTCCATTCTCATTTATACATATAATTAATATGTATGGAATACTAGGACTATATTATCGTAGGTTTCTATACTCTTTCGATTTTCCATGTTATATATTTCTCCTTGGATCTTCTTTTCATTTTCTTATAGCTATTCACAGCTCTTGCATACATAGATCTCTTGTTCTAGGTATTTCTGTGGAGCTGGTCATGGTTTGAGCTTCCTTCCCTTGCTACTTAGTTACTTGTTACCGCATTAATGTTTTCTATTCCTCCATTTGATCTTGGCCAAGGAAAATAGTAGTTACATTAACTGTTAATGTGTATACTGTGGAAAATATCACAAATCTCTACTCTTTACTTAATAGTTACTAAATAACTAATTCTGCACTCTATGTATTTACTTTCTCACTGCTCCATTTTTCACAGACACAGATTAAAGTTACAATTTCATGCTTCATAAGATATTAGAAATCCCCAGCTTTTACCTTAAGGATTTGTTTAGAGACTTTGGAGAAATTATCTTTGATTTATCTATTCATGTTCAGAATTATGTACTAATAGAACAGAAGAAATTCACAATACTATCTGTAGAGACTATGTATCCTCAGATTTAAACCAACCTTGGTTTAGACTTTCTTTTGGATTCTACTTTACAGGATTTTTCTCTACAACCATACAGAATTATCAGGTGACTGCCTTATGATTAATTCGGTTAAATGTAGAAATAATAAATCTAATACCTTATAAATCAAATTTTTTTATATGTAGCCAATTCATACCACAGTAAGTAGAAATACAATTTAACTCAGAGACATACCACTCATGCAGTTGACCAACCTCCCAACCTTAGAGTCCTTCTGTCTCCCAGAACTCACCCCCGAGCTGATATCTTCTCCTTGAAACAAATCAACCCCTAATCTATACAAGAGTAGCTTATTTAAGCTATTGTTCCCCAAAGCATGTTTCTAATTCTACGTCCAGAATCTCAGGATGCTTTTCTTCCTGTTTGCCTAGGCTTCCCATTTTAGGGATTCTTTAAAGCTGTTTTATGCTTTTCCTCAGCTTTTCCAGATTTTTACCTCTTCCCAACTACTTTCCTCATCATTGGGGAAATTCAGATTTTTCCTCAAAAATCTAAATTTAAAATTAATTTTTTTCAAGGATTTTTGAAAGATTGTGGGGGAATATTTGCCTCATCCATCCTCATGGATTTAGCAAGTGATCTCATAAATCTCATTTTGGTCAATCTGCACCACATCATTTTATTCATTTCCTCAATTAAATATTTAATTACATTCACAAAATATTTATCCTTTGGGGTCCACTCCCTTTAGGATTAAAGTTCAAATGTCTAACTTTGAAATTCAAACACATTAATTGGGGGTGTTACATATTCCCCCTCTGAAAATAAACACCGTCCTCGGTGTTGTTATTCAACTACTAGAGTTCATTTTGCAAATAAAAATGGATATTTTTCCATCATTTCAGCTTCTCTTTCCTAGGTAGCTTCTTCAGCAGTAAAGTGCTTCCACTGCACCTTTACTCTTGCTACCGTTCGGTTCCTCAATTCAATTTCTTCCCGCTCCAATATTTGAAGCGGTTCTGGCAGAAACTCCCCTTCTGGTTCCACCTGTACAACATTCCAATCAACTATGTGAGAAGCATCATGCACATATCTTTTTAATAATGAAACATGAAATACATCATGAACTCTAGCATGGGGTGGTAAGGCCAGTTTGGAAGCCACTGGTCTCACCCTTTCTAAGATTTCAAAAGGACCACAATATCTAGGAGCCAGTTTTGCACAACTTCCAGCATAAAGTGTGCTCTTTTTGGGTTTAATACGCAAATACACATGCTCCCACACTTTAAATTCTCAGTGCACTCTTTTCTTATCAGCATAGTTCTTCTGGTGATCTTGAGCTGTCTTGATGTTTCTTTGTATTTGTTTAAAAATTCTTTCCATCTCTTGTAAAGCATCTGGTCCCAACATTATTTTATCTTCTAGCTGACTCCAGCTCAAAGGAGTACGAAACTTCCTTCCATACAGTGCCTCAAACAGACTCATTTTGATGGAGGATTGGTAGCTGTTATTATAGGAAAATTCAGCTAAATGAAAGTAATCTTCCCACTTTGATGGTCTATCCATCACATACATTCTCAGCATGTCCTCCAAAATTTGATTAGTTCTTTCCGTTTGACCATCGGTCTGAGGGTGGTAAGCAGTACTAAAATTCAATTTAGTGCACATACCTCCAAATAGCCCTTTCCAAAAGGTTGTTGTAAACTTAGCATCTCTATCATAAACAATCACCTTCGGAACCCCATGGAGCCTTACTACCTCCTTCAAGAACACATTCGCTACTTGAGCTGTCCCAAAGGTAGATTTCACTGGTATAAAGTGAGCAGCTTTTGTTAGAGTGTCCACTACTACCATTACAAAATTATGTTGGTATTTGGTTTTGGGTAACCCTGTTATGAAATCCATGGAAATTGTGTCCCATTTCCATTCTGCAATCGGTAAAGGGTTTAAAAGGCCAGCAGGATGTTGATGTTCAACTTTGACTAGTTGACATTCCATGCATCTACTTAAATATTCTGCTACATCTCTCTTCATTCCTGGCCAGAACAACTTCTTTTTCAGGCTGTTAACATTTTATGATATCCTGGATGTCCTGCATATGGCTGTTTGTGGTACTCATCCAAAATTTCCCTTTTTAAGGACTCTACATTGGGAATATACGATCTGTTTTTATAACAGATCAGCCCTTTTTGGTTTTGAGTGAGATCAGTTTTCTCCTTTTTCTGTAATTTCACCAGAAGTGTTTCATAAATTGGGTCTTTGTTTGCTGCCTTATTCACCAAATCTTCTACATCGATATGAGCACTACTTCCAATGCTATTGATATTCTGACAAGCATTTCTGCTCAATGCATCAACAACTTTATTTTCTTTCCCTCTAATATGTTTTATATCCATATCAAATTCACTTAAAAAAGACAACCATCTGGCTTGTCTAGCATTCAAGTCAGTTTGGGAAAAGAAATATTTGAGACTAATATGATCAGTCATCAATGTAAATTTTTTTCCAAGAAGATAGTGCTGCCACATTTTTAAAGCATGGATAACAGCTGCTAATTCTAAAACATAGGCACTATAATTCTATTCATGTATCTTCAGTTTCCTAGATTCATAGGCAATAACTGAATTTTCCTGCAAAAGAACTCCTCCCAATCCTTCTCTACAGGAATCCGTACATACCACAAATTCTTTGTCAGGATCTGCAATCTTCAGTATAGAGGCTGTAGTAAGTTTCAGTTTCAATTGGTCAAAATTGTTTTGGCATTTTTCAATCCATTCAAACTTGACACCTTTCCTTTGTAATAACGTGATGGGATGTGCTATGGCAGAAAGCCTCTCTACAAATGTACGATAATAGCCTGCAATCCCCATGAATGATCTCACTGCTGAAACATCAGTTGGTACATGCCATTCTTTTATAGCCTTTATCTTTTCAGGGTCAACAGCAAGGCCTTGTTCAGAAATAATATGACCCAAATATTGGATCTTATCTTTATAAAACTCACATTTGCTAAACTTGGCATATAGTTGATTTTCCTTTAGAGTTTTCAATACTATCCTCAAGTGTTCTTTATGTTCCTGCTCACTTTTTGAATAAACTAAGATATCATCTATGAACACAAGGACAAATTTATCCAAGTACTTGTTTAACACATTGTTCATTAGGCACATAAATGTGGCAGGGGCATTTTTCAAACCAAAAGGTAGGACTACAAATTCATAGTGACCATACCTGGTTTGAAAGGCTGTTTTTCTGATGTCTTCTTCTTTAATTCTAAGCTAGTGATAACCAGTCCTTAAGTCAATTTTCGAAAATACTGAAGCTCCTCTCACTTGATCGAAAAGATCATCAATTCTAGGCAAAGGGTATCTATTTTTAATGGTCAACTTATTCAGTTGACGATAATCAATGCACATCCTAAAAGTTCCATCTTTCTTTTTCACAAACAGCAATGGTGCTCCCCAAGGAGATACACTCGGTCTAATATACCCTTTATCTAATAGTTCTTGTAATTGCATTTTCAGTTCCATTAGTTCCGGAGAACTCATTCGATAAGGCGCTCGGGAGATAGGTGTTGCTCCCGACACCAGATCGATTGAGAAATCAATCTCTCTTTTGGGGGGAAGATGAGGGATTTCCTTTGGAAAAACTTCCTTAAATTCTCTTATTACCGGTACAGCATCCAGTAATTCCTCTTCATTTTTCTGTTCTGTTTCTTCCACATGCACTGCATAAACTTGGTATCCTTTTCTAGCTGTTCTTTTAAATTGCAATGCTGAAATTTGTCTTACAGAAATAGGTTTTTGTTTCCCTTTTAGAATAAAAGGTTTCCTTTCCTCATATACACAATGCAAAGTCTTATCCCAGCAATTCATCAAGGCTTTCTTCTTTTCCAGCCAGTCCATTCCTATCAGTAGATCATATGAACCTAAGGGCATAATGTTAAAATTTACCTCTGTTTGAAACTCATTTAATTTGATTTCTGTTCGGGGTAGTTTATGTGTTACCTTTCTCTTAGTTCCAGTGGGCAACTGTACCAACCATGACTGTTGAAATTTTTCATTTTTTAAGTTACATTTTTCTACAATCTTTGGACTAATGTAACTCAAAGAAGCACCCAGATCAATCAGAACAGTAACAGATAGGTTAGAAATATTACCCTCCATTTCCACCATGGTTGCTTGATGTTCTGCTTGCCGATTTTCCAAGGCTGCACTGATAGTTTGTATATTTCTGGCTATATCATTTACTGTTGTCGCTTCTCGATCTCTCATGATCATATGAATGTTTCAATGAGGACAGTCTCTCAAAATATGGGGTTCTCCACAGCCCCAACATTTCAGGGGTTCTCTCACTTTGATTGTCCCTTCCTTTTTACTGTCTCCATCTATTTGTTTGGAAGCTACTTGGGACTGAGCAGTTTGAATTTCTTTGGGTTTATTAAACTTTTTCCGCTGGTGATCTCTGCCAAAATTTTTCAAATAGGCTAGTTTCTGTTTCCTCCCTTTGAACTCATTCTTATTTACCCAGCCTTTCCCTTGTTCAATTTTTCCTTTGAACTGTTGGTAACATAATCTGGCTTTTCTAACAGCTTCGTCCATTGTTTTTGGGTTATCAAATTCAATTTTCTCTTTGTAAACAGTAGACAAACAATTCAAAAACCTTTGTACCTTTGCCTTCTCCTCCCTTACGTAGGGTACATATCTCAGCAGATTTGTAAACTTAGTAACAAACTCATCAATAGTGAGCTGTCCCAGTCTAAGTTCATGGAATTCCTTTTCTTTTTCATCATAGTAACGCTCATTTAGGTAGCGGTTCTTGAACTTAACCTAGAAATCTTCCTAGGTGACTGTCTTTTCATCAATGGCATGCACCATTTTCGTCTCCTCCCACCCCAAGGTAGCCTCACCTTGCAGCTGGTAAACAGCTAATCTAGCCTTCTGATTGCTATCATATTCATAGACCTGGAAATACTTGATCTTGTTCAATAACCAAGCTTCTGCATCTTCCTCCTTCTCCCCATCATAGGAGGGAGGCTTGATTTTTCAAAATTCCCCCTGTAATTCCTTTTTCTGTTTTTATTGATGCCTTACTGTATCCTCATCTTCAGACTCATCATTTTTCCTCTTTCCGGAACCTTCGCCTTCCTGGCTGTTCCGCGAAGTTAATTCCCTGATGAGCTTTTCCTGCTCCTCACTGGCTAATGACAATCTGTCATTTTGGCTTTTTATCTCAGCCAACTCTTGTTGCAATTCCCGCAACATAGCCATCATGGGCAAATTTGGATCTGGTGCATTATCCTCATCACGCAGATCAACATAAATTTCGCTACCTTCTTCCATTTCAACACCACTATACACACTCAACACAGATCAGTGAAAATAAAAATAAAATAATTTTAATTTTTTTTCCACATAATTTAATTTATACAGTGAATACACAGCAACAGTGAGCACAATGTCACTAGCCCAGTTTTATAACGTGGGCTCTGATACCATTTGTCACACCTCCCATTTACACAATTTTTTTTTTTTTTCTCCAAGCATTTCAGGCTTACCATGAAATCCTAATTCTCTAAATATGATTCCTCTCATCATAGCATCATAACCTCAAGAACTCTCTATTAACTTTCTCTTGTCTCAGGTTATTCTAACTCCAAGTATGGAATGAAATTATATCGTTCTATTTTCTATAAAGGGCACATATATCACCTATATTTAACCTTTACTTGGATGTTTATTTTCTCTTGGCCTTATGGTCCTTTCGCATACATTATATACGATGGGTTTGGAATTTGTGATGCCTACGAGCATTCTCGACCCTTTGTAAATCTACATATCCACGATTTCCCAATACATATATGTATACCCCTTTGATAGTGATTACAATTGATTTCAATGTGCATATTATTATATGACTGACTCTTATTATACGTTTGATGGTTAGATGAAGTGGCATTCATAATTAATTTCACATCTGCGTTGATATGATCGCATATCCCTGTACATGAGATTTTTAATGTGCAGCTTGATTCCGCTAGCGATTTACACGCAGAGTGTGTAGTTCAACTCGACTTGAGGTACTGTGTTCATGGCGACGAGGTAGGTCTTCTCCACGTCAGATTTTATGATACGTATGGTTGCGTTGAATGGTTTATACTGGTTTTCGTCCCATTCTTTCGTCCACGTGGTAGATCCACGTCGATATGGTATTACCAGCCAGGCTTACTTGGCTTAAATGGCGCTCTTCTGTATGCAACCAGAACGCATGAAATTTAATTCGGATCTTGGCGTCATTAATGTGTATACGATTGGTTTAATTGCACTCGCCAACCTTTGATCCGTGGCTCTTCTCTTGTGATGTTGCCAAGTGGACGATGGTGATCATTTCATATTAGGTTTTCTGGGTCTGATGAATAATTATATAAGACTTTGATATTGTGCAGAGATAGTTTTCTGCGTTCATTATTTGTTTGTGTATCTTTTCGTCTGCCTGGTCCTTACTCTTCAGAGGGTTTACTGACCTCAGTTCACGAAGGAGAATGCTAGCGTGCCTACTCCACTGCGACGCTACTGGGTAATCGTTTTTACCTTCGTTTGGTTTTTTTCTTTTTCTCTTTAGAGATCAAGCTCGTCACTCAGAATTTACCCTACTTCAATTCTGAGGGAGTCTGAGAACGTGAATAGGATGAATGCTTTTCGTGCTGGGGTTTTGGTTATACCCTCTATGCAAAATTTTCGTTGGATTCCATTTCCGATTCAGTGTCGACTTTGTTCCTCTGTCGATTTCATTGATTTAATTGATTTTGTTATTCACGTGTAGCGTTCCAATCTACTTGATTCGCCTTGCTTCCGGAGAATGAAATCCGTTCACTTGGACATGGTGAGGTTCGATTTCCCTCCTATCTCTGCCTATATGTTTATTTCCTTATATTATTACCCTATAGAGTTTCAATTTAATCGATACTATGTTTACAATGTTTGAATTTCAGAGGACTCGTCAGAACCGGGATTCTTGGTTCCCAAGTAATGCCTCGTTGTTATGAGCATTTTCTCCATTCGAACGTTTTCCTAGCAACGGTGCTATTAACTAATTTCCATCTTGATTTGTTTTGTTTTCCACAGGTAACGAAGATCCCTTTCGTATGTCTTGAACGCAGTCATGAGACCTTCCATTATTATGGATGTTTCGTCTGATGTAGAATCATTCCTCTCTTATGATTTTACACAGTGTTCGTTGAGGAACGAGACTCTGTCAAAGTCAGAAAGTTAATATGTTTTGTTCATATGTTGGCGCTCTTTTAAATTTGTTTTTATTGGCCTAAGGGTTTCGATTTCCAGACCCTAGCCTGATAGGCTCAGCATGTATTGTGACTTTTATACATATATATATATATATTCCCTATTTGCTTCTGTTGACCTCGTTATATCGACGCTACAGCTTAACTTTATATGGACTGTCTCCTGCTACCTCGCATGGTGTGATTCGTGTATACGATTTAACACAATGGAATTAATCCTTGTTTAATTTGCTTATCATAGCAGTGAATGTATCTTATGTAATTCTTTGTAGGACTAACGTTGTTCAATGTGTACCAGACTCCTCAGTTACATATGTTCTGCATAACTCTTTTAAGAGACTCTCTGAAATTTTGGGGGAGTTATATTTCATTTTAAATTTTCTTTTGATATATTTCGTTCATTAGTTTCTGTAGCTAGATATCTCCATACTTGCTCTAGTATCATGGCTAACAGTCTCCCTCTACTCATGTTTACACTGAAATTATTTTTACTAATGTCTGTCTATACATATAATTGCATGCATAGCTTTGTGAGTCCATTCTCATTTATACATATAATTAATATGTATGGAATACCAGGACTATATTATCGTAGGTTTCTATACTCTTCCGATTTTCCATGTTATATATTTCTCCTTGGATCTTCTTTTCATTTTCTTATAGCTATTCACAGCTCTTGCATACATAGATCTCTTGTTCTAGGTATTTCTGTGGAGCTGGTCATGGTTTGAGCTTCCTTCCCTTGCTACTTAGTTACTTGTTACCGCATTAATGTTTTCTATTCCTCCAGTTTATCTTGGCCAAGGAAAATAGTAGTTACATTAATCAAGTACGTATACCGGAAAATATCACAACTCTCTCGCTCTTTTACTTAATAGTTACTAAATAAGTAATTCTCCACTCTATGTATTTATACTTTCACTACTCCATTTTTTCACAGTATTACGTATTAAAGTTACAATTTCATGCTTCATATTAGAAATCCCAAATTTTTACCTTAGGGATTTTTTTAGAGACTTTGGAGAAATTATCTTTGATTTATCTATTCATGTTCGTAATTATGTACTAATAGAACAAGAAATTCACAATACTATCTCGCAGATTCATGTATCTCGCATTTAAACCAACCTTGGTTTAGACTTTCTGTTGGATTCTACTTTACAGGATTTTTCTCTACAACCATACAAAATTATCAGGTGACTGCCTTATGATTAATTCTGTTAAATGTAGAGATAATAAATTTAACACCTTATAAATCAAATTTTTTTTTATATGTAGCCAATTCATACCACAGTAAGTAGAAATACAATTTAAGTCAGAGACATACCACTCATGCAGTCGACCAACCTCCCAACCTTAGAGTCCTTATGTCTCTTAGAACTCACCCCCGAGCTAAGATCACCTCCTAGAATAGATCAACCTCTAATCTGTACAAGAGTAGCTTATTTAAGCTATTGTTCCCCAAAGCATGTTTCTAATTCTGCGTCCAGAATCTCAGGATGATTTTCTTCCTGTTTGTCTAGGCTTCCCAATTTAGGGATTCTTTAAAGTTGTTTTATGCTTTTCCTCAACTTTTCCAGCTTTTTACCTCTTCCCAACTACTTTCCTCATCATTGGGGAAATTCGGATTTTTCCTCAAAAATCTAAATTTAAAATTAATTTCTTTCAAGGATTTTTGAAAGATTGTGGGGGAATATTTGCCTCATCCATCCTCATGGATTTAGCAAGTGTTGGGTCGTTAATATGCCATTATTATTATCACTTTTGAACGCTTATTCCACCCATTTCTACCATTCTTCATCACGTCATTTATTATAATTTATTATTTAAATCCATTTTATGATGATTTATGCTTCAATGAATGAATGTTATTTATTCTCCTTTATTTCTAATAAATTGATGATTATGAATTATTTTATCAATGATAGTTTTAATAAATTGGTTATAACATTATTCACCATTTTTAGCCTCCAAGGTAATTTCCAGATTGAAGATTTGATCATTAAAAGTGCCAACTCAGAAATGCGTTGGAATAAGGAGTGACAGTTTTGCGGTTGAGATTCTGAGCAAATGGAGACGAATCTGAAAAATCCGGAACATGGGTTTTGTTCAGAACGGACCCAATTAACTTTATCCAAAGAATGTTTTGCCCAAATTTGGCCTGTGTTGAGAGATTCGTAGAGTTCTTTAAGCACGATTTTCTCAGTTCTGTTGTTGCGGTCGTCCTCCAAATCTCAGCTACAAAGCCAAATTCGACTTGCTGTTGTTGAAAGATGGATGTAAATCTATTTTCTTGTTGATCAATTGGTTGGAATAAATCCAATATTGTTATGGGAGATTGTATTTACTATTCAATTTCTCCTCCTTCTGATTATAAAAGGAGAACATGTATTGTGTATGGGGGGATGGAGAGACTTTTCTTATTGTAATTTGCAGAATTGTGCATCGGTTCTTGTTAAGAGAGTGTGAGCTGTTTGTAAACATTATTAATGCCTAATTAATAAAGGAGTTCACTGTTGTTCCATTTCTCAAGCACTGGAGTAAAGCACAACAACACTTCATCGGTGGTTGAGGGCCCGACCCTGGTGGAGCGATCTGCTGTTTGTATTTCTATTGGTTTATTTCTGTTGTGAGAAGTTCGTTTATTTATTGAGTTATTGCTAATTGGATCAAATACAGAGTCATTGTTATTCCATTCTTTACAAGAAGCATGATTCATGATTCAATTGTTATAAAATGTTGTTTTTATGCATCTAATTCCAGTTGTTATTCCTTTTGTTTATGAATTACGATAGTTGATTGTTGCGTGGCTGTCGACAGGATTAAAGAGTAGAAATCTAGTTTGCTTGGTTATGAATTGAATTCACTGTTTATTTTACGTTGCTATTCAATTCCTGTTCATTGCTTTTAGATTGATGTTCCTTTCCAGTTTGCGTTTTAGATTTCATTTCCTTTGAGTTGTTTTCATTTGCTTTGAGATCTCTAAACTGTAGAGGGCAGAGCTAATCATTCCAGGTCCCCAGATTTGGTCATCTCACATCGACTTCTAGGGGAAAGAGTTATTACTACTACATCCCTAATCGATGTCTAGCAAGGTTGCTGTAGTGTAGTCTTTACATTTCTGTCATTTGCAATTAGATTTCTTTTCAAGCAGATTTCTTTTCAAGCATTTATTATTTCTGCATTTGTATTTCTATACTACATCTTCACAAACATTACTTTGAGTAAATAGCCGCCTCAGACTGAGTACACTCTTGCAATAAAAAGTCGTCCCTGGGTTGACAATTAATGTGAGGTAATTAGGAGTTACAAAGATACCTTTTTATCGCTCCACATTTTGGTGCCGTTGCCGGGGAGAGTGTAGCCATTTCTAAAGAGTAGTGTGAATCTGATGAGTGCCTGCTAGGGAAGAGTTGGATCTTAAAAACGGAAGGTAAAAACCTACGTGCGGAGCATGTAAAAGCCCTGCTCCATTGTCCGCTTTCCTAACAGATTTGTTGTTGCTTTGTTGGGTAGAAATAGATGTTTGAATTTTTGTGTGAGTGACTAGGAAAAAAATAGAAATTTTGAAAAATAAATCACATGATTTCATTCAAGTGGTGATGTAAGCACCACCCATTTCACTAACCGATTGACAGGAACATTTGAAGAAGGAGCCTCGAAGAAACACATGAAGAACATCTTATATTATGGAGCAGCTCTCCGATGGTTCATGAGCATAGGTGGGAATTGCATCCAATCATGGGAGGACATGAAGAACATATTCTTGAAGAAGTACCAAGACTATTGCAAATCCAATGAAGATATTTTCAGTATGATACAAGGGGAAGATGAAATTTTGGAGGACTATGTAAATCGATTTCATTATAACCTTCAAAAATCAAAGCATAAGCATTTGGAAAAAGAGATCTTAAAAACACTCATTCTTAAAGGAATCAAAGATGAATTTTTAGAACTCTTAAATCTGATAGGAAAAGGTGATGTTTTTTAGTTATCATATGATGATGTTTGTGAGTTGTGCATAAGGTATTCAAGAGGAATCTCCAAGGCTGGTAAGAATTCTAGAGATGTTTGTTCTTTCTTTTCCAAATCTGCTACCAGAATAGGAGACATAAGAGCTGAAATCAATGATTTATTTGAAAATTTTAAAGTTGATTTTATTAGCTCTCTAAGCTCAAAATTGGACGTTTTGCAGGTTCATAAAAATGAAGAATTTGATGAAGTGTTTTTCCCTCATGACCGAAAGGAGCAGCCCATAGATACTCACTCTTCCTTATCTAGGATTGAAGTAGCATATCAAAGAGATAAGGAAGCTACAACAAGGTCAACAGGTATGGTTCAAAACACTTCTTCTCCATTCTCTTACTTGCATAATCCATTATGGAATACTCATGTTCTAGGGCAGCCATGTCAATTTCAATATAACCACCAATCTTATCTACAAGTTTGGCATGGTTCACCTTATGATTGCATGACTACTCTCCCTCATCTTGTAGCACAAGCACATTCTCCATATTCTCCACCGGCTCTTTCACAACATCCTGCTTGCATATCAAATTTATCCACTCAACCCAACCAAACACATCATCACAATGCTCCATTCCATACACAATTTCCTGCTCAACTAATTCCACACCCTCACCACAATAAA
The DNA here is from genome assembly GCA_034641835.2 of Pinus albicaulis. Lineage (NCBI taxonomy): Eukaryota > Viridiplantae > Streptophyta > Pinopsida > Pinales > Pinaceae > Pinus > Pinus albicaulis. The sequence goes on from CM076572.1 coordinate 968,382,998, forward strand.
CCAGTACAACATGCTTACAATGTTGAACTGCCAAATTTACCGACCCTTCCCACCCATTCTATCTCACATGTGCCATTAGAGAAAACTTACAATGAGATTCAGAATGTTTCAAATTCAAAAATTGTAGAAGCTATGGAAGCAAATGAGGTTTCTTCTAGGTTGCACCAACAAACCATTTTAAAAGCTCAAGAAATTCATGGTATGATGGGAAATCAAGAAAGTAACGGATATATTGAATATTGGTTTCACTCCATCACGTGTTTGCATCATCACTCTATGCTTCAACAATTTTTGATACCATTTTTTCAAGGGAAGTTGGCTTCTCATACCCTAATTTTCATTAATATGCATTTTTCAAATTTGGGTATGTGTATACATGAAGCCTTATTTCGAAAATGGCTCCAATGGAAGTACTCATATACGTAGTCATATTCATTTTTCAAATCAAAATAGGTTAGTATAAAACATAAAATAAATAAGGGAATAAATAAATGCATTTTGTTTTTTATGTAAAACTAGTTGTTTTTTTGTTGCAACATGCTATGCAAATCAATATTGGTGATAATTTTTTTTAATTCATTTGTGTATGTAGATGACTTATAATGGAAATAATAGCTCTACAAACACTCATATTCATTTTTTATCACCAATTTGAAAAAATGCTTGAATATCATTTTTTTGGCTTGCGGGCTTGATGAACTTTCTGGAAAAACAGTCGGGACAATCATGTTTTGAGGGACCAAAAATGAATATTTTTAAAACATGTTTCTACCCTAGATAGCCCTTGATGTCTAATTTCTAACCCAATTTGAATCAGTCAATTTGGATTTGAAACGAAAAAGTTAGAACCAAAACATTGACCGGATGTCTAGTGGGCAGCTCAGGAACAGAGTTGGGACAGTCAGTTTTTGGACGCCTAAATGACCATATTTTTAAAACATGTTTCTACCCTAGATATCCCTTGATGTCTAATTTCTAACCCAATTTGAATCATTCAATTTTGATTTGAAACGAAAAAGTTAGAACCACAACATTGACCGGATGTCTAGCGGGCAGCTCAGAAACAGAGTTGGGACAGTCAGTTTTTAGAGGCCTAAATGACCATATTTTTAAAATATGTTTCTATGGTAGATTCCCCTATGAATATAGTTTCTAATACAATTTGAATCAGTCATTTTTGATATCGTATGGGGAATTTATGATCAAAATACTGACTGTCTATCGTAAATCAACACCCTTAAAACTCTGTTTTTCCGGATGTTCCTTACAGTATTTCACCTATCAATTCTTATTTTCTCCAAAACCTGTTTCTATTGGAGATAAATAAATGAATATAATTTCATTTCCAATTTGAATCATTCGAATCCGACATCAAACGAAGAATCTATGCTTAAAACATTCACTGTTGTTCTAAGTGAGGTAAGCGAAAATGACTCTGTTATGCAGGTTGTTCTAAGTAAAATTGACATATCATATCATTGAATTTTTAAAACCTGTTGCTATTGGAGATTAACCTTTGAATTAGCTCTCATTTGGCTTTGGAATCACTCAATTTGGACGAAAAACAAAGAAGTTGTGACTAAAACACTGCAGGTTAGCATGATTGACCACTGCTCTCCCGCAGGTAACAAATAAATTTTACTTTGTTATTTTCTCCGTGGATTTGTTCTACAGAGTAACTACTTGTTAGTTTTTTTGCATAATTCTTGGATTAGGGGAGCCCACGCACCTCTCTTTCTCCATGATTTAATGTTTTCTTGCAGGTAGACACTCGTTTTTTGCAGGTCTTGGGAAAGTAAAGAAGGTCAATTTATGGACGAGTGATTCTTGAAACAAATTTTAATAAAACAAAGGAATTTCATCCAACTCATTACCCAACGGATTCATAATAGAACAAATGAAGAATTGATTTCAATTTGAAGATCATGTCTTATCACTACTGCCAAAACATTTTTCAAAGAGATCATTTTTTTTTTTGACATAACATCATAGCTGTTGTAACTTAATTTATTTATTTACATACTGTTTTTGTTGTTTTTTTTTTTTTTTTCTAATTTCTCTTATATTTTGTGTTTCAGGTATTGCTTTATTCAAAGTGCAACTCATCCTCAGCATCAATACCGTGAACAACTAATTTGTTTTTTCCTTTCTTCTATGAACAACTAATTTGTTTTTTTGCATGTTTGCATTGTATGACTGTCCATTTTGCTGTTCCTTTTCCAAAGGAACGGCACTTGCGTTTTTGCTGTTCCTTTTCTAAAGGAACGGCACTTTTAGTTTTTGCTGTTCCTTTTTCCAAAGGAACGACATTTGCATTTTCACACTTTTTTTGTGTGTATTTTTGTTTTTTTTTTGTGCATTTCCTTTGTTGTTCCCTACAAGGAACAACACTTTTTTTGAGTGTTTTTGCTGTTCCTTCAAAGAAGCAACACTTTGGGAGCAACCCTTCCTTCCTCTTGTGGGATTATTCCTAGTTCATCTCAACCACATTTTATTGCTTCCCTTTTATGGCATGAAGTACACTATTTTTATGAGGACAAGAATTATGGATTCTATTGAAGCAAGTTAATATCATTCATGTTATGATCTTTAACAGGACAGCTCCTTGATGATAGATTATTTTCAAAAGGGACACAATTATTTATATACTACTTTACTGCATTGTTTTTTGTTGAACATGATATTGATTGATCATCTTAATACCATGCTGGTTCCACCCTTCTGGATTATAATCTTCTCTGTCTGTAATAAATGAGATTATGGGTATATTTTTCTATTGACATGTTGAACTTCTTCCACCATCCCTGCTCTTAAGGAGTACTGAGCCTCCCTCTTTTTATCATAAAATTGTGTAATAACAACAAAATTTTGTTCACAGATGGAGGATAGGGGGTCTCATTACGAGCCAGCCTACCATGTTCATAAGGTTGTAAGAAAGTGACATTCCCATTATGGCCACCACACCAGGGTTATGATCCATGGGATAGTCAAATTATCCTTGGAACAGGAGGTCTCATCACGAGCCGACCTGATCACTTTTGCTACATCCCAGTGAATGGCAGTGTGGTTATCTGGTTACCACGCCAGCACACTGATCTCTTCTGTAGAACAACAATGTAACTCTCTAGTTATAAATTGAGGATTCTGGCTCATATGGGTTGAAAAGCAACCCTGCCGAGGCTATGGACGCCTGCTGGCAGCAGAGGCTCTGCTTATGGTATTGAAGTTATATCTTATCGTCAATTATTACTATAATACCCTTTTCTTATTTTTTTCTTTTTATCAGAGAAGTTATTTCCTTAACTTTTTCCCTGTTTTGAACCTTTATGCATGAGAAATTTTTTTATGATCAATCGCATCATTTTCAGCTAGCATACTATCAGTAAAGCATCTTTTTGGCATATTGTTGTTCTTTTTCTCTTTTTCATCACCTATCATCAATTCAAAGCGTCCTATCTCTTATTCATAACTATCTTTACACACTATGCTCTCATTATAACCATAACTCCCGCTATCCTATCATTGATATGTGTACTCTGCTTCATTCACTGCTATATTGTTCATTCCCTTGCCTTGCCATCAGCACAACACCTCTCATATGCTTTATGGTCATGGAATTCCTTTTCCAATTGGAGGGGGGAATGTATGCTTTATGGGATTGCATGCGATATGATTACTGCACTCTGCCATCACTTGTTGATTTGCCAAAATATTAGTATTGCATGTATACATAAGTTTTTCTGATTGAAATTTTTGCATGCATCTTATCTATTGCTTACACTATGGATTCAAGAACATTGTATACCAAATAGTGCTTTGTTTGTAGGAAAACAACAAGTATGGGCAGAATTCTATCCACAGATGACCACACTATTGCAACTAACAGAAGAGGCTCGAGCAACTCGCGAACGTGCACAATTCTTCAGACATGATGTGCTTACCTGGATTCTACCTTTTGCATCACTTTCAGCACCAACTCTGCCTACATCAGCTTCAACAAATGCCAGTCCATATATGTCATTCCACATTTTTGGAGGTAAAACTTGAGGTAAAATAGCATAATTTTCTGATTTATTACGAATTTAGGAGAATTTCATGAACATCCATTTTGAGCATTATTTATCATCCTTCATTCCACATCTTTACCACTTTCCCTTTTTCAGCAGCATATCATTTTCGAGTATGGGGGAGTGTTCCTTTCATTCATTTCTTTCTTATGACCATGTCATTCATATTCTTTATCATCCATTTCTATTCTTATTCATTCTCAACACCTCCCTTATTCCATGTTGTTTTACACCAAGCATAGAATTCAACAGCTGGTAGCAACCATCTCAATTTTTTTTCTAGCATCGCATGAGGGCATGCTAATTTTTCAGAGAGGGGAAGGAATTGCTACGCATGATGGATGTTTTCAATTTTCTTTCTCATTTAAGCCATACAATTTCATTTTTATACAATGCAGAAATTGATTTCCATAATATTTTTAAAAAAACCATGAACTCAATTCTTGTGATTTCTGGAAAACACAGACGTATCATTAATACAAACCTAGATAATTTCAAGATAAATTGGTTCATAAAATTTCGGAAATCATGCACTCTCACCTACAGCCATTTTGTTTATATCTCATGATCCGTGCATCAAAACGATCTGATTTTTGGATCATAAAGACATTCATATATTATAAATTTACTTGCCAAATTTCAACAAAAGCTGGTTTGCAGTTTTTGAGAAAATGGTTAATGAAGTTTGCTGTTACTTATATCATATTTTGTTGCAACTTCATATATACATATAGTTGAATGTCAATATAAAAATTGTTATGACTTTATCAAGATTACTAAAAGTGAATATTCATTAATTAAGGAAGCATTCATTTGTTTTCAAATTTTTATTGCTTGGTTAACACATGGGTTTTGTCTTGGGGTTGCATGAAGACATGCAATATATTCAGGTTTTCGTTGCATGAGGACATGCAACATGTTGAGTGTGGGGGTATGTTGGGTCGTTAATATGCCATTATTATTATCACTTTTGAACGCTTATTCCACCCATTTCTACCATTCTTCATCACGTCATTTATTATAATTTATTATTTAAATCCATTTTATAATGATTTATGCTCTCATGAATGAATATTATTTATTCTCCTTTATTTCTAATAAATTGATGATTATGAATTATTTTATCAATGATAGTTTTAATAAGTTGGTTATAACATTATTCACCATTTTTAGCCTCCAAGATAATTTCCAGATTGAAGATTTGATCATTAAAAGTGCCAACTCAGAAATGCGCTGGAATAAGGAGTGACAGTTTTGCGGTTGAGATTCTGAGCAAATGAAGGCGAATCTAGAAAATTCGGAACATGGGTTTTTTTCAGAACGGACCCAATTAACTTTTCAAAAGAACGGTTTGCCCAAATTCGGCTTGTACTGAGAGAAACGCAGGGTTCTTTGAGCACGATTTTCTGAGATCTGTGGTTGCGGCCGTCCTCCAAATCTCAGCTACAAAGCCAAATTCGACTTGCTGTTGTTGAAAGAGGGATGTAAATCTATTTTATTGTTGATCAATTGGTTGGAAGAAATTAAATATTATTATTAGAGATCCTATTTGCTATTTAATTTCTCCTCCTTCTGATTATAAAAGGAGAAGCATGTATTGTGTATGGGGGATGGAGAGACTTTTCTTATTGTAATTGGCAGAATTGTGCATCGGCTCTTGTTAAGAGAGTGTGAGCTGTTTGTAAACATTATTAATGCCTGATTAATAAAAGAGTTCACTGTTGTTCCATTTCTCAAGCGCTGGAGTAAAGCACATCAACGCTTCACCGGTGGTTGAGGGCCCGGCCCTGGTGGAGCGATCTGCTGTTTGTATTTCTATTGGTTTATTTCTGTTGTGTGAAGTTCATTTATTTATTGAGTTATTTCTAATTGGATCAAATACAGAGTCATTGTTATTCCATTCTTTACAAGAAGCATGATTCATGATTCAATTGTTATAAAATGTTGTTTTTATGTATCTAATTCCAGTTGTTATTCCTTTTGTTTATGAATTACGATAGTTGATTGTTGCGTGGCTGTCGACAGGATTAAAGAGTAGAAACCTAGTTTGCTTGGTTATGAATTGAATTCACTGTTTATTTTACGCTGCTATTCAATTCCTGTTCATTGCTTTTAGATTGTTGTTCCTTTCCAGTTTGCGTTTTAGATTTCATTTCCTTTGAGTTTTTTTCACTTGCTTTGAGATCTCTAAACTGTAGAGGGCAGAGCTAATCATTCCAGGTCCCCAGATTTGGTCATCTCACATCGATTTCTAGGGGAAAGAGTTATTACTATTGCATCCCTAATCGATGTCTAGCAAGGTTGCTGTAGTGTAGTCTTTACATTTCTGTCATTTGTAATTAGATTTCTTTTCAAGCACATTTCTTTTCAAGCATTTATTATTTCTGCATTTGTATTTCTATACTACATCTTCACAAACATTACTCTTGAGTAAATAGCCGCCTCAGACTGAGTACACTCTTGAAATAAGAAGTCATCCCTGGGTTGATAATTAATGTGAGGTAATTAGGAGTTACAAAGACACCTTTTTATCACTCCACAACAAGTGATCTCATAAATCTTATTTTGGTCAATCTGCACCACATCATTTTATTCATTTCCTCAATTAAATATTTAATTACATTCACAAAATATTTATCCTTTGGGGTCCACTCCCCTTAGGATTAAAGTTCAAATGTCTAACTTTGAAATTCAAACACATGAATTGGGGGTGTTACAAAATGAAATTCATGAAAGTCAAGTGCTTAATCAATGTGAGATACCCATGCTGCCCAAGGCTGAAACTAAGTAAACACATGACAAACCTACCCCAAGACTTGAAATCGAAAGTTGGAAAATAAACACAGGAAGAACTGCAGAGGGGAGAGCCATACTTATCATGGCACTACATGACATTTAGGATCATTTATATGTGATTAGTCTTTGTTGGGCCTTGAAATTGTCATTCACTTCCATTACATTTTCACTTACATTTCCATATTACCACCTTCACTCCACCTGCATTTCATTACATTTACCTTACCATTACCACTATTGGGTTACATTTATGTTTTTCCAAACTTTATTAATTCTTAGCATTTTTAAGTGAATTTGTGGTTAAATATTAGAAAATAATGTGCATATGCTTATACATAACAAGTGGGATGATATTGTTTGCATGTGTAGGTCAAAAGGAAGCTTCTAAAAGACCTTTATGTGGCCTGCCAAAACCAAATTCGAATTTGAGTGGAGAAGATCATGGGATCATAAGGATATGTGTTTCATTTCCTTTTTATATTAAAACTCTAAAAAGACATGTGTCTTATCATTTCCTATTTTGATTGTAACTCTAGAGATAAAGGGAGAGATTCATGGACTCTCATTAATGAGATAACTTCTCATATTTTTGTATAAATAGGGGAAGTTTTCTGCTATCATGGGATGTGAAAAAATAGGAGAAGAAGAGAAGGGATTATAGAGTGTTTTGTAACAAGGCTTAAGATGGAATGGGATATAGATTTGTGATTTTATCACTAAAGAAATTCTTTGATGCTGTTTTGATCACATCTTCAAGGAGATAAGGAGTTCACTGAATTGGTAGCAGAGTGCCCCTGCTGCCAAGGAGGTTTCATGTGTTTTCTAGCTAAGTTTACTTCAGTTTCCGTTTAGCATTTCTCTTTAATTTTTTCTCAAATTATTGCTTTCATAATCTGCAATTGCTAGATCAAACTAATTAAAAGCTATTGAATAATAGATAAGTGACTTATAAGAACATTGATTGCCTAGGTTTCATTTATTGTCTTTCATAGTCAACAGTTACTATGCTCGCCCAAGCAAAGACCATTCAAATCTTAAATTAAAATGGTTACTGACTTATAAATACAGTAATTGTCCAACATTTTATTTCATATCATAGGAGATCCTCATTACACTACAATTAATATTTTTCAAAAGCTCTTCCAATAAATATTAATTGAATGAATTGGATTCAGTTGTAATGTTTGAGTTATTAGCATTTTATTTCATGTCATAGGAGATCCTCATTACACTACAATTAATCTTTTTCAAAATCTCTTCTAATAAATCTTAATTGAATGAATTGGATTCAGTTGTAATTTTTTAGTTATTAGCATTTTATTTCATGTCATAGGAGATCCTCATTACACTACAATTAATCTTTTTCAAAAGCTCTTCCAATAAATATTAATTGAATGAATTGGATTCAGTTGTAATGTTTGAGTTATTAGTTGTTTCAGCGTTTTATTTCATATCATTGGAGATCCTCATGACACTACAATTAATCTTTTTCAAAAGTTCTTCCAATAAATTTTAATGGAATGAATTGGATTCAGTTGTAATGTTTGATTTATTAGTTGCTTCAGCATTTTATTTCATGTCATAGGAGATCCTCATTACACTACAATTAATCTTTTTCAAAAGCTCTTCCAATAAATCTTAATTGAATGATTGGATTCAGTTGTAATGTTTGAGTTATTAGTTTCTTTTATTTTTGGAATTCTCAATTAAGCTCCAATATCTATGGATTAGGATTTCTAGTTTTCATCATTTCTTAATTAGAAAATAGACAAATAAAACTCTGCTTTAATTCATTTGACAACACTTCCTTTGCCTTCATTTTTAAATAGATTTAATCTCATATTTCTAGTTTAGAATAGAATGTTAATGATCAAAATATAAAAACTCCCAAAACATCAACAAAACATTAAAACAACGAGGTAAGAAAAATGGACACTTAGGCACATACAGTGCATTACACTTCTTTAGTTTACTAGCCCTGGTCGATAATTTATGTTAACAATTTAGGACACTAAACTAACTAAACATTTTGGCACCGTTGCTGGGGAAGTGTAACTAGGTAGCCTTATTTCTTACATCTAAAAAAATTAATAATTTCTCAAGTATGCTCTCCTCCTCCATTTTATCTGATCTAGAGGATTAGAAAAAAGAGAATTTTTATGTTAATAATAATAATAATAATAATAATAAATTATGTTTTCATCATTTCATTTAAATTGTACAATAAACTTTAAAAAAAAAATAATGAAAAATTTTAATTTCAATAAATTGTTTTGTTTAATGAAATATATATATATATATATATATATATATATATATATATATATATATATATATATATATATATATATTTATTTATTTAAAATTTTGAAAATATAATATATATAATTTTATTAACAAATCAATTAAAAAAAATATTTTGGCTCATGGAAATAAGACCCACACATATACCTGAGGCCAGCCTTTGGCTTGGCCTTACGCATATATGCAGGCCTTCAATCCACACAAAGACCCATGTACCACAATAAAAAAGAACCTTCTCTTTTCCATATTCGTTTTTCCTCAAACAACAGTTATTAGAAATAATTTTTAAAATTTGTAGACAATGAAGGTATATCATATGAAGAAACTGTTGATGAAGAGAAGATTGCAAATTGTTGACGAAGAGAATATTACAAATTCAATTGCAGGAATAAACAGCAAAAGTGTATCACATGAAGAAGTTGCTGACGAAGAGAATATTTCAGACTACTGTGTGCACGATTGGTTTTCAAAGGACCGATTTCATGAGAAACATAAGAACAAGTCCATGTTCATATCCATCAAGACAATTACTTTTCCTCCCTTTTTGAATTGTAAATCCAACCAAGAAATTCAAAGCAAGCCACAATTATTTTTCCCAGCAAAAGTTAGTTGTTCATTTTCCTTCATTCATATACACTTTCCATTTCCTTTTGTCTACTCCACAAATAAAAGCAATAAGCTCATTTACATGCTTATTTCTCATTGTCATTTTCCATTTTCATCTTCCATTCTCATTTTCCTTTACATTCACTATTTCATTTCTACTTAGTCATTCAATAAAATCCTCATCTCATTTTCCCTCGCTACTCATTTTTTTCCCCCCAGTCATTATATTTTCCAACCCTACTTTCACTAGCCTAGCAATAAAACCATTCAACTCATCTACAAAGATGATTCATTTCATTTCCATTTTCACTCTATCAAATAAACCTTGATCCATTGCAAAAAATTTCATCCATAGTCCTTTTAAAAAAATTATTCTTTCATGCTCGCTTTAGATGATAGAGGATTCCTTAAGGCCTCCCTTCTATGTTGTGTAACCAGCTCCAAAAATAGAAGAAAAGAGATATCAACGCCTTAGAAATAAGCCACTTCGAGGGGGAAACCTCCAATACATTACATAAATGAACAATTCTTGGATGATACAATTCACAAAACCTCCTTTCTATATATAGGAGTCCATGGGGCCATAATGTAATCCTAGTGGGCCACAATGTAATCCTAGCCGACCTAACAATAATAATTTAAGGGCACACTAATAACAATATGGGGGTTACAAGGGTACAATAATAACAATAAGTGGGGCTACACTAACATAATAAGGGACTACACTATTAATATAGGGACTTAACATGCCCCTCTCCTTCAAACAAGTGTTGTCCTCAACGCTTGATTATTTCTTGATGCTTCTGTATAAAATTATCATCCTCCCATGTGGAATATTTTACAGGGAAGTTCTTCCACTTGCTGAGATAATCTAAAATTGATCGTACTTGTTGAGTTCTAGTTTTTGTGACCGCTTCAGAACTTCTTTCGATGTGATGTTGATATTCCTGTTGTTTCATTAGATTCTGCACCAAAGTTAGGTTATCCTTTGAGAGTTGGAGAACTTGTTGTTGATGCTAGATGTCATCTTCCACTAATTTATCATTCATATTAGCTATTATTTTATCCTTCAAACCATCCAACTTAGCCTCCATTTCTTCTTTTAAACCATCTATGTCAGCTTCGGTTGCTCTTCGTAAGATCGAAATTTGTTGCACTTGGTACCGTAATTTTGATATCTCATACTGCAATTCTTCCACTTCATGCATCATAGTATAGATTTCTGAGGGCTTAATGGGTATGAAATTATTTTTTGGAGGCATAATAGAACCCATTACTGACAAAAATTCTTCAATATTCCCTTGGAATCAATTCAACTTGATTCTTCAAACAAGACTTATGCAATTCGGAAAAAACAATACACACCTTTTCTTGCTTTGAGGAACCTGATATTTAAATTGAATTATCTCTGTAATTGAAAATATTTGATATCTAAAATTCAGCCCTGTAGTAGCCCTCTGAAGCTTCTTTCAAATGCCACAGGTCTGATCTGATTTGGATTCTTCAAGACAAAGTTATTTCCAATCTCTCACAATGACCCAATTTTGGACTTGTTCAGTAGAGAGAACTTGTACGACTTGCCACGTGTCACTGTTTCGTCCTATGTCTCTGAAATTAATAGCCAAGAAACTAAAGTCTGTGTAATTGCGACCACTTTTTACGGCACTCAAATCCACTGCCCAGAGAGAGAGTTATTGAACTTTTCCCACGATCACCTCTTTATGATGCAATTCAGGAGCCTGAAAAACCACTAGCTTCCACAGATCATATCTCCAAAAATATTGTGAACCAAGCTCTGAAATTTTTTGAAGAATTTCCTCAGGATTTCCGCTTTGCACCATACGAATTTCAGATTCTGATCCTTCATAGAAACAATTTTATAGCGAAAATTCCACGATGACCTGTTTAGGAGCTTGAAAAAATACCTAACTTCCACAGATGATATCTATGAAAATATTGCGAACCAAGCTCTGAAATTTTTAGACAATCTTCTTCAGGATTTCAGCTTCGCACCCTAAAAATTTCAACTTCTGAAACTTCGTAGAAAAAAATTTATAGCGAAAATTCCACGATGACTTGTTTGGAGCAGCGAAACCCTGGAATCCCAAGCTCTGATACCAAATGTTGTGTAACCAGCTCCAAAAATAGAAGAAAAGAGATATGAACGCCTTAGAAATAAGCCACTTCGAGAGTATATTATTTCTGTACATAAATGAACAATTCTTGGATGATACAATTTACAAAACCTCCTTTCTATATATAGGAGTCCATGGGGCCATAATGTAATCCTAGTGGGCCATAATGTAATCCTAGCCGACCTAACAATAATAATTTAAGGGCACAATAATAACAATATGGGGGTTACAAGGGTACAATAATAACAATAAGTGGGGCTACACTAACATAATAAGGGACTACAATATTAATATAGGGACTTAACATTCTAACAAGTCTTGGTCTATCGACATCAGCTAATTATCTAGGTCCAAGACTAGAGTCCTTAATAGTACCTTGAGGCTTATATGCATTAATGACAATTTCTCTCGCTGACAATCATGGGAATACATCAATGTCCCTTGATAGACAGATCTTGCAAGTAGCTTGACATCAACCCATCTATTCGCACTTCGCAAGATGTACTTAGGTACCTTGGAACTCATTGACATTAATTGTGAGTTTGCCTTGCATTGGTTAACGACATTCATTAATGGTCGGTAATCCAATGACTTCTATTCATGCTCAACATCAACAAATTTATTCACATGACTAGAATTGTACCATCAGATTTTGTAACGATTGAAGACTACATAATTTCAGAAATTTGCAGAAGGAATCAATTTGTATCAACAACAATAAATATCCCAATATTGTCATCAGTACAAATAGAACAAAGAAGAAGATCAAATTCATTTTTTTACATATTCCAACAACATCAACAGCCACACTCTTCAGTACACACGTGAAACTCATCCATTCCCAAAGGGTAAGTTAAGGTACGTCATTTTCTAACTTTTCACCATAGAATTCCTTGAAAAGCTAGAATGATACTTTTTGGAAAAAACATCTCTTCCTCATTTCATAAAATTTCCAATACCATCAATTGGGGGGAGGGGGAATACATTCATATTCATAATTTTCCACATTCATATCACATTCAAAAACCCACATACTTCCAAAAGATATTAACTATTACATTATTATTATGAGCATACAATGGCTTTCAAAAGTACTCAAAAGATGATTGGATACAAACATAGTCATTGTTGTCACATAAGAACCAACCATTATGCAATCCAATAAATATATACTTTGCAATAAAAATCAAATTATGCAAAGATCAAAGGTCAAAATTGAATGGAACAACAAAATATGGTTGTAACACAAGAACCAACCATGTTGCAATTCAAGTAAAACTCTTTGCAGAAATATGAAGTTATCGAATGATATCACGCAATGTTAAGTCGAAGCTCAAGGATAAAAACAAATTAATGTAATAGATTGCATGAGGACATGCAATAGCTTCAATTGGGGGGTATGTTGGGCCTTGAAATTGTCATTCACTTCCATTAAATTTTCACTTATATTTCCATATTACCACCTTCACTCCACCTCCATTTCATTACATTTACCTTACCATTACCACTATTGGGTTACATTTATGTTTTTCCAAACTTTATTAATTCTTAGCATTTTTAAGTGAATTTGTGGTTAAAAATTAGAAAATAATGTGCATATGCTTATACATAACAAGTGGGATGAGATTGTTTCCGTGTGTAGCTCAAAAGGAAGCTTCTAAAAGACCTTTATGTGGCCTACCAAAACCAAATTCGAATTTGACTCGAGAAGATCATGGGATCATTAGAATATTTGTTTCATTTCCTTTTTATATTAAAACTCTAAAAAGACATGTGTCTTATCATTTCCTATTTTGATTGTAACTCTAGAGATAAAGGGAGAGACTCATCTCATTAATGAGATAACTTCTCATATTTTTGTATAAATAGGGGAAGCTTTCTCCTATCATGGGACGTGAAAAAATACGAGAAGAAGACAAGGGATTATAGAGTGTTTTGTAACAAGGCTTAATATGGAATGGGATATCGATTTGTGAGTTTATCAATAAAGAAATTCTTTGATGTTGTTTTGATCACATCCTCAAGGAGCTAAGGATTTCACTGAATTGGTAGCAAAGGGCCCCTACTGCTAAGGAGGTTTCATGTGTTTTCTAGCTAAGTTTACTTTAGTTTCTGTTTCACATTTTTCTTTACTTTTTGCTCAAATTATTGCTTTCATAATTTGCAATTGCTGGATCAAACTAAGTAAAATCTATTGAATAATAGATAAGTGACTTATAAGAATAGTGATTGCCTAGGTTTCATTTCTTGTCTTTCATAGTCAACAGTTACTGTGCTCGACCAAGTAAAGACCATTTAAATCTTAAATTAAAATGGTTAGTGACTTATAGATACAGTAATTGTCCAACATTTTATTTCATATCATAGGAGATCCTCATTACACTACAATTAATATTTTTCAAAAGCTCTTCCAATAAATCTTAATTGAATGAATTGGATTCAGTTATAATGTTTGAGTTATTAGAATTTTATTTCATCTAATAGGAGATCCTCATTACACTACAATTAATCTTTTTCAAAATCTCTTCTAATAAATCTTAATTGAATGAATTGGATTCAGTAGTAAAGTTTGAGTTATTAGCATTTTATTTCATATCATAGGAGATACCCATTACACTACAATTAATCTTTTTCAAAAGCTCTTCCAATAAATCTTAATTGAATGAATTGGATTCAGTTGTAATGTTTGAGTTATTAGTTGTTTCAATGTTTTATTTCATATCATAGGAGATCCTCATTACACTACAATTAATCTTTTTCAAAAGCTCTTCCAATAAATCTTAATGGAATGAATTGGATTCAGTTGTAATGTTTGAGTTATTAGTTGTTTCAGCATTTTATTTCATGTCATAGGAGATCCTCATTACACTACAATTAATCTTTTTCAAAAGCTCTTCCATTAAATTTTAATTGAATGACTGGATTCAGTTGTAATGTTTGAGTTATTAGTTGTTTTCATTTCTTGAATTCTCAATTAAGCTGCAATATCTATGGATTAGGATTTCTATTTTTCGTCAATTCTTAATTAGAAAATAGACAAATAAAACTCTGCTTTAAATCATTTGACAATATTTCCTTTTCCTTCATTTTTAAATAGAATTAATCTCATATTTCTATTCTAGAATAGAATTCTAAGGATCAAAATATAAAAACTCCCAAAACATCAACAAAACATTAAAACAACGAAGTAAGAAAAAGGGACACTTAGGCACATACAGTGCATTACACATCATCAGTTTACTAGCCCTGGTCAATAATTTATGTTAACAATTTAGGACACTAAACTGACTAAACAGTCTTGACAATGCATAATTTATTCTTCTTATTTTTTGAAAAAAATGTAGCCGCAACATTAGGGCTACAAAGTTTGAAGCATCGGTTTAATAGGTGTACAAGAGGTTAGGGAAACATTATAGTTGTCTACGGCGATTGGAGAAACGGTTCCAACTCAATGTAGGTGACAAGAAGCTCAATCCCCTCCAACGTAGCTTAAGTGTCCGTGAAGGCTTCAGTTCATTGATTTCAATGTGAATATTGAGGAGTTGTAGCGGTTCTAGAACAATTCTACATTGAATTCCCAGCTAATTCCCTTCTGGATTTTCACCTACACACCACATTGGAATATTCTATATTCGTTGAGAGGAAAACATGATGCCATTAATGCTAGCATTGAAGGTAATTCCTCTGTTTTTACCAAATTGCTTTGTATTGAGGAAAGGCATTTCAAAAGAAGCTTACATTTCTCTTGTAATTTATTTTGCTGAAAGTAGTTATTGATTTGGTGGATCTCTTTCGTGATTTTTTTTATTGCATAGGTGTTTCTATTCTACTTAGATAAAAATGATGAAACTCTTTATATATTTTGTAACCTATAGCTTGTTATTGGATTCAATTGGACTTATTGATGGTTCTTTTAGCTTGACAGTGAATCAATAGTTATCTTCAATGACATGTACATGGTTTCTAAAAACACAAGAAAATTACTTAGAGTTTATGGGAGAAATGACATGTACATGGTTTCCAAAAACACTAGGAACATCCCTGCATTTAGCTATATAAGTTTTATAAAGGTGATAAACTTGATTTTTAAAGAATCCTTGCATTTAGCTATAAGTTTTATAAAGGTGATAGACATGTGATTTCGAAACAATCCTTGCATTTAGCTATAAGTTTTATAAAGGTGATAGGTATGTGATTTTGAAATCATCATTGTTTTTAAATTAGTAACACCAGCTCCTAGCCATTATGGTTGGTTAGGTGATAGTGGACCCCTATGAGGTGATAGACACTTTTACCGAAATTTTTTATAAAGGTGATAGAGATGTGATTTTTAAAGCATCCTTGTTGAATTTTATAATTGTTGGGTTTCTGAGAAATGACATGTACATGTGGTTTACAAAAACACTAGTAAATGCCTTAAATTTTATGGGAAACAAGAAAAGGGCCACTAGTTTACCTCCTCTTTATGGGAGACAAGAAAAATACCACTGCATTGTCCTCTTTATCTTGCATTTCTTTCTAAGGGTTAGATGGATCATTTAATTTTTCCTTACCTTGAAACTCTTTATCTACTTACCTCGAGTCCAATGAATTGGATGTGTACTGATTGTGGGATCCTCATGTTGTTGTTATTTTCTATTAGTGTTGATAGACTTGGTTCTACTTCCCATTATTACCATTTTACAACTCCCTGAAATTTAGATTCACTCTAATCCAATTAAAGGATATGTCTCATCTTTTGTAACACTTTGCAAAATGGTTGTATTCGTAGATGAGAACATTCATTGCATTAAAAGGAAATTATTTGTATTTTGTATTCTAGATACAAGTCCAAATCTAGTAGAACTGGGAACTCCATTTGTAGTTCAACTTCTATGTGGGTAGAAGTGAAAGCATGAAAATCTTATTCTATCTCATTTTACTCTAAAGTTTATATTCAATCCAATTATTTTATTGGAGAGATAGGAATAACACGTAAGGTACTGCAAATCTCAAAGAAAAAATCCACATCAAACCTGATTCCCAAATAATTTCAGATCTACGCTTTCAGCAAAATAGAGGTAGATCAAAGGTAGATCATAAATATAGAGGCATATCGAAGGCAGCAAGCTCTTCGTTATGGACTTAGTTAATGATATAAATTTGGATCCGTGATTTCAGCAAAAAAGAGGAAAATATAATGTAGATCATAAATACAAAGGTAAATCAGATGAATCAAGCTCTTCATGAGAGCCTTGGTTAAGGATGAGCCTTCAATTGTGTAAATTTAGGCATTGTAAATAGAATAATGGTCTAGACAATGTGACAAGAAAAATGTCACTCATTGATGGTAAAAAATTTAAACAACAATAGGAGAATGATTTATGTAGAGTAATAGAAGTTAATTCTCAGTTTTAAATATGTAATTTAACAATTTAACATAATGCAATTAAAAGAATTTGAAATTTAAAAATTTAACAAAAATTAGAAACCATGTACTATCATAAAGATAATACAACAATTCTAGAGTTTTCTATGTCATATTTCATGTTATTTAGATACCGTGGACTTATACAAAAGACGAACCTATGGATCTAAGTTAAAGGTTTTGTTTTCTCTCCTATCTTCCTTTGTGATGTCCTCTTTATTTCCCATTTCTTTCTAACAGTTACATGCATCATTTAATTTTTCTTAACCTTTAATCTCTTTATTTACTTACCTCGAGTAATGCATTGGATGTGTACTAATTGTGGGATTCTCATGTTGTTTTTATTTTCTATTAGTGTTGATAGCCTTAGTTCTACTTCCGATTATTACCATTTTAACCTCTAATCCAATTAAAGGAGATGTCTCATCTTTTGGAACACTTTGAAAAATGGTTGCATCCATATATATGAGAACATTCATGGTTAAAGTATTGAAATCATGGGGAAAATGATCATCCATGATATATATATGGATCTATATACAAATACATAGATACATGATGTTTACAAAGTCACCTCGTGCATTTACAACTATTTTTTTAAATTACTATTTAAAAAAAAAAATGATGCAATTTACACAAATGTTGAGCACAAACACAAATTATGTAAAACACAAAAATTTCAAAGAACAAATTGATGTGTAGAACTCACTTTAAACAAAAAATTGTTGAAGTCCTGCAAATTTTAAAAATTAAATACAAAATTTTCTAAAACATGAAGTTCACCAAGTTGTCTTGTGCTTACATAGTGGGTGCACATTTTGAAATTAAATACTGAAAATTTTATGAAACATTAAGTTCACCAAGTTGTGCTTACATGGTGGGAACACACTTGGTATATAATTGAAAAAAACTCATGGTTATTAAAAATGACACATTTATAAGTAAAAAACACACACATATCAAAGATATATTACAATGACCATCAATAAATTTTGAAGGACATCATCTCAACACTAATTAATCTTTGAGAGATGAATTGTCAATAAATTTGCAAGGACAGTGTCTCAACATTAATTCATCTTTAAGAGCTGAATCTTGAATTGGCATTGCCCCATAAAATACTAATTCATCTTTGACAGATGAATCTTGAATTGGCATTTCCCTATAGAATAGATAACTAGACATCTTATTAAGATTTGCATAATGTCTTTACTAAATGATTGAAATTTCCTAACAATATTGTTTTCTTTTCCATGCAGTTTTTTTTAACATCTCCTTCTTAACTTCTTACATGTCTTTCATCTGTTTTTACACAAGTTCAGAATTCGTGAAAACTACAATTCCATTTGATCATTATTCCCTAGTTGTTCCCAAGCCTTATATGAATGAAATATAATATGCTTCATTGTTTATTTCTTCCAGTTATATTCATTTTCCTTTAGAGGAATATTTTAGTCACAATATTTCATAACACATGTAATCACTGCTTTCCATATATCGGGATAGCAAGAAACATCTATGCATAGTGTCCATTTTCAACCATATTTAGGGGATTTTTCATCCTTGAAAAAAAAAAATTTCAATAAAATATATTAAATGAACATTTATTGCCAATGCCTTAAATTTTATGGGAGAAATTACATGTACATGGTTTCGAAAACACTAGTACCACAATACAATTTTAAATGAAAATTTATTGCAAATGCCTTAAATTTTATGGGAGAAATGACACGTACCTAGCTACCAAAAACACTAGAAAATTCCTTAAATTTTATGGGAGAAATGACATGTACATGGTTTCCAAAAACACTATCAAGTTCCTTAAATTTTATGGGAGAAATGACGTCTTCATGGTTTCCAAAAACACTAGAGAATGCCTTAAAGTTTACGGGAGAAATGACATCTGCATGGTTTCCAAAAACACTAGAGAATGCCTTAAATTTTATGGGAGAAATGACATGTGCATGGTTAAGTATATGGGCGAAATGACATGTACATGGTTTCCAAAAACACTAGAAAATGCCTTAAATTTTATGGGATAAATGACACATGTACATGGTCAAAATTTATTGGAGAAATGACATGTACATGGTTTCTAGAAATGCTGGAAAATTCCTTAATGTTTATGGGAGAAATGACATGTGCATGGCTAATTTTATGTGATAAATGACATGTACATGGTTTCCAAAAACACTAGCAAATGCATTAAAGTTGAGGGGAGAAATGACATATACATGGTTTCCAAAAACACTAGCAAATTCCTTAAATTTTATGAGAGAAATGACATTTACATGGTTTCCAAAAACACTAGAAAATGCCTTAAAATTTATGGGATAAATGACACATATACATGGTTAAAGTATATGGGAGAAAGTAAATGTACATTGTTTCCAAAAACACTACCAATTGAATTAAATTTTATGGGAGAAATAAAATGTACATGGTTAAGTTTATGGGAGAAATGACATGTACATGGTTTCCAAAAACACTAGAAAATGTCTTAAAGTTTATGGGAGAAATGAAATGTACATGGTTTCCAAAAACACTAGAAAATGGCTTAAATTATGGGAGAAATGATACATCTACATGGTTCAGTTTATGGGAGAAATTACATCTGCATGGTTTCCAAAAACACTTTCCAAAAAAACTAGCAAACATGTTAAATTTCATGGGAGAAATGAGATGTACATGGTTAATTTTATGGGATAAATGACATGTACATGGTTTCCAAAAACACTATAAAATGCCTTAAATTTTATGGGAGAAATGACATGTACATGGTTTCCAAAACCACTAGAAAATACCTTAAAGTTTATGGGAGAAATGACATGCACATGGTTTCCAAAAACACTAGAAAATGCCTTCAAGTTTATGGCAGAAATTATATGTACATTGTTAATTTTATGGGATAAATGACATGTACATGGTTTCCAAGAACACTAGAAAATGCCTTAAATTTTATGGGAGAAATGACATGTGCATGGCTTCCAAAAACACTAGAGAATGCCTTAATGTTTTGGAAGAAATTCCATGTACATGGTTAATTTTATGGTAGAAATGACATGTACATGGTTTTCAAAAACACTAGAAAATGCCTTAAATTTTATAGGAGGAATGACATGTGCATGGTTAAGTTTATGGAAGAAATGACATGTACATGGTTAACTTTATGAGAGAAATGACATGTAAATTGTTTCCAAAAACACTAGCAAATGCCTTAAAGTTTATGGTAGAAATGACATGTGCATGGTTTCCAAAAACACTAACAAATGCCCTAAATTTTATGGGATAAATGACACATCTACATGGTTAATTTTATGAGAGAAATTACATGTATATCGTTTCCTAAAACAATTTCCAAAAACAATAGAAAACACAATAAATATTATGGGAGAAATGACATGCACATGGTTTCCAAAAACTATAGAAAATACCTTAAAGTTTATGGTAGAAATGACATGTACATGGTTAAGTTTATGGGATAAAGGACATGTACATGGTTAAAGTTTATGGGAGAAATTACATGTACATGGTTCCTAAAAACACTATAAAATGAATTAAATTTTATGGGAGAAATGACATGTACATTGTTTCCAAAAACACTAGGACCGTCCCTACATTTAGCTATATAAGTTTTATAAAGGTGATAAACATGTTATTTTGAAATAATTCTTTCATTTAGCTATAAGTTTTATAAAGGTGATAGACATGTGATTTTGATAGAATCCTTGCATTTAGCTATAAATTTTATAAAGGTGATAGGCATGTGATTTTGAAATCATCCTTGTTGTTAAATGAGTAACAATGCATCATAGCCATTATGGTTGGTAGGTGATAGTGGACCCCTATGAGGTGATAGACACATTTACCGAAATTTTGTATAAAGGTGAGAGACATGTTATTTTGAAATAATCCTTCTTGTATTTTCTAATTGTTGGGTTTCTGAGAAATGACATGTACATGCGGTTTCCAAAAACCCTAGTAAATTTCTTAAAGTTTATGGGAGACAATAAAAATGCCACTGGTTTATCTCCTCTTTATGGGAGACAAGAAAAATGCCATTGGTTTGTCCTCTTTATCTCCCATCCCCTTCAAATGGATCATTTAATTTTTCCTGACCTTGAAACTCTTTATTTACTTACCCCGAGTCTAATGCATTGTATGTGTTCTGATTGTGGGATTCTAATGTTGTTGATATTTTCTATTAGTGTTGACAGTATTGATTCTACTTCCCATTATTACAACTACGTGAAATTTAGATTCACTCTAATCTAATTAAAGTAGATGTCTCATATTTTGTAACACATTGTAAAATGGTTGTGTTCATAGATGAGAAAATTCATTACATTAAAAAGGAAATTATTTGTAGTTTATATTTTGGATACAAGTCCAATTATCAGAGTCAAATCCCATATAATTTGGAAGTCCATTTGTAGTTCAACTTCTATATGGATAGAAGTGCAAGCATGAAAATCTTCTTCTATCTCGTTTCACTCCAAAGTTTATATTTAATCCAATTATTTTGTTGGAGAGATAGGAATAACATGTAAGGTACTCCAAATCTGAAAGAAAAATTCCACATCAAACCTGATTCCCAAATAATTTTGGATGTGTACTTTAAGTAAAAAAGAGATAGACAATAAATACAGAGGCAGATCAGATGCAACAAGCTCTTCATCAGAGACTTAGTTAATGATATAAATTTGGATCTGTTCTTTCAGGAAAAAGAGGAAGATCAGAGGTAGATCGTCAATACAAAGGTATATCAGAGGAAGCAAGCTCTTCATCAGAGCATTGGTTAAGGATGTGCCCTCAGTTGTGTAAATTTAGGCATTGTAAATAGAAGAATGGTCTAGAAGACGTGACAAGAAAAATTCCACTGGTTGATGGTAAAAAATTTAAACAACAATAGGTGAATGATTTATGTAGAGTAATAAAAGTTAATTCTTGGTTTTAAATATGTAATTTAACAATTTAACATAATGTAATTAAAATAATTTAAAATTAAACAATTTAACAAAAATAA
This sequence comes from Pinus albicaulis, assembly GCA_034641835.2. Classification (NCBI taxonomy): domain Eukaryota; kingdom Viridiplantae; phylum Streptophyta; class Pinopsida; order Pinales; family Pinaceae; genus Pinus; species Pinus albicaulis. The sequence continues at coordinate 968,405,339 of CM076572.1, forward strand.
GAAATCATGTACTACAATAAAGATCATATAAAGATCATACAATATCATATAATAATCTTGTACTGCCATAAATATCATACAATAATTCCAGAGTTTTCCACGTCATATGTCATGTTATTTATATATCGCGGACTTACGGAAAAGAAGGACCTATGGATATAAGTTAAAGGTTTTGTTTTCTTTCCTATCTTCTTTTGTGATGTCTTCTTCATTTCCCATTTCTTTCTAAGGGTTACATGGATCATTTAAGTTTTATTAACCTTGAAACTCTTTATTTACTTACCCTGAGTAATGCATTGGATGTGTAATGATTGTGGGATTATCATGTTGTTTTTTTTTTCTATTAGTGTTGATAGCCTTGGTTCTACTTCCCATTATTACAATTTTCAACTCCAATCCAATTAAAGGAGATGTATCATATTTTGGAACACTTTGAAAAATGGTTGTATTCATATAGATGAAAACACTCGTTACATTAAAAAGGAATTTATTTGTAGTGTATTTTAACACCCATAGTTTATGTGTTTAGAATTCAAAACTAGACATTTGAACTTTAATCCTAAGGGGAGTTGACCCCAAAGGACAAGTATTTTGTGGATGTAATTAAATATTTAATTTGAGAAAATGAATATTATAATGATGTGCAGATTGAGAAAAATGAGAATTGTGAGATCACTTGCTAAATCCATGAGGATGGATAAAGGCAAATACTTTCCCCACAATCTTTCAAAAATCCATGAAAGAATTTCTAAATTGGATTTTGAGGAAAATCTAGTTTCCCCAATGATGAAGAGAGTAGTTGGGAAGAGGTAAAAAGTTGGCAAAAGCATAAAGCAGCTTTAAAAGAAAATCCCTAAAATGGGAAGCCTAGGCAAACAGGAAGAAAAGCATCCTGATATTCTGGACGCAGAATTAGAAATAGGCTTTGGGGAACAATAGCTTAAATAAGCTGCTCCTAAACAGATTAGAGGTTGATCTGTGCTGGAGGTGGTCTCAGCTCGGGGGTGAGTTGGAAAGATAGAGGGAATCTATGGTTGGGAGGACTAGTCAAATACCAAAGTGGTATGCACATAGTATTATGAATGACTAAAAATTAACTGTTGTGAAGTGGGAAGGTTTATGACTGTAGCTGTATAATTCTTACAATGTTTTGGTTGTGCTAGTGTTCCTTACAGTTACAGAAAGGTAGAATAATTAAATTCTAGCAGTTCCGCATGGTCGTAGGAATCCGAAATATGAGGGAAAATCAGCCAGAATCTCTAAACCAGTTCCTGGTTTAAATCTGGAGATTATGTTACCTCATAATTTATAATTAGGTAACTTTAATCTGCTTCTGTGGAAAATGGAATTGATTCAGACAACATAGTAAGAAAAACCCTGAATTTGTGAAAAGTAGGCACCTAATTATATACTGGACAGAATCTACACTTTATTGAATTAACTAAGTGAAGTGCAGATATATAGAATTTTTATACAGTGCATGTCTATCTTTAGATATTTTAATATCTTCCATAACAAGGACAGAATGGGAGAGTAGGTAATTGTAGTACTACCTATCTGTTTTAAATAGCAAAGAAATGAAATAAAAACATGATCAGTATGTTTAGAAAATAGCTATGAATGGAGAGTTAAGAATAAAAGATATGCGAGTACCCACAATAAAAAGGGACCCAATTGAATTACATGATGTAAAAAGTTAGAAGTGCACGGAAAATTATAAAACGAAACAATACCTGCACATTATCCATATCAAAACAGATATATATATACTAAAGAATGGAGTACACAAACATCGTCCATATATATATATATATATATATATATATATATACCAATAAAGAAATTCAGTCTAAATATGGACATAGTGGGACTGTTCTATCATGACACCTAATTAGCAAAAGAATATATATATATATATATATATACATAATAAAAAAATCAAACCTTATGAAGTTCTTGCCTGAGGACTATCGCTCTCCTGTGAAGAGACGAGCCAAGTAATCATCTCACTATCCAAACTCAGCGCTCAAGTCACAAAGGACGAATAGAGATATACTTATTACGAAACCCTGTGTGGTATTATCAAGTCTCGTTAACCATAGGTTTGACACCATAGACGCAGAGACAGTGACGAAAAGAAATGAGAGAGAATTAAATCAATATATTGGTACATATACTGCCATGAGAGGCTGCTTAAATGGACCCAAACGAGACTAAACCATAAATGCAATTACAAGAACGAGATCAATCTGTATCATCATCGCTCAAGACTTCCACATAGAAAGATGTATGGCAAGTTCTGAAAAGCGAATATGATCTCCAAGACAAAATGAAAGATGTGCATACAAGGCTCATACCTGGTGAAATTGCCCATGCATAGGTAAACAACCGGACTGATGGACAAGCCAACGAGTGAATCCCTCCGTGTGCAGAGCTTCGAAGTAAAGAGGTGAAAAAACCAAACGAAGAATGAAGAAACTGCCTTCACACAAAAACAAAGACTTATATAACCATATCAAAATCCCCGAAACCCTAACTCGGTGAGAGGATCTCAGCCGTCCACATGGAAAAATCCCAAAGGTGAAGCCACGGATCAAATGGCTGGAGGTTGCATTTACACCATTCGTTCGACATTCAATGTGACAAGAAATACAATGAAGTCACGGCATTCTGGCCGTATTATTGAGATTGCATTGGTTCCAGGGTAGGCTGGCGTGGCGATTGCCAGAACAACGTGGAGCCATATCACGTGACCGTGAATGGGATGAACCCCATCCCAACCAATGCAACGAAACCGAACATCTTACAGGAGCTAACGTGGAGAATGAATATAACGTCTCCAATTCCATACTATGTTAAATCAACTTTACCAGGTCGTATTACGTGGAAGCTCAAGATAAATGAGTTCAATCTCGACATAAATTCCAACGTGAATGATATGTACAACAAATTTGGGAATGATATTTACATAGATCTCGTGAAAACTATGACTATCGAATCATTGAATAGCCATAAGTACCATAGAAGCCTAGAGCTAAAAGTAGGTGAATTAAATCCAGCTATCGTTCATACATTATAAGAGTATGGGAGCAAAGGGTTCGTAAAGGAGGCCATGACCAACGTGGTTATAATCTAGTTGACCCCCTTATATATGTATATCAATACATATTAATATTTTTAATGCTCAAAGGTTTATTGATATCAAAACGAGGGTAAGACATAGGTTGATAAGGACGACTTCTCATGGGAAGTGGGTTAGTGTTAATAAATCCACTATGATTTTGGTACAAAGACATATTAAATTTGATTGGAAATTAATCCAATAGAAATTGATTTGGATATATTTGATATGTGGAAATAAATCGTATTTGGGGAAACAAACATGATTTAACCAGATAAAACTCAAAATATTAGAGTATAGTATTTTGTCGGAAGTATTCTTAAAAATCTGGAATGCCGGAAAAAAAAAAAAAAAAATTGTGGGAAGGTAAATTGGAGGTGTGACAAATGGTATTAGAGCCCGGTTATAAAGCTGGGCTATTTTCATTGTGCTCACTGTTGTTGTGTGTTCACTGTATAAATTGATTTCTGTGGAAAAAAAACAATTTTTATATATATTTTATTTTTACTGACCTGTGTTGTGTAGTGTACAATGGTGCTGAAATGGCAGAAGGTGATGAAATTTATGTTGATCTGTGTGATGAGGATAATACACCAGATCCCAGTGTGGCCATGATGGCTATGTTGCATAGGTTGCAACAATAATTGGCTGAGATAAAAAGCCAGAATGACAGATTGTAATTAGCCAGTGAGGAGCAGGAAAAGCTCATCAGAGAATTAACTTCGCGGAACAGCCAAGAAGGCGAAGGTTCCAGGAAGAGGAAGACTGATGAGTCTGAGGATGATGATGTTGTTAGGCATTAGTATAAGTAGAAAAACGAATTACAGGGGGAATTTCGAAAGATCAAACCTCCCTCCTATGATGGGGAGAAGGAGGAAGATGTTGAAGCCTGGTTGTTGAACATGATTAAGTACTTCCAGGTCTATGAATATGAAAGAAAATATGAAGGCCAGATTAGCTGTCTACCAGCTACAAGGTAAGGCTACCTTGTGGTGGGAGGAGACGAAAATGGTTCATGCCATTGATGAAAAGACGGTTACTTGGAAAGATTTTCAGGTTAAGTTCAAAAACCGCTACTTGAATGAGCGTTATTATGATGATAAAGCAAAGGAATTTCATGAGCTTAGGCTGGGACAGCTTACAATTGATGAGTTTGTCACTAAGTTTACAAACCTATTGAGATATGTTCCTTACATTAGGGAAGAGAAGGCAAAGGTGCAAATGTTTTTGAACTGTTTTCCTGCTGTGTATAAAGAGAAAATCGAGTTTGAAAACCCAAAAACCATGGACGAGGCAGTGAGGAAAGCTAGATTATGGTACCAACAGTTCAAAGGCAAAATTGAACATGGGAAAAGTTGGGTAAATAAGAGTGAATTCAAAGGGAACAAATAGAAACCAGCCTATTTGAAGAATTTTGGTAGGGATCATCAGTGGAAAACGTTTAATAAACCCAAAGAAAGTCAAACTGCTCAGTCCCAAGTGGCTTCAAAACAATTATATGGCGACAATAAAAAGGAAGGCACGGTCAAAATGAGGGAACCTTTGAAATGTTGGGGCTATGGAGAACCCCATCTTCTGAGGGATTGTCCTCATCGAAACATTCAGATGATTATGAGAGATCGAGAAGCTACAATAGTAAATGACATAGCAAGAAATATAACTACCATCAGTGCAGCCTTGGAAAATCGACAAGCAGACCATCAAGCTACTATGGTGGAAATGGAGGGTAAGATTTCTGACCAATCTGTCATTGTTCTAATTGATCCGGGTGCTTCTTTGAGTTACATTAGTCCAAAAACTGTAGAAAAATGTAATCTTAAAACTAAAAAATTTCAGCAGTCATGGTTGGTACAGTTGGCCACTGGAACTAAGAGGAAGGTAACACATAAATTGCCCCGAACAGCAATTAAGTTAAATGATTTTCAAACAGAAGTAAATTTGAATGTTTTGCCATTAGGTTCATATGACTTACTGATAGGAATGGACTGGATGGAAGAGAAGAAGGCCATGATGAACTGTTGGGACAAGACCCTGCATTGTGTGGATGAAGAGGGGAAACATTTTATTCTCAAGGGAAAACCAAAACCTATCTCTGTAAGACAAATATGAGCACTGCAATTAAAACGAACAGCTAGAAAAGGATACCAAGTTTATGCAGTACATGTGAAAGAAACAGAACAGAAAACTGAAGAAAATTTGTTGGATGCCTTGCCTGTAGTAAGAGAGTTTAAGGAAGTCTTTCCAGATGAGATTCCTCATCTTCCCCCCAAAAGATAGATTGACTTTTCAATCGATTTGGTGCCAGGAGAAACACCGGTTTCCCGAGCCCCTTATCGAATGAGTCCCCCTAAACTTATGGAATTGAAAATGCAATTGCAAGAATTGTTAGATAAAGGTTATATAAGACTGAGTGTGTCTCCTTGGGGAGCACCAGTGTTGTTCATGAAAAAGAAAGATGGAACCTTCAGAATGTGCATTGATTATTGTCAACTGAATAAGTTGACCATTAAAAATAGATACCCCTTGCCTATAATTGATGATCTTTTTGACCAAGTGAGAGGAGCCTCAGTATTTTCGAAGATTGACTTAAGGACTGGTTATCACCAGCTTAGAATTAAAGAAGAAGACATCAGCAAAACAGCCTTTCGAACCAGGTATGGCCACTACGAATTTGTAGTCATACCTTTTGGTTTGACCAATGCCCCTGCCACTTTTATGTGCTTAATGAACAGTGTGTTGAATAAGTACTTGGACAAATTTGTACTTGTGTTCATAGATGATATTTTAGTTTACTCAAAAAGTGAAGAAGAACACCAAGAGCACTTGAGGATAGTATTACAAACTTTGAAAGAAAACCAGTTATATGCCAAGTTCAGCAAATGTGAATTCTATAAAGATAAGATCCAATACTTGGGTCCTATTATTTCTGAACAAGGGCTGGTTGTTGACCCTGAAAAGATAAAAGCTATTAAAGAATGGCCTGTGCCAACTGATGTCTCAGCAGTGAGATCATTCATGGGGATTGCCGGTTATTATCGCAGATTTGTGGAGAGATTTTTTGCCATAGCACATGCCATAACATCATTACAAAGGAAGGGTGTCAAATTTGAGTGGACTGAAAAATGCCAAAACGGTTTTGACCAATTAAAACTAAAACTTACTACAACCCCTATACTGAAGATTGCAGATCCTGATAAAGAATTTGTGGTATGTACGGATGCCTGTAGAGAGGGGTTGGGAGAAGTTCTTTTGCAGGAAAATTCAGTTATTGCATATGAATCTAGGAAGCTGAAGATACATGAACAGAACTATAGTTCCTATGACTTAGAATTAGCTGCTGTTATCTATGCCTTGAAAATGTGGCGACACTATCTCCTTGGAAAAAAATTTACATTTGTTGGGGAAAATACTGAGAGGGGGGGGTGAATCAGTATTTAGGGCATACTCAAATCTTTTTACTTTTTCTTTCTCTAAAACCCATACGCTACTTCACTGAGCCCAACTAGCGTATACACGCGGATATCCTTCATAAAACTTGCGTATACATAAAGATCTTATTATGCATTTATTTCTTTACTTAGGTCTATGCATCATTCATTCATCATATGTTTAGTTAACAGTAAGCATGTGCAGTAATAACAGAATAAACAATCACACATAAGCAACACACATGAACACTAGGATTTTAGGTGGAAACCCAAGTCGGGAGAAAACCACCGCTAACGTTGTCTCAGCCTTCAATATTTTATTATAGAGAAAACATCTTACAACCATGTACTGGCGCAGACTCATACCAGCACACAGGCACCCACCTGCAGAAGGCTACAACCTTCTCTCGTTTACCAGCCTCTCCTGGAAGGGAGCTACGACCCCCTACTCTCGTTTACCAGCCTCTCCTAGAAGGGAGCTACAACCCCCTGCTCTCATTAACCAGCCTCACCTGGAAGGGAGCTACAACCCCCTGACTGAAGGCTTCAACCTTCAGCACCTTTGTGGACCACGTTTCATCAATTTTCATACTGGATCCAACCCACATAATTAAGCTCAAGGAACATTCATCAAACCAACAACTTGCTCTATAGCAGCATAATCAATATTCGAACAACCCAGATCATCATTGACAGATAGCAGTAAAATAGCAGAACAGATCAGACATTTCATACCACATACTTCAGCAAACCCTAAATTACATACGCGCTTTTTCTTCACTGAACCTGCATATATACGCGCTTTCACAAATACCAACCCACGTATACATCCGCACACATTTCAGATCTGTCTTCAATTCCCATACATGCTTTTGCTGAATACAAGCCGCGTATATACGCGCTTTCTCCTCGACGAACCTGCGTATATATCTTCAGACATTTTAGGGTAGTGCAGCTCTCCAAAACAGATAAACAGCTCAGATCTTCATTCTTTACTTCAGCACAGATTTTCCAGATCACAGATCTAATCATTCCATAAACAGATCCAGAAGATACATATACATTTCAGATCTAGAGATCCCTCTTCATCATTTTCTTCATAGGTGCATCATAGATTCAGATCTATCATCAAACTGTTACCCTTTCAATTCAGACATACTTCAGAGTGAAGTATACATTCAAACCCAGACTCATGCACACCCATTGCACAATGAATTTCTTCTCCTTAAATAGATCTAGCCTTTGACAATACCATGAGCCAAAACCATACAACTTCCAATGGTATTCCTGGACGGGATCAAATAGATAATCCAGCGCTCAATACAATGGGTCAATACCATGGTAAAGTCCCTTGGTTTTATTAATTTAGAGCGCAGTTAAGCATACGTGACTTGGCACGTATTTTTCCGTGTACATACGTGACTTTGCCTCAACAAACCCGCGTATGCCTTGTGACATACCTTCTTTAACATTATTCTGGCACATTCTGATATTTCTTTCTCTGGTACTTCTGAGTTGCTTGTAGAACATCAGATTTACATCATTAATAAACTCATCAAGCATCAAGAACAACTTCATTAAGTAGGTTTCCATCATCTTCATCAAGTGGGTTGCCATCAAGGACAACACTCTTCATCATATTGCCAACAATCTCCCCCTTTGGATTTGATGGCAACCACGATGGTGTTTGATCACCACAACAGATAGATACATTAAGCATAATGATATTCTCCCCTATTCAAACACCATGTCACTCTCCCCCTTTAACATCAAGGGCAAAGGGCGGATCAAAACCAACACAAGGTTGTTTTCTCCTCATGTAGATAGAAGAGCGTTGTAGATCTGATGTGCACTGAAGTTACCATGCTCCCCCTGAGTTCATGCTGAATCTTCAATCATATTTTTCAATGAAGTACATGACTCTATGACCTTCCTATCACCAAGGACTCATACTTACATCAAAGATCCAACCAAGTGGATTTACATATGAGACTCAAATACCCAACCAAGTGGGTTTACACAATTTGACTCAACTACCCAACCAAGAGGGTTTACACAATTTGACTCAAGTACCCAACCAAGTGGGTTTACATATTTGATCAAGTCCTTACATGACTGAATATTACAATTTTACATCATAGGTCTCAACATGACCTTTTCATCATATTACAAATATGAATTTTTATGACCAGTACCAGAAAGACCTCAAGAGAGAGATCATATTTCAGAACCATCATAATGCCAACAATGCATTATACTCAGCAAGGCTAATGCTCCCCCTGAAAATGTGCATCCAAGCATCCTTTCCATATGACCAAGGCTCCTCCTTAGCTTGTGCAATCTGAAACTCTTTCAACAGCAAGTTATCAGCAACAATCTCTGCATGATCTGTCCTTATCTCTGAATTATAAGATTTCCATCTCATCCATGTGTGAAAACAAAGAATATTCTTCAGCAAAAAGCAAGCAGGTCTCTTCCATAATATCATCATAAGAAACCATGTATCATGTCATCATCATTTAGAACTGAGAAATAAGCAGATACAGTGCCAATAATATAGTCATTATTAATCAGACTGATGCTCCCCCTGCACTTGTGCTCCTGATCTTTAGCTGTCATACTATTTTCCTTGTCATAAATTCATACGCGACTGTCTCCACTGGAACTTGCGTGTATACGTGGGTTTAGTTCATAGAACCCGTGTATGGAATGTGAAACACTGAAAATTTCACATTCCTTCATCTCCCCCTAAATTTGTACCTCTTGTACCTGTCTTCTTCACATCAGATGCTCTGTCAGAAATAAACATAACCAGAATAACCAAAACAATCATGGGAATCACCATACATCGCTCCCCCTGTGACGATACATTACTAATCCCTATAATGTATCTGCAGTCATTAAGAGAAGTAAGCTTTAGAATCATATGACTGCAGTAGGGTCAATATTCCCTACGTTTCTGACCGGTCCTCTTTATTTTTCCAACTTTTCTTGAACTTTCTTATTGTGTGCTGGAAGTTCTTCAATTTTTCAGATCTATTCATCCTGCATTCTTTTTCTACATGTCCATACTTGTTACAAGTATAGCATCTTATGTGACCAGGAAAGTAAGTATAAGTATCATAATGTGTTTCTCTTTTCTTCCTTCTATTGCAATCAGCTGCTTTATGACCATACTTGCTGCATGAAAAACAATATCCCTTGAAGCAACCAGAGTACCTTTCTGAATAGAATCTATTTGATTGTGACTAAAATGATCTACTTCTGCAATTTGCTGCAACATGCCCATAATTATGACATTTAAAGAATTCAACATTATTGAATGATTTCCTTTGAGAATTCATGATTGTAGGTTGACCTTTAGTTTCTTTCAACACTTCAAGTTTTGCTTTGACATCCTTTGAATCTTTAGCACTTCCTTGCGAACTAGATTCTCCTTTGACAGTTTCATGAAAACCAAGACCAAGTTTAATAGCAGGAGACCTTTGATTACTAAGAATATTGTGCAGAATCTTAGTACTATCTTGAAACCTCAAGAGTTTATCCTTTTCTTCTAATTTACCTTTGAGAATGTTTACCTCAACCTCCAATTTTTGGCACTGCTTCTTCATGCTTTCTTCGACCCTTTTTCCTTCTTCTACTTGATCATTTAATTTTAAGATTTCTCCCTTCAACCAATTTTCTTGATCTTCACATGTTTGTAGCAGTTCTTCATTCTTCTTATTTGATTTTTCCAGATCTTTTTTGAGAGAGATGATTTCTGCTTCAAGTCCTTCCTTTTCAAATGATTGTAGAGGTTCTTTATTCTTCTTATTTGATGCTTCGAGATCTTCTCTCAGAGAGATGATTTCTGCTTCAAGCCCTTCATTCTTCTTATTTGACTTTTCCAGATCTTCATTTAGATCATTGATTTCTACTTCAAGTCTTTTATTTCGATTGCTTCCATAATTGTACAACTTTTGATACTTGTCTACCTGTCCATTCAGAATTTCTATCTGTCCTTTCAGTTGAGAGATCATCTTATTGTAGATACCGTCTATTTCTTTAAATGATATTTGTTGATCTTCAACTTTAATATTGAGAGCTTCTTCTAGATCCATAACATTACTTTCACTATCTTTACCATTGCATGCACAATAAAGTGAATCACAAGAACCACATTCAATACCTATTTTATTTTCCTCATTTTCTGTTGCACATGTTTTCTGAGAAATATCCTTTTGAGTAGCCTTCTTCTTTTGCTTCCTTGCCATGAGCACTAGTAGATCTTGGTCAGAACCTTCTTCATCTTCACTTGACATTTCAGTATTATCTTCATTTGCATAATAACTCTTTCCCTTTACAAATTGTTTCCCTTTATCATGTTTTTCTCTATAAGGACATTTAGCAGCATAATGACCAACTCTTCCACAATCAAAACATTTGAAGGGAATCTTACCTTTGAATATTCTAGTACCTGGTTGGAGTCTTGTCACAAAATTTTCTTCTTCTTCTTCTGATATGTAACTTGATTCCTTGACAACTTCCTTTTCTTTTCCCTTTGCACACGCCTTAAAAACAACTTCTTTGATTTGAGAGGGACCTCCTTGTCTCATTTCATAAGCAGTCAGAATACCATGTAGTTGAACAATAGTAAGAGTTTGCAGATCTTTCCTTTCTTTAATAGATGATACTTTTGACTCAAATTTCAAAGTCAAAGATCTTAAGAATTTTGTCACCATAGTAGTATCGGTTATGGTTTCACCCAAACTTCTCATACGATTTACAATATCATCTAGACGTAAAAAGAAACTGGCAATACTCTCATCACTATGCATCCTTAAATTTTCATATTCAATTTTGAGAGTTTGGAGTTTTGCACTTTTTACCTTTGTATCTCCTTCATAGCTCAGAATGATTTTCTCCCATATTTCTTTTGCTGAATTTAGCTGCATCACTTTAGCAAATTCTGGTTGAGACATGCTTCCTAATAAGACATTGACTATTTTGGCATTGATTTCATATTTCTTCCTTTCTGCTGCATCAGTAGGAATACTTGCCAGATACTGATAACCTCCTTCCACGATTGCCCATACTTCTGCACCAAGACTTTGTAGATATGATTTTGTTCGTATCTTCCAGAATAACAGATTATTTCCATTGAATAGAGGTGGCCTTATAGACATTATCCCTTCATGACTTCCCATTGCGGCGGATCTCCTTCAAGAGATCAAGCTTCTGCAGAAGGACCTGCTCTGATCCCAATTGTTGGGAAAAATACTGAGAGGGGGGGGTGAATCAGTATTTAGGGCATAATCAAATCTTTTTACTTTTTCTTTCTCTAAAACCCATACGCTACTTCACTAAGCCCAACTAGCGTATACACACGGATATCCTTCATAAAACTCACGTATACACAGAGATCTTATTATGAATTTATTTCTTTACTTAGGTCTATGCATCATTCATTCATCAGATGTTTAGTTAACAATAAGCATTTGCAGTAATAAGAGAATAAACCATCACACATAAGCAACACACATGAACACCAGGATTTTAGGTGGAAACCCAAGTCAGGAGAAAACCACCGCTGTCGTTGTCTTAGCCTTCAATATTTTATTATAGAGAAAACATCTTACAACCATGTACTGGCACAGACTCATACCAGCACGCAGGCACCCACCTGCAGAAGGCTACAACCTTCTCTCATTTACCAGCCTCTCCTGGAAGGGAGCTACGACCCCCTGCTCTCGTTTACCAGCCTCTCCTGGAAGGGAGCTACAACCCCATGCTCTCATTTACCAGCCTCACCTGGAAGGGAGCTACAACCCCCTGGCTGAAGTCTTCAACCTTCAGCACCTTTGTGGACCATGTTTCATCAATTTTCATATTGGATCCAACCCACATAATTAAGCTCAAGGAACATTCATCAAACCAACAAATTTCTCTATAACAACATAATCAATATTCGAACAACCTATATCATCATTGACAGATAGCAGTAAAACAACATAACAGATCAGACATTTCATACCACATACTTCAGCAAACCCTAAATTACATACGCTCGTTTTCTTCATTGAACCTACGTATATACGCGCTTTCACAAATACCAACCTGTGTATACATCTGCACACATTTCAAAGCTAACTTCAATTCCCATACGCGCTTTTGCTGAATACAAGCCGCGTATATACGCGCTTTCTCCTTGACGAACCTGCGTATAGATCTTCAGATATTTTAGGGCAGTGCAGCTCTCCAGAACAGATAAACAACTCAGATCTTCATTCTTTACTTCAGCACAGATTCGCCAGATCATAGATCTAATCATTCCATAAACAGATCCAGAAGATACATATACATTTCAGATCTAGAGATCCCTCTTCATCATTTTCTTCATAGGTGCATCATAGATTCAGATCTATCATAAACGGTTACCCTTTCCATTCAGACATACTTTAGAGTGAAGTATACATTCAAACCCAGACTCATGCACCTTTTGCACAATGAAATTCTTCTCCTTATATAGATTTAGTCTTTTTCAATACCATGAGTCAAAACCACATTACTTCCGATGGTTTTCCTGGACGAGATCAAATAGACAATCCAGCGCTCAATATAATGGGTCAATACCATGGTAAAGCCCCTTGGTATTCTAATTTTGGAGTGCAAAAGACCATACACAACTTGGCACGTACTATTCTGCGTGCATACGCGCTTTCTCCTTGTCAAACCCGCGTATGCCTTGTAACACACATTTTTCATCATTGCTTTGGCCCTCACTGATATTTCCTTCTCTGGTACTTCTGAGCTACTTGTAGAACATCAGATTTACATCATTAATAAACTCATCAAGCATCAATAATAACTTCATTAAGTAGGTTTCCATCATCTTCATCAAGTGGGTTGCCATCAAGGACAACACTCTGCATCATATTGCCAACAAAATTGATGACTGATCATATTAGTCTCAAATATTTCTTTTCCCAAACTGATTTGAATGCTAGACAAGCCAGATGGTTGTCTTTTCTAAGTGAATTCGATATAGACATAAAACATATTCAAGGGGAAAGAAAATAAAATTGCTGATGCATTGAGCAGAAATGCTTGTCAAAATATAAACAACATTGGAAGTAGTGCCCAGGTTGATGTAGAAGATTTGGTGAAAAAGGTAGCAAACCAAGATCCAAATTATGAAACACTACTGGTGAAACTACTAAAGAAGGAGAAGACTGATTTCACTAAAAACCAAAAAGGGCTGATCTGCTACAAAAATAGATTGTATATCCCCAATGTAGAAACTTTAAAAAGGGAGATTTTAGATGAATATCACAAACAACCATATGCAGGGCATCCTGGATATCAGAAAATGTTAACAGCTTTGAAAAAGAAGTTGTTTTGGCCAGGAATGAGAAGATATGTAGCAGAATATTTAACTAGATGCATGGAGTGTCAACTAGTTAAAGCTGAACATCAGCATCTTGCTGGTCTTCTAAACACCTTGCCGGTTGTAGAATGGAAATGGGACACAGTTTCTATAGATTTTATAACAAGGCTACCCAAAAATAAATACCAACACAATTCAGTGATGGTAGTAGTAGACACTTTAACAAAGGTTGCACACTTCATACCTGTAAATTTTACTTTTGGGACAACTCAAGTAGCAGATGTGTTTCTAAAAGAGATAGTAAGATTACATGGGGTCCCAAAGGTGATTGTTTCAGATAGAGATGCTAAGTTCACAGCAGCCTTTTGGAAACGTCTATTTGGCGGCATGGGCACTAAGCTGAATTTTAGTACTGCCTATCACCCTCAGACCGACGGGCAGACCGAGAGAACTAATCATATTTTGGAGGATATGTTGAGGATGTATGTGATGGATAGGCCATCAAAGTGGGAAGATTATTTGCATTTAGCTGAATTTTCCTATAATTACAGCTATCAATCCTCCATCAAAATGAGTCCTTTTGAGGCACTCTATGGAAGAAATTGTCGTACTCCTTTAAGCTGGAGCCAGCCAGAGGATAAACTAATGCTGGGACCAGATGCCTTACAAGAGATGGAAAGAATTGTTAAACAGATACAAAGAAACATCAAGACAGCACAAGATCGCCAGAAAAACTATGCTGATAAGAAGAGAGTACACCAAGAATTTAAAGTGGGAGAACATGTGTACTTGCGTATTAAACCCAAAAAAAGCACACTTTATGCTGGAAGTTGTGAAAAACTGGCTCCTAGATATTGTGGTCCTTTTGAAGTATTAGAAAGGGTGGGACCAGTGGCTTACAAGCTGGCCTTACCACCCCATGTTAGAGTTCATCATGTGTTTCATGTTTCATTATTAAAAAGATATATACATGATGCTTGTCACATAGTGGATTGGAATGTGATACAGGTGGAACTAGAAGGGGATTTTCTACCAGAACCGCTTCAAATATTGGAGCGGGAAGAAATTGAATGAGGAATCGAACGGTGGCAAGAGTAAAGGTGCCGTGGAAGCACTTTACTGCTAAAGAAGCTACCTGGGAAAGAGAAGTTGAAATGATGGAAAGATATCCATTTTTGTTTGAAAAAATGAACTCTAGTAGTTAAATAACAACACCGAGGATGGTGTTTGCTTTCAGAGGGGGAATATGTAACACCCCTAGTTTATGTGTTTAAAATTCAAAACTAGACATTTGAACTTTAATCCTAAGGGGAGTAGACCCCAAAGGACAAGTATTTTGTGGATGTAATTAAATATTTAATTTGAGAAAATGAATATTATAATGATGTGCAGATTGACCAAAATGAGAATTGTGAGATCACTTGCTAAATCCATGAGGATGGATAAAGGCAAATAATTTCCCCACAATCTTTCAAAAATCCTTGAAAGAATTTCTAAATTGGATTTTGAGGAAAATCTAGTTTCCCCAATGATGTGGAGAGTAGTTGGGAAGAGGTAAAAATAAGGCAAAAGCATAAAGCAGCTTTAAAAAAAAAATCCCTAAAATGGGAAGCCTAAGAAAACAGGAAGAAAAGCATCCTGATATTCTGGACGCAGAATTAGAAATAGGCTTTGGGGAACAATAGCTTAAATAAGCTGCTCCTAAACAGATTAGAGGTTGATCTGTGCTGGAGGTGGTCTTAGCTCGGGGGTGAGTTCGGGAGATAGAGGGACTCTACGGTTGGGAGGACTGGTCAAATACCAAAGTGGTATGCACATAGTATTATGAATGATTAAAATTTAACTATTGTGAAGTGGGAAGATTTATGACTGTAGCTGTATAATGCTTACAATTTTTTGGTTGTACTAGTGTTCCTTACAGTTACAGAAAGGTAGAATAATTAAATTCTAGCAGTTTCGCATGGTCGTAGGAATCAGAAATATGAGGGAAAATCAGCCAGAAGCTCTAAACCAGTTCCTGGTTTAAATCTGTAGATTGAGTTACCTCATAATTTATAATTAGGTAACTTTAATCTTCTTCTGTGGAAAATGGAATTGATTCAGACAACATAGTAAGAAAAACCCTGAATCTGTGAAAAGTAGGCACCTAATTATATAGTGGACAGAATCTACACTTTATTGAATTAACTAAGTGAAGTGCAGATATATAGAATTTTTATATAGTGCATGTCTATCTTTAGATATTTTAATATCTTCTATAACAAGGACAGAATGGGAGAGTAGGTAATTGTAGTACTACCTTTCTGTCTTCAATAGCAAAGAAATGAAATAAAAACATGATCAGTATGTTTAGAAAATAGCTATGAATGGAGAGTTAAGAATAAAAGATATGGGAGTACCCACAATAAAAAGGCACCCAATTGAATTACATGATGTAAAAATTTAGAAGTGCACGAAAAATTATAAAACGAAACAGTACCTGCACATTATCCATATCAAAACAGATATATATATATACTGAAGAATGGAGTACACAAACATAGTCCATATATATATACATATATATATACATATATATATATATATATATACCAGTAAAGAAATTCAGTCTAAATATGGACATAGTGGGACTGTTCTATCATGACACCTAATTAGCAAAAGAAATTAGATGTATATAGTTACAGGGAACAATTAGATTGGCATGCACAGCTTTCCCAAATGGAAACACAACTTCCCAGGAATCCTGAGAGTCTTCTGTAGGAGTCATACAAATTATATATAATAGATAGCCATTTATTTCCGGAAATGAGGCACTATACATATGAAAAATATATATATATATATATATATATACATAATGAAAAAATCAAACCTCATGAAGTTCTTACCTGAGGACTATCGCTCTCCTGTGAAGAGACGAGCCAAGTAAACATCTCACTATCCAAACTCAGTGCTCAAGTCACAAAGGACGAACAGAGATATACTTATTACGAAACCCTGCATGGTATTATCAAGTCTCGTTAACCATAGGTTTGATGCCATAGACGCAGAGACAGTGACGAAAATAAATGAGAGAGAATTAAATCAATATATTGGTACAGAAACTGCCATGAGCGGCTGCTTAAACAGACCCAAATGAGACTAAACCATAAACGCAATTACAAGAACGAGATCAATTTGTATCATCATCGCTCGAGAATTCCACAGAGAAAGATGTATGGCAAGTTCTGAAAACCGAATATGATCTCCAAGAAAAAATGAAAGACGTACGTACAAGGCTCATACCTGGTGAAATTTCCCATTCATAGGTAAACAACCGGACTAATGGGCAAGCCAACGAGTGAATCCCTCCGCGTGCAGAGCTTCAAATTAAAGAGGTGAACAAACCAAACGAAGAACGAAGAAATTGCCTTCAAACAAAAACAAAGACTTATATAACCATATCAAAATCCCCAAAACCCTAATTCGGTGAGAGGATATCAGCCGTCCACATGGAAAAATCCCAAAGGTGAAGCCACGGATCGAATGGCTGGAGGTTGCATTTACACCATTCATTCAACATTCAATGTGACAAGCAATATAATGAAGTCACAGCATTCTGGCCGTATTATTGAGATTGCATTGGTTCCAGGGTAGGTTGGCGTGGTGATTGCCAGAACAACGTGGAGCCATATCACGTGACCATGAATGGGATGAACCCCATCCCAACCAATGCAACGAAATCGAACATCTTATAGGAGCTAACATGGAGAATGAATATAACGTCTCCAATTCCATACTATGTTAAATCAACTTTACCAGGTCGTATTACGTGGAAGCCCAATATAAATGAGTTCAATCTCGACATAAATTCCGACGTGAATGATATGTACAACAAATTTGGGAATGATATTGACATAGATCTCGTGAAAACTATGACTATCGAATCATTGAATATCCATAAGTACCATAGAAGCCTAGAGCTAAAAGTAGGTGAATTAAATCCAGCTAACGTTCATATGTTATAAGAGTATGGGAGCAAAGGGTTCGTAAAGGAGGCCATGACCAACATGGTTATAATCTAGTTGACCCCCTTATATATGTATATCAATACATAATAATATGTTTAATGCTCAAAGTTTTATTGATATCAAAACGAGGGTAAGATGTAGGTTGATAAGGACGACTTCTCATGGGAAGTGGGTTAGTGTTAATAAATCCACTATGATTTTGGTACAAAGACATATTAAATTTGATTGGAAATTAATCCAATAGAAATTGATTTGGATATATTTGATATGTGGAAATAAATCGTATTTGGGGAAATAACATGATTTAACCAGATAAAACTCAAAATATTAGAGTATAATATTTTGTCGGAAGTATTCTTAAAAATCTGGAATGCCGAGAAAAAAAAAATTTGTGGGAAGGTAAATGGGAGGTGTGACATTTATATTCTAGATATGAGTCCATTTTTCAAATTCAAGTCCAATATAATTTGAGACGTCTTTCAACGATGTCTATGCAAATGGAACAATCCTAAATTGATTTTGAGTCTTTTTGATCCTCTAATATCTTATCTCTAATACCAATTTGATGGACAAATAGATAAATAAACCACAAAATAATACACTCAGGTAGTAAATTGTTTTATTTATATTTGTAAATATTACATGAATATAAAGACTAAAAACTACTAATAATAGATATATTAACCTTAGTTCAGATACATGACTTTCTAAAATAGATATACAACCTTAGTTCACATACACGCATTCTTAGATTAAAAATTTAGCATGATAGATTGTAAGTAGACTCGATGAAACTACATGCTAATTTAATGTAACAAGGAGTAATTATTTCTACCATTGCACTCGTAATGGTGTGGAATTTTTGGGCTAATGGTGAAACTAATACCCCCCACACACTCAATTCCCAAAGGCCAACTGATATTACCATGTTAATACACCAGCATTGGATAGCATTCAAAAAGTGAATATTTTTTATCGGAGATATGTGATATGATAAAATTCCATGTGGATGTGGGATGTTTGGGTATTGGGATCCTGTAAAGGGTGGATCAAAGGGGATCCCTAATGGAATTGTTTACACATACTTTAAATAATTAAGCTATTGATTGTGAAAATAAGGTCATTTTTAAATTTTCAGAGAAATATGATATGACAAGGTTGAGTGGCCTTGGAGTCTTCATGACATAACCCATGGGTGACACGCGAGCTCATGGTGAAAAATGCAATGTCACGTTTTATCTATACAAAGTGTTTACATGCCAAAATTGAAGAAATATTTGGAGGATCCTTAAATAACTTTTTTCTTACTTGTATCATACTTTGTTGCTACTTCATATACATATGGTTGAAAGTAAATATGAAAATTGTTTTAAGGAATAATTTGGGGAAGAAGCCTTCTCTTCCATCAATATCATGTGCTGGGGTGACATTTTTATTATTGTACTACAACCCGGTTAATACAAAGGCATTGGGTTGCATGAGGACATGTGACATGTTTAGTTTGGGGGAGATGTTAGGCCACTAAATTGTAATTATTATTATTATCATTTATTAACATATATTTCATCCATTCCTAACATTATTTTATCACATTATTTATCATAATTTATCATTTAATCCCATTTCATAATTATTTATGCTCTTATGGATAAGTAATATTTATTCTCCTTTATTTTTAATAAATTGAATATTATTATGAATTATTTTGTAAATGATGGTTTATTAATGAATTTGTGATAACTCACAATTTTTGCCTCCAAGATCTATTTCAGATTGCAAATCCAATCTTCAGTTCATAATTAAATATTCTGACTCAGAAATTTGCAAGGATAACAAGTGACAATTTTTCATTGGCCATTCCGGGCAAACAAAGAAGAATATTGAAAATCCGAGACATGAGTTTTGTGGGGAATGGACAAAATTAGTTTGTTAGTGAGCTATTTTCCAAATTTTGGTCTTCGTTGGGAGAAACACAAGGTTGTTCAAAGGACATATTAGCATATTTTCTGTTGTGGCCATTTTCCAAGTTTCCTCAATTGCAATAATCAGATTCGACTTGTTACAGATGAATGATGGTGGAAAGATCTCGTAGATTTTATAATCAATCTGAATTGTATGGGAAATCATTCTATAATCATTTGGTTGGAAAATTCCCTTTTGTAGCTTGTATATTTAAAAGACACAAATCAGAGAGAGAGGGGGATAACAACTTGACTTTCTAACTTTCAGTCATCATAATACAGAAATATTGTGTTGCTATTACATGTGTTGTCTGGTTTAATTTCAATTTAGTTTCTATCTCTTCCTATGCCCTGCTAGGGAGGAAGGGCACTCCTCCTTAGTAGGGAGTGCAGTGGTTAAAGTAGTTGTACTATATTTCTTATTTTCTTGGCATATTGGTGGAGTTTTGTTTTTGTTGTTCTAGTTGTAAGTAGATTTTCTTCAATTTTGATATTACTATGATGTTACACAGATGTGATTAGAAATACCAGTTGGTGTAATTGTTGTGTGGCAAGCTAGGTACTGTTTAATTGAGACATGATTACATTCCTATAGATTTTTTTTATTCCTGCATGAGTGATTTCTTTTAGAAATTGATTCAGCAATGATTACTCTTTATTTGATTTGCTTCTAGTTTGATGTATTAGCACAGACAGTGCAACTGTCATTGAAATAAAATACGTCCCTAGATTGATAATTTATGTGTACCGTCTTTGTCATTTAACAATGATTAATACTGTCCAAGAAGTGGTTGGGGCCAGCCAATCCTTAATTACTTGGATCTTGGTTGGATCCACACACACCCCTCGTTCATCAATAATGTATCCTAGTCACTAAACCTGAGTCATGTCAAAAGTGCACATCTCCAAATTGGCACACAACTTGTGTTGTCATAGTGTTTGGATGACCTTTTGGATGTGGTGGAGGTGCTCTACCCAAGTCTGGGTGAAGATTAGGATGGCATCCAAGTACACTATTACAAATGAGTTGGTGAATGGCCACAAGATGTCATTTTCCAGCCTCATGAAGGTTGTGGAAGCATTTTTCAACCCGAAAGGCATGACCAACCATTCAAAAAGGCCCTCCTTGCCTTTGAAGGAAGTTTTCCACACATCGGAGGGTTCGATTGGTACCTGGTGATACCCACACTTCAAGTGAATCTTGCTGAAATATTTCACCCCTTTGAGTTGATACAGACGGTCATGAACCCATGGGATCAGGTACCTATTTCGGACATTGATCTTGTTCAGTGACTAATAATCAATATAGAGTCTCCAAATCCCATCCTTCTTCTGCACCAACATGATCGAGCTCCCATAGGGTGATGAACTTGGCTGGCTATAACCTTTCTGCAGCATCTCTTGAATTTGCCTCTTGATTTCATCATTCTCTAGAACAAGGCACCGATAGATCGATCCATTGGGCAGTGACGCACCTTGGGTTCGATCGATAGGGTGCTTGACCTAATAGTGCAGAGGTAACCCTATGAGTGAGGTGCAGATGTCCCCGTACTCATCCACAATCTTTTCCATTTGTTGTTTCTGTGTCGAGGAGCCCTGTCTAGAGGTCATGGCCATAATATTCTTCTTGCCCTGGGGGCAGATCATCAGGAAAATAAATTTCTCAGTTTTGGAAATGATCTTACTGTATTTTTTTGTAGTAACCAAAGAGATAGCCATAGGTAGTGGTACCTCTAGTATCCTATACAACTTATTGCCCAAAGTAACAATAACAGCACAAGACTGAGACTCATACACATCATGTCGCTTCCACAAGTATGTTTGGTCTAATAATATATCAAAAACATAAAGAGAAGAAATGTCACATAAAACCTCATATGAGAAGGGCCTGATGTTGTAGGGAAGGTAGCACCGTTGGCTAACACAGAGATCCCGTCCTTGGTGAATCCACTAGATGGTGTACTACTATGGATGTGATGTGGTCGGCAAGCCCAAAATCTTCATGACCTCTGCTGAAATGAGGTTCTTTTGACTCCCACTATTAACAATGAACTACAACAGGGAACCCTTTACCCACATCTAAGAGTAGAAGAGACACTCCTCCTCCTCTAGATCTTCTAGTTCCTCCTTATGGATCTTTGCAGTGGCAATGGTGGCGTTGGACTCCACATCAATAATTTTCTTCCCTTTGTCATTCCCCTTGTCGAGTTCTAATTCAGAGGCATGCATCCAATTCAGAAGCCCTCTTCTCAGCCACTAGTGATTTCTTGGCCCGACACTCACTTGTGTTGTGAGTGGAGCTCTTATGGAACTCACACCATTTCCCATGTTCTTCTTCGACTTCGTGGGGTTGTTATTTTCTTGCAGCTTCTGTAGGTTATCTTGGGCTGCCATACCTTGGCTTTATCCTTTTTTCTATGGGTTGGGGGCACCTTTCCCTTGATTTTTATTCATAGATCCAAAGTCTCGCTTCTTTTGTTTGAATTTTTTCTCAACCTTGGTGGCATACAGGTATGTCGTAACAAGCACGGAGATGTAAATGAAATCCATTTCCTCTTGAATTCATCTGTGTAGACAACTGCGGTACTTCAAAATCAAATGTTTCTCTTAATCTTTGATACCCAACTTTGTGCATAGGGTATGGAACATATTCGTCATCTCACACATATCTAGATCCTTTTGCTATCGTAGCGTAGTCCATTGTATGTACTTGTCTTCATAGCTCCCAATGGGATAATATTGTTCCTAGATGGTGTCTCGTAAAGAATTCCAAGTGGGTACAACCAAGAATATAGTGGGTTCCCGATCATCCTTTTTCTCACAGTAGATTTCCCACTAGTCCTTAACATGGGGGGTAGCTTTGAGGAGTGCAAAAATAATCTTCTCTCAGTCGAAAAAGTCATGGACTGAGAAATATCCTTCTAATAGATTCAACCATCTATATATGGCATCTTCATCTATTTGGCCCTCAAATATGGAAATTTCAAAGTTTAATTGTACCTTAAAAGGAGTTGCACCTCGAGACTAGTTTCTCGATGTAGATGCGCCGCTAGTGGGCAATCATTGAAGCATAAAGGAACATTTATCCATCATTTCATTCCTTTTGTTTTTTGAGGGCCTCCTTAAGAAATATTCTGATAGGATCTCTTGCTCCCTCATCTTTCTTTTCGTCCCCCATTGGTGGCCATCGGGGTTTGCGAGGTTGATCTTGCAAAGGTTCAATCAGATCGAGCCTTAAATCCTTATACCCTGACCTTGTTGTGGACATACAAATAAGGATCAAGAAAGAGCAAGCCGCTCTAATACCACTGATCCAGATTTATGGAGGAAGGCAACAGAATACACATATAACCATAATTATAAAAATGCAGTGGAAATAAAACTTCTTTACATTAATATAAAAGAACTAAATTTTTTTTACAGACAGAATGGAAGTAAACTAGCTAGGGCACTGGTAGCTTATCTCTGAGAAGAGATATGGTGGCTATAGGCCCCTGAACTCTATGTTACAATGAGGCTCGAAGGCCTATATATTATCGAGAAACAATAGAAAACCCTAAGCATCCAAAAACCTAACCCTAGGAGATGAAATGCCAGAATATGGGCCTTGTCGAGATAAATTGGTACATCAATTTCCCAAGGTTCTAATTTTGGGATACTATCTTTGTTTGATGCACATAATACATCGTTAGAAATATATATCTGAGTACTACAACTATATATCACGATTATTGGGCCCTGAATGGACCAATGTTTGTCGAAGGTTTCATGCCAAAAAAAAACGCCGTTTAGGGCCTTAAAACAACTGTGGAAGTTCAGGACTCGAAAAACTGCTAAAAATAGTAAATTGGGCTATAATTAAGGAAACTGAAAAACTGAAAGAAACAATGGGGGGGGCCCAAGTGGAATAGGTGGGTGGCCACTAATATCCACCTAAATTACCATGACATCTTGCTATTCTAATGTCATATCCAAGTACGTTTTCTAAGCGTGATAATTAGACTTATCAGTTAAATTATCATTAGATTTGAAATATGATGAGGAGGCCATTGATCCCGGTCCTTGTCTTTTCAACTTTGGTGATTGATCTTCTCAATATTGCTTGGGATTTTTCTTAACCTTAGCTCTAATACCATTTTAATTTCAGTTAACCATGGTATTTTCTATGCCTAGAGGAGTTTACATCAATCTTTCTTCTTATTATCCTGATTCAATTTCAATTTAAAATCACATAATAATTGAAAGTAAATTCTGAGAGAACATAAAATAAATAAACAGAATACAAGCCAAGACAAGAGACAATAATTTCTATAATTCTTCTTATTCAACAAATAGAGAGAAAATGTCTTTTACAACAGTCAATAAGATTCCCTAGCTAACAAAGAATTTGTTGGTCAAACCAACCCCTAAAGCTTCAATCAGGTTCATAAAAACTTGGTCAAATTCAACCTTCCTTTAGTGTCACACATAGCCCAAATAAAACCCACAAAATAGTCAACACAAAAGTCAAAATTGTTCAGTCAAACCAGTCAATGTTGTAGTCAACGCTGTGGTGAATTGATGTGGTCAAAGTCAACATTTGACCTTTATTTTTGTGCCTCCAGCTATGGCCTCTCCATATCAAATTTATGCCTCAAAAATGCAATCAAATGGTGAAGGTTGGCCCAAAGTCAACGCTTCCAGAAAAGCCCTAAAATAGTGTGCAAATTTCAACTTCAAGATTCACACATGTGGAGGAGAGAGAAGCCTCGAAGGCTGAACAAACCAATTAGATGAGAGAGATATGTGTGAGATGAGTGAATGATGAAATTAGCATCATTTCTCTCATTTTCATATCCATGACTGAGGGTGGGTGACAAATATATTGGGGCTTCTGAGCCTACAATACAATTTTGGCTGACCTTGACAATTTGCACATGTGTGGAAATTAAATTCAAAATACAAGTTCTACTCATCCAAACAAGATGATCTTTAGATCAATTTTGCACCTCTCTGAAAGAGGAATCAAACCAAAATTTCATCTACATCATATGAGCAACTCAACATGGATTTTGGAACTAGTTTCCAAATTTAACACCAAAGGTTGTGCGTGGGTCCTTCATATCTGTCTTCTAAGAAACCTTGCAAGATGGTTCATATAATTTCAAAAATGGAGTTAAATATACTTAATGACTGACCAAAAAAGTAATATTTAATACAATTCCATATTTTTGCATGTAAAATTCACTATTCATATATAGACCTTGCATGTCACTTGTTTTCCATTTTCAACTCCCACCTTTGCACAACTCTATCTAGTTGAATAGATTAAAAAAGATATGAACTGAAGAAAAAAATAGGAGTACTATTACTTTGTTCATAATAATATATATATATACTCAAAAATCCATGGAGTACCATTACTTTGTTCACAATAATCATATTGAGAATGGATCTTTATCTTGGGTGATACTATTTTGAACATTGTAGGTTGATGAAAAGCTACCTATATGTAAGTGGACCATATGGGTATTTCTATATGTGTGTGTGTGTGTGTGTGTTTTCCATCTATTTCATATTGAAATATATTTTCATCATCAATATTCTTTCTAATGTTATTTATTGATCCTAATTGACAATTTATATGATAAAGTTGTTTTCATATTATATTAAATTTTTATTTAAGGTGAGAAGTATTTAATAAGATAATGAGGAAAACGTATACCCCAATTCAAAATTTATGTAATAAAATTATTTTCATATTATTTTAGCTTTTTATGTAAGGTAACAACTATTTAATAAGAAAATGAGGAAAATGTAAGCTTATATGCAAAATAAAAGAAATTATACAATGTTTTATGTTAAATTATGAAATATATCATAATAATTTTGTTGAATTAAAAGGTTAAATAATTGGTAATGTGCACGTGTAAGAAAAGTTTTTAACCCCTATTTTATTATAAATATCATAAAATTTAATTCTAATTTCAAAAATAAAAAATATCTACGTAAATCTATTAAGTATCTCCACTTTTTCACTTTTTATTAAATCTTGAACTTTTAAATTTGTTCTTCTTATAAATCCGTGAAACTTCAACTTTTACCTTGGTATTTAACTTTTATCTTCCCTAACTTTAACTTTTATTATTTGTATAATCCTTTCAAACATCAAATTACCTTTTTTTTTCCAATACATTCATTCCAACAAATTGAAAGAATTCAAATAAGATGTAAATCAAATAAAAAACTCGAAATATATGAGAAAAATTTCCGATATTTTAATTACAATATAGTTTTTAGATAAATATAATCCTTTTAAAGTTTAAACTATCATTTTAGCTTTCTAATACATTATTTTGGATCAATTAAAGTCATTCAAATTGGATAATTAGTTTTTATTTAAATTAATAATACATGTAAAAAATATGTTATCTTTCCCCGGCTGCGGGTGATTAATTCTACAGATTTGGCAGGCCACATGGCCCCTCCTCATGCGATTAGTTTGGCTCACCTCGGGGCTGCACATGCTTCTAGCGTGAGTGCCTTAAATATCATCTGCTAGGTACCTGAATCATTCACTCCACAACACCTGCTTCATTCACTCCTTAGTGTTGTGCCTCGACCTCAGCATCTCATTCTTTGGCCATTTATGGCTAATGGAGCCGACTCAATTTCGCATTTTCTTAGGTTCTCCCTCTATTTTTCTCTTCATCATGCTCTGCAAGTTGATGCGTTTAGCTCCAGTAGCCCCGCATTCTCTCCTCCCTTCACGTTGCACCTTTGCCTCCCTATGATCTCTCATTACCTGCCCTGCATTCCGCCAATTCTATGCCTCGTTGACACCACATGAGGTGCAGTCGCAGAAGAGGTAGAGGAAATCCCTCCCGCCCTCCAATTTCAGCCATGGAAAAGTGCACAGTGGCCTTCTTTGTGGCTTTAGATGCATGAGAGGTCTCTGACCCTCAATTACTCTTGACCGAGATCTCAATTCAGCTCCCAAAAATCCAACATATGCATTATGGCTTTGGCTCCAAGAAGCACCCTTGAAATTCCACCCTCTCTTGCTCCTCCTCCCCACGGCCAAAAAAAATAGTGGCTCTAAGAAGATTCTTGAGAGAGTGGAGGAAGCATCTCTACAGAAGGAGCCCGGGAAATTGACAATGAAGCGGACAAAGTAGTGCGCTCTACCTCTACTCAAGAGCTTTCTCCCTAGATCTCCAAGAAGGAGGACACCCTATCATATTATGGTTGCTTCATCATTGAAGAAACACCTCTCATGGAGCACCATGACGCACAAGAGAAGCAACTGTAGAGCCATGGCTCTCATTTTTTCCAGTATTTACATGCCTCTCTATCGTCTCTTAGTTTATTTTTGCATTTCACAGAAAACTCAGTATTTTGATTCGAAGTTAAAACATGGTTTCCCCAAGAAGGGAAGATCTTTTTATGTCATGCCGAATTCTCTAAGGGATAGTTTCCCTCCACAGGGAAGCCCAATTTTTGAATTTTTGAAATTTCTACTTCCTCTAGGGGCTAATTCAAAGTACCCCCGTCATGAAAGCTTGAATGTACCCCTTTGTATTATATAATATAATTTAGCCTTACATAGAAAAAAAATGTTATATTTACTTCATAATTTTGATAAATACTCATTATTATAAAGTGTAATGACGACGAAAAAAGCTCATTTCGTGAAAATGACGATGATGACGAATGGTGACAATGATGATGACAACAAAAAAGAAGAACAATACATGATGATGATGATGATGATGATGATGGAAACAATGATGACAACAGCTCTTAGACCTTAAGATGGTAAGAGAGTACATGGATTTCTTTATAATTTTTTTATGTTCTTAGAAAGCATTAAGAGAAGCATTCCAAGATCGTCATAATTTTATTGAGTTTTCATGTTAAGAAGGTTGGCAATGTGAAAAATATTTTGAAATTGAGATCCAACATGATAATATGTTAGAAAATATGCTATTTTACATTAAATTTTGAATATTATTAATTTATTTACATAAATATGTGGGAAATTTTAAACATAAAAAAACATATTATTTTAATATATAATTCCAGCGTTATTGCAATAATATTGCATGAAACCAAAGGAAATGCTACAAAGAAAAACTTATTCGTGAAATGGTGTTGATGATCATAACATCAATACTAATTATGACATTGAACAACAATGAATAAGAAGATCACGTGATGATGATAATGATGGAAACGATGATGAAAGTAATGCTTTGACCTTAAGAAGGTAAGTGAGTACTTAAATGTATGTACAATATTTTTTTATGTGCTCAAGAAGCATTAAGAGATATATTCCGAGATTGTCATAGTTTAATTGATTTATAATGTTAGGAAGGTTGATAGTATGAAAAATATTTTTAAATTGAGATCTAAAATGACTATATTTTGAACATTTTAAGAGAATATACTTTTCATCTTTAACCCTCTTAATGTCACTAATTTGAAAAATTCCTTGACCCAATTGTATTCCAAAATTTTCCAATGTCCAATTTAATTATAGAGCTTATAATAATTTTCTCTTATTTTTACAATGTTATTATGGATTAAGAATAATCACCTCCTTATAAGAAAATTTATATCTGCATGGGCCAAATGGAAAAGCTCTTACACCTAGGGATCTTATTTTTTGATTTGGGGATTTTTTGTGAATGCTTGTCTGTGAACCCAAATGATAATTTTTTTTTTCCAGTTTTTGTATGATTGTATATGTGATTGCTACTCGTATGACCATATTTCATTTCATTTGTAGATTCATCTTCACCAATTCAATTTTGGATCTCGCTCTTTTTACGTGTGATCCAAATGAGGTGGAGGTCATTTAACTACTCTACTTGCATAATTTTGTGATCCAATGGAGGTGGAGTTTGTTCATCCACTCTGCCTGCAAAATTTTGTTGCTCCCCTTCTTTATTTTAGGCACACGCTTTACCTTCTTGTGTGCAAACTTACACAAGAATAGGGAGAGGATTTGATGGTTGGATATGGCATGATCATTTTTGGGACTAACACATTGATAAAGTTCTTAACAATTCGGAAAATTTTGAGTCTTGGATCTATGGGAAAAAATATTGCATGAAACAAAAATAAATGCTACAAATAAAAAATCATTTGTGAAATACTAGTTATGATGATGAAAACAACAATACTAATGATGGAAATGGTGATTGCAACAATAAATAATAATAACGCATGATGATGATGATGATGATGATGATGGAAACAATGATGAGAGTAGTGAATGGACCTTAAGAAGGTAAGAGGGTAAATAAATTTCTTTACAATTCTTTTTATGTGCTTGGAAAGCATTAAGAGAAGCATTAGTGTGACAAATATTTTGAAATTGAGATCTAACATGAGAATATGCTAGACATTATTTCATTTACATTCAATTTTAAATATTATTACCTTAACTACATAAATATGTGCCTAATTTTAAACATCAAAAAACATATTATTTTTATTCATAATTCCTATGTTATTCCAAAAATTTTGCATGAAACAAAAAGAAATGATACAAAGAAAAATTCATTTGTGAACTGACGATGGTGATGATGGAAAAAATGATGAAAATAATGCTTCGACCTTAAGAACGTAACAGAGTACTTATATTTCTTAATGGGAAAATAAATGATTTTTGAAAGGAACGAAGGTCTCGAATTATGCTCCTTAAATGAGTGACTATATTTCCTAATTAAGTGTTGATTTTTTTTTTCTTAGTTTTGGGTATTGATGACGTTTTTTATTATGACATAGCTATAGAGATCCAAAGCAGTGGAATATTGGTAGTTCAAAGGGGAATTATGGCTGGATGATTGTAGATAATTTGCTGATATAAATTTATTTTCCTTAATATTTATTAAGCATCCCCAAGGGTTAAAAAACTTCCAAATGTCCCTTATCCATAAAAATTGTTGATTAAGATGACTATATCCTCTATGTTCAAATGACAGGTGAATATGGCTAGCATAAATATTACAATTATACACCATACTTAAGCTTATTAGTAGTCTTTTATGATGTGCAACCTCTCATAGTGATAAGCTACTATGCCATTAAAGCATTCCATCTATAAAGCGAAGTCAGAGTTCAATGAGTAGTATCTGAGGAGTTCAACATTAGGAATGTAATAGAAGCAAGTGATTTCTGAGAAGGGTAAAGTATGCCCAACCTGGTTATAAGATCCAAATGCATCATTCACGTAGAAAAAAATAATCGTACAAATTTCCTCATAGCCCAATTGTCTCATCCATTATTAAAAAGCGCAACTTGCATTTAATCGATAACAAAGAATTTGTTCCACAACAATCACCAAGATGGATATTTTCATTTGAGGTCTAGTAGTTCACTAAACATAAATGTCCGCTGCTTATTCTAGAGGACTTGGAGATGAGAAAGTTCCTACTACCTCATTAGTTGAAGAAGTCCCACATGAGAAAATATAAAGATATTTCTCAATATGATAACCATTTGACATCGAGTCACTATGTTATTTTTTGTCTAACAAACTCTTTACCTATGCCCTTAAGTTCAATAACTCAGAAAGCACTAGACAAAATACACTTTCCTATTTCAATCAATTGAATAAAAAGGGTCCGTTGGAGAGGAACATATTATTTAAAATCAACATTTACTATCACTAGGGAAGGGAGTTCTCACATTTAAAAGTTGCTACCATTCTTCTCACTAGCATATTTATTTGTTGCTCTTTGTTTGATGGGAAAAAAAAAATGATTGTTTTGTGAGAAAAATGCAAATAAAGAAACAAAACTGAATAAATATTTTACTTGTTTCTTTTATGCTACTCTTTCCTATGATACAGTCTTACAACTTTTCCTTTACAACATGTAGTGCAATTGCTAATAACTATATTTTTTTAAACAAATATTAGATCATTTAATTTTATAAATTTAAGTTTATTTTAATTGTTTAATCATATTATTTGAAACTTTAAAATCATTTAAAAATTACATTATTTATTTTTTATAAATTTATAATTATATTTCATAATTTATTAAAAAAAATAAAAATTAATGAATTTATATAAATATAGAAGGATTAATAAATGAAATTTTGTCTTTGATCAAGAATATATATATATATATTTTTAGCCAACAAGTTTGCAAACATACTATTAAAAGATAATTTTCATTTTCATTTAATGATATTTACATTTATAAATTAAATACCTTTTATTTTATTGATTTATACATTTTACTTTTTAGATATGACATCCCAGCACATTCTAACAAGTTTGCAACATTCAACGTATATTACATATAGTTTGAATTTTCTTTTAATTTAATTGTATTTATATTTATAAATTAATTACATTTTAGTTTGATTGGTTAGGCAATTTTACTTGTTACTTCGTTTGTTTATATAAAATGAAATATCTTCTTGAATATGGGATAACCTAATTGTTCACCTTATTATTCCTTCCTTCCGCTGCCATGGAATCACGTATTCGATAGGCAGTTGACTTTAAACTCATTTAGGTTAACCTAATTATTCACCTTATCATATTTTATTTTAAGACAGTTGTATCCGCCCTTGGTTTTTAAACAGGAGCTTCACGAATGTATTCAGAGTCACCACTTCGTGTCCGGGCACCTGAAAATCGTAGATCACTGCAATAGATTCCGTCCTTGTCCTCTGCATATGCCACATTTCACATCTGTTTCAGTGTATGAACACGACACAAGAGGCCGGCAGCCTAAGCTCTCTCCTCAGCCGATACATATTTCCTCAGTCCTGCCTTCGTCAGCAGCTTGATGAAAATTTTGATTTTTATTTACCCAAATTCCAATGTAGATGGCTAATAACAATAACAAATTAAATTAAATTAAACTAATACTTGTGTAATTGGTTCGTGTTAACAAATTAGTGAGCCATCATCTTTGTCACTTAATCAATAATTTATTTTGTAAATATGAAGTTTTCTTTTATAAAATTACATATAAATAATATTTTTATATTTTTAAATAATTTATTTTTACAAATATAAATATTTTCTATGTGTATTGAAAAGTTTTTAGCTATCTAAAATTAGTTTTTTTTTTTTTTTTTAATGAAATTTTACATATATTTAACAAATTAATTTATATATATGTTAATATCTATGAAGCCATATTTTCATATTATTTAAATAAATATTTTAATATATTTTTTAAAAATATAATTTATTATTTTAAATTTTAGAATATCTTTTGAAGCTTTTCTTTAATGTGAAGTTATTTCTTCATTCGGATTTGGGTGATATATTGGACATGTTGAAGATGTAGTCTTGCCAAACTTAAAAATAAATAAATAAGAGAATGCTCCAAATTTCTCTACTTTAAATATGTTGAAATTTAGATCAAAATTATTTATAATATATTATAAATATGTTCAAATTTAAATCTAAATGATTTATAATATATTAGATAATTTAAATTACTTTTAATATATTAGATAAATTTAATTTTTTTAATGAGTTTTTTTAGTAACATAAAATTACATTTTAATAATTTATCAATATTTTTAAAATTTCATTATTTAAATATTTTAAAATGGGTGAAAAAATGTAAATCAACATTCTCACAATTATAACTTACCAAAAATAATTCATAAGAAAAAACATGACTTTATTCACTATTTAACTATCTTATAAAAGTAAAATTTAATTAATTTCACAATTTCATTTATTGATAAATGCATTTTTCATAAATAACTATAAGGGTTAAATTTAGTGTAACTTGTTAAAGTATGAAATATTTTATTAATAAATATAAAGATTTATTAAAAAATAAATGAAAGAGCTCAACAAGTATTCATTTTTATTTATTTGTATGGTAATATAGTAGTATTAACAATAATGAGTTGATTTTAAGGTTTTGCTAAGCCTATATCAAATTGGCTTATGAGACTCTCTTATGTGTGAGACAAGGGACTTACTTTTATACAACAATTTGACTATTAAATCTCAGAAGGTGTACATACCTAACCACTCTAAATTAGAATTTGATAAGTACATGTTCTTAACCATTAGGCCCACTTAGATTTTTTTTGACACAAAAAATATATCACTTGGAGAATCAAATGTAAAATATTTTTTTAATGGATTTAGATCCCTCATCAAAAGTTTAGATAAATGACATTAAAAAAAAAAAAAAAAAATTCCATTGGTTTTGTAGGATAATACAGTGTTGTCACTATACATCTATACACTCCATATAATGTTTGGAGAATCAAACACAAACTTTTTCTAATTGAAATGAATCCTAGACAAAAACATTGGATTCATGTTCAAATGTAGCAAATTGTTCACACTTTTCAAAATTTAATAATGAAACTAAGTGATCGAGAACACTAGCTATGTAGCCTTGTTTAAGGTGATATAGTGCATACTATTAAATATTTTAAAATATGTTCATGATATTTAAAATAATATTATTTTTATTAAAAAAATTATTTTAAAATATTTATTATAATAACTTAATTTTCATATAATGTTATTAAAATTATATATATTTCAAATTAATTTTTAATATGAAAATATAAGTTTAAAGAAAACCACTAATCTTGTTTATTGTTATGGTAGAATATAACAGGACTTGGTGTCTATGTAAAAATTAAGAATAACAATCCAAAGAAACATAATTCTCAAACCAATACAACCCTTTGGAAAAACTTTAAAACCAATACATGCAGTATAATTATTCAGTATAAAAAATGCCAACCTAAGACGTGGAATTCACATCACATGCATTTCGTGTTTGAATGAAGATGTGGAATTGACTTCACATGCGTTTCGTGTTTCAATGATATGGATATTTGAACCGAATGGAAAGAAATCCATTCTGACTGTAATTTAATCCAATAGCAATCCGTGTGTAATTTTCGGAGCGTCCATACTGCAATAACCCTTCAAAGTCTGGCTCTCTTGTAAACGTAATTTAATCCAATAGCAATCCGTGTGTAATTTTCGGAGTGTCCATACTGCAATAACCCTTCAAAGTCTGGCTCTCTTGTAAACGTAAGTCGCTGTTATGTTTATCGAATAGTCATTGTTTTTGTTAGAATTTCTGGAGAATTCCGAACATACAGAGGGACACAGTGTTACAAGAATTTTTTCTTTTTCTGTCTCTCTATCTTTTGCTCTGGCTTTCGAGCTCTCATAAAACAAATACAGAGTCTTCACTCCTATGCACTGACTTGCATATTGCATTACACACATATATATTATATAAATATTCCATATTTATAATATATATCAAAATATAACCAAAGTTAAAATAAATGTACCGTCGTAATAGTAAATAGTAAAAAACATTAAAACTTGAAACCTTATTCCATTTATGTTTTCTAGGGACTGCTTGGAAACCATTCACCTGAGTTCCCTTTACCTCTGGGAATTACTGTGGTTTGTAAAGAGGTGGGTCCAGAGATGAGTGACGCCACCTCCTCTGGGGTTGCCTTGTTGGAATTTAATTCTGACTGCCACACACAGCAATCGGACAACCAAATTTAATGTAGATGGGATTGGCAAGACAACAAGATTAATTGCTGATGGAAATTCAAAGGACAGCGGCAGTAGCAAGAAATCTCCACAT
The DNA here is from genome assembly GCA_034641835.2 of Pinus albicaulis. Classification (NCBI taxonomy): domain Eukaryota; kingdom Viridiplantae; phylum Streptophyta; class Pinopsida; order Pinales; family Pinaceae; genus Pinus; species Pinus albicaulis. The sequence continues at coordinate 968,439,837 of CM076572.1, forward strand.
TTGATCTTCACGCAATCAGTCTCTTCTGCAATTAACGATTCACCCACGAGCAGTAAAGCCTTCACCAACCAACAAATGGAAGTTTTAAATTAGGCAAAGTCTTTGTTTTAATTTAAAAAAAAAACAAAACAAAAAAATCCACGTCATAGTGGTCCCCACATATTACAACACAGCCATTCCGGGGGGTATGAGAGCTGGGGAGGATGAACCTCACGATTAAATACCTTTGACTTAGTTTACATTTTCCGCATCAAGTTTTTTTTAATGTTTTTAACTTTGAGTTAACTTTATTACCACAGTATATTTGTTTTAACGTTTGGTTATATATATTATAAATATTTTATATTTATAGTATATATTAACATATTGTAATGTCATATATTTTGTAATGTGCTGTGAGTACAAGAAAGGAGACAGAGTTGTAATTTTTTTTTAATGTATTACACATAATAGAAATGTATACACAGCAGTACGGGAAAACAGAATACAGAGCAGTGTGAAATTTTTTTTGTATACACAACAGTGAATGTTTTAGAGAGATAGAGTGTGTTATTCTGGCACTGTGCTTAGAAGCAGTCCAGCTGTTGTAATCCCTCTATGTTGAGGAAGAATATGTATTAGTTTTTTGAAAAATTAGAAATTTGTTTTAAGAGTGGAAACTCTGTCACTGTGAATGCAATTTTAATATTTTTTCTGTGTTGAAGAGGGGAGTTCTATTCTCCACTGTTTATTTTGGAATTTTCAGAAATTTAAACATGGTATCAGAGCTAGTGTAGGCTCTTTGAAGGTTTCAAGGAAGCTGAAGAAGAATATTTGTTTCAGTGATTTCTCCAGCAGTGTGAAAAGCTCAAGAAAGGTCAAAGTTCAGGTATTTCTCAAAGATAACATAGCTGTGTTCAGTTTAAGAGCAATGGCTGGACCAAGTACAGGAATGAGTCTTAGAAATATGCAACTTCCACAATTTAATGGAAAGAATTATGATTATTTGGCAGTTACCATGAGAGCCCTGTTTGTTTCACAAGACCTATGGGAACTTGTAGAAGATGGTTTTACAGAACCAGCTGATGAGCAGGGTTTTAACGCCTTAACTCAAGCAGAGAAAGATGTGTTGAAGAACAATAGGAAGAAAGATGCTAAAGCCCTCTTCTATTTGTATCAAGCTGTAAGTGAGAGTGTGTTTCCAAGGATAGCAGCAGCTACGAAATCCAAGGAGGCATGGGAACCTCTGAAAGTAGCCTATCAGGGTATGGAGAAAGTGAAGACAACAAAACTTCAGTTGCTGACAAGGGATTTTGAAACTCTTTGCATGAAAGAGTTAGATAATGTAGACATATTTTTTACACATATTATTGGGATTGTAAATCAAATAAGATCCCATGGAGAAACTCTTGAAGAAAGAAGGATTGTGGAGAAACTTTTGAGATGCTTACCCTCAAAGTTTGATGTTATTGTTACCACCATAGAAGAGACCAAAGATCTCTCACAGTTCACAGTGGATGAACTTCATGCCTCACTAATAACTCATGAACATAGATTGAGCAAAGATGAAACCTCATCTCTTGAACATGCCTTCAAGACCCAAATGCCTTCAGGAAGAGTAAGAGGTCAAGGAAAAGGAAAAGGAAGAGGCAGACGCCAGAACAGAGGTGGAAGGAACAACCCTTCACATTCACATGAAAGGAGCAACAGTAAAAATCAGAGCCATGGCCAATGCAACAACGAGCAAGGTGGAAATCAACACCAACATGCTCATGGACAAAGGTATGACAAATCCAATGTCCAATGTTATTATTACAAGAAATATGGGCACTATGCCAATGAATGCAGAAAGAAGAAAAATGACATGAAAAATAAGCAGAATGCTAATGTAGCAAAAGAAGAAAAGATCCCAGGTAATATGTTGTTAGCTTGTAATGTAGCACAAGATAGAGAAGATGATGTTTGGTTCTTATATTCAGGATGTAGTAATCACATGACTGGAAATAGAGCAATGTTTTCCAATCTAGATGAAGAAGTAAAATCTGAAGTAACCACAGGGACAGATACTAAAATCTCTGTAAAAGAAAAAGGTAGAGTAAGTATTAGAGCAAGAAATGGTGACCAGAAATTTGTCCCTGATGTGCATTATGTTCCAGGTCTGAAATGTAACCTTTTGAACATTGGGCAGCTCATAAAAAAATGTTACAATGTAATATTCAAAGATGATGTGTGCACAATAAAAGATATACCTCCAAGCAAGAAAATCATTGCCGAAATACAAATGACCAGCAATAGAATGTTTTCACTCAAGCTCAAAATTGACTTGAAGGGAAAAGGAAAGAGTATAGCAGTTGTAACACAAGAAGCCTTCCAAAAGGAAAAGAAAGATGAAAATTGGTTATGGCACCTGAGATTTGGACATCTCAATTTCGGAGGATTAAATTTGCTGCACAGAAAAGGAATGGTAAGAGGCTTGCCATTGATTGAGAAGCCTGACAGCCTATCTGAAGGCTGCATTCTGGGAAAGCAACATGGAGAAAATTTTCCTTCAGGGAAAATCATAAGGGGAAAGACACCCTTAGAGATCATTCACTCAAATTTATGTGGGCTGATGCAAACAGAATTAGTTTCGGCCATCAATTACATGCTGACCTTCATAGATGATTTCACAAGAAAAGTGTGGGTTTATTTTCTAAAATATAAGAGTGAAGTTTTTCAAAAAATTTGCCGCTTTAAAGCTCTTGTAGAGAAACAGAGTAGGATGCACATTAAAGTTCTCAGAACTGATAGAGGAGGAGAATATATATCAAAGGAATTTCTGTGTTTTTGCAGAGAGAATGGCATTCACAAGCAGTTTACCACAAGGTACACACCGCAAGAAAATGGAGTTGTTGAAAGGAAGAATCGAACCATAATGGAAATGGTGAGAAGTATGCTAAAGGAAAAACACTTGCCGAATGAGTATTGGGCAGAAGCAGCAAACTGTGCTATGTATATTTTAAATAGATGCCCCACAAAAGCAGTGATGAACAAAGTTCCAGAAGAAGTGTGGAGTGGCAGAAAACAGGGAGTCACCCACATGAGAGTTTTTGGATGTGTGGCATATGCACACATTCCTGACAAGTTGAGAAAGAAGTTGGATAGTAAAGGGGAGAAGTGTATTTTCCTTGGATATTGTGAAGATTCCAAAGGATACAGATTGTATAACCCATCCACAAAGAAATTTGTAATAAGCAGAGATGTGCAATTTATTGAAGAGGAAGCATGGGATGGAAGCATTGAGAAAACAGTTAATGTTAAAAGTTGTTTATCTCATGATGAAGATGAAGAAGATGTGGTTGAAATTAACAACCCATCCATAGCACAACCTCCACCAACACAAGGACAGTAAGGGACGCCTCAAGCGGCACCAAGAACACCCTTGAGAAGAAGCAGGAGTGCATCACCAAGCACACCACATGGAGTAGAATTAAGTGCTTCATCAAGCACGGCTACACCAAGTGAAAGAGGAACGAAGTTCAGAAGTATTAGAGAAATCTATGAGCAGGGAGCAGCAAATGAAGGTATGAATTCCTTATTTTCTTTGTATTGTCAAGTTGATTATCCTATTCATTTTGAAGATGCTATTAAAGATAGAAAATGGATAGAAGCTATGGATGATGAAATAAATTCCATAGAGAAGAACAAAACATGGGAGTTGGTTGATCTCCCAGAAGGTAAAGAAGCCATTGGTGTTAAATGGGTCTATAAGACCAAAATCAATGCTGAAGGAAAAATAGAAAGACATAAGGCCAGACTTGTTGTCAAGGGATATAAGCAGAAGCATGGGATTGATTATGAAGAAACTTTTGCACCGGTTGCAAGAATGGAGACAGTAAGAGTAGTGTTGTCCATAGCAGCACAAAACAAATGGAAAGTATACCAGATGGATGTAAAATCCACACTTTTATATGAATTTTTAATGGAAGAGGTATATGTGGAACAACCTTTGGGATATGACAAGAAAGGCCAAGAGCACAAAGTCTATAGATTGAAGAAAGCTCTTTATGGGCTTAAGCAAGCACCAAGAGCGTGGTACAGTAGGATAGAATCTTATCTACTGTAAAATGGATTTGAAAAGTGTGAGGGAGAACCCACCCTCTACATCAAAGAAAATGATGGTAAATTGTTGATTGTGGTTTTATATGTTGATGCTATTATTTTCACAGGTAATGATGATTATCTCAATGAGAATTTTAAAACAGTCATGAAAGATGAATTTGAAATGACTAACATGGGTTTGTTGAGATACTTCTTAGGAATAGAAATAGAACAGAACGAAAAAGAGATTTTTATTTCTCAAGCAAAGTATGTGAATCAAGTTTTAGAAAGATTTAATATGCAGGAGTGCAAAGCTGCAATTACTCCCACAGTAATGGGATTGAAGTTGAGTAAAGATGACAGCAACAAGGATGTTGATCCAAGTTTATATAAAAGCATAGTTGGCAAGCTCATGTATTTGACTGCAACTAGGCCGGATATTATGCATGTTGTTAGTTTAATTTCCAGATTTATGGAGAAGCCAAAAGAAGCACATTGGCAGGCAGCAAAGAGAATTCTAAGGTATGTTAAAGGAACTAAAAGATTTGGTATTTTATATACAGCTTCAGAAAATTTAGAATTAGTTAGATACACTGACAGTGATTGGGTTGGAAGTGTAGATGATCGGAAGAGCACTTCCGGTTATGTTTTTCACATGGGTTCAGGAGCCATTTCATGGGCTTCTAAGAAACATCCAATTGTAGCATTATCTACAACAGAGGCAGAGTATGTCATAGCTACAGCAGCAGCGTGTCAAACAGTTTGGATGATAATAATGTTGAAATGTTTATGCCTAGAACAGGTAAAAGGGACAGTGATTTATTGTGACAATAGTTCAGCGATAGCTTTATCAAAAAAAAATGTTTTTCATAAAAGGACAAAGCACATAGACACCAAGTTTCATTTCATACGTGAATTGGTTAGCAATGGTGAGATTGTTTTGCAGCATTGCAGAACAGAGGATCAATTAGCTGATATCCTCACAAAACCATTAGCTCAGAACAGTTTTGATAAATTTAGGAAATGCTTGGGTATGCAGGAAAACCCAGCAGTTGAAATTAAGGGGGAGTGTTGGAATTTAATTCCAACTGCTACACACAGCAGCAGAACAACCAAATTTAACATAGATGGGATTGGAAAGACAACAAGATTAATTTTTGATGGAAATTCAAAGGACAGCGGCAGCAACAAGAAATCTCCACATTTGATCTTCACGTAACCAGTCTCCTCTGCAATTAACGATTCACCCACCAGCAGTAAAGCCCTCACCAACCAACAAATGAAAATTTTAAATTACACGGCAAAGTATTTGTTTTAATTTAAAAACAAAAAAAAACAAAAAAACCCACGTCATAGTGGTCCCCACACATTACAACACAGCCATTCCGCGGGGGTATGAGAGCTGGGGAGGATGAACCTCACGAGGCCCCTGGAAAGCATAAAGGGAAAGACTATTTTAAATACCTTTGACTTAGTTTACATTTGCCGCATCAAGTTTTTTTTAATGTTTTTAACTTTGAGTTAACTTTATTACCACAATATATTTGTTTTAACGTTCGGTTATATATATTATAAATATTTTATATTTATAATATATATTAACATATTGTAATGTCATATATTTTGTAATGTGCCGTGAGTACAAAAAGGGGGACATAGTTGTAATTTTTTTTTAATGTATTACACAGAATAGAAATGTATACACAGCAGTGCGGGAAAACAGAATATAGAGCATTGTGAAATTTTTTTGTATACACAGCAGTGAATGTTTTAAAGAGATAGAGTGTGTTATTCTGGCACTGTGCTTAGAAGCAGTCCAGCAGTTGTAATTCCTCTGTGTTGAGGAAGAATCTGTATTAGTTTTTTGAAGAACTAGAAATTTGTTTTAAGTGTGGAAACTATGTCACTGTGAATGCAATTTTAATATTTTCTCTGTGTTGAAAAGTGGAGTTTTATTCTCCACTGTTTATTTTGGAATTTTCAGAAATTTAAACATGCCTTCCCCTTTGCTGATCAAGCTTGGATGCTCCCAAGAATGTTGTTGGTTGTGTGTTTAGTATGGTTGGCAGAGAATTGATTGCTGGTGGCTGCTGTAGATAATATCGTGGTTGCGTGAAGATCAGATCTGAAGATTGCCACCACCTTTGTTGTCCTTTCGATCCCATCAAAAATTTATGCCTCCCTTCTTCAAACTCCCATCAACGTTTAATTCTTCTATCCCTCTGCTGTGTGCGAGCAATTGGAATTAATATTCCAACAATTATGTTCATCGAATGGATATTTAGTGTGATCTTTTTGAAATTTTTTATGAAAAGAGAAATTTGATGGATAACCTTGTACTTATACAATTAAAATACCTTAAAAACCAGTTTAAATAATTGAAATCAAAATTCTAACACGTAAAAATCTAGAAAATCACAATAAAATCAACTCGATTTTTATATGCTATTCACTAAATTGTCACTAAATTTCCTCATTATGTAACTTTGTAACTTGTTCATTCAATGTGCCCACTCTCCAATTGGACAAAACGTTGCACTCACACATATTAATATAACGAAGTCGTCAATTGCACAAAACGTTGCATGAATCCTATTAGGTAATAAGAAGTGATCAATTAGAGAAAACGTTGCACTGGCTCCTACTAATACGAAGTGGTTAAATTGGAAATTTGTACGCAGAAATAACTCTGTCACTGTTCCGTCAAGGTATGGACCCTACAAGCGTTTCACCAACTCGTACTATTAATACGTGATCACCTAAACAACCGCACGCAGAAAGAAATTGATGGAGTTTTGAGGTTGTGAGATATTACATTATTTATACCATCATTGGAATTGTTTCAAAACACACAAATTTCGTTTTAAGGTTATAGAAGGAAGTTATTATCAGTTGTGTGAGAAGGATATGGCAGTAGGTAGTGGTGGTAATGAGCGTTCTTTAGAACAAACTCCCACTTGGGCAGTCACAGTTGTTTGTTCGGCCTTTGTTATCGTCTCCTTGCTTCTTGAATGGGCTATCCATCACGTTGGAATTGTAAGATTTTTCCAACATACTCTTCAATTTAATATCTTACTTCGATTATGCATCGGATTTGGTTTAATTGTATTCGGTATTTAGCTATAGATTCACGCTTTATGCACTGGATTTGGTCACACAAACATATTTCATGATCAGTAGGCCAATAGCAATCACCACTGCCTAGATTTTTCATTATGAATTTTTATATCGATGCATATTCCACATGCCGAATGATAAAGATTTGAAGTTAACGTCTATTTGTAATAACAATCTTTCTGTGATTATATTGCAGTGGCTCTCCCAACGAAATAAGAAGGCCCTACATGACGCACTTGAAAAATTGAAAGCCGGTATGCTTGGCGTAATGGGCTATGTAGATATCGAAGTAAGTTTGTTGGATGCGATTTTTCAGTGGCATAAATGCATTTGGAAATGGCTTCTTCTCCAATATGAAAAAATGATATAATCACTTCAAATTCTGTTTGAATTCTATTGAATGGTTAACATCATAAGTACAAATTTCTACTTATAATAGTTTAACTAAATTCCACTTGTTTTCTAAACTTTGAACAAAAATTTCGAACAGTTTTGATCGGGAAATTCTAAATTGAATTTAATATAAATAAATTTCTTTTCCCACAAATTAATAGACGTGGAGGGGTTACGGTATCAGAAAGAAGCCCCCATACTGATCGATTAGTTTCTCTAAAATTGTTGTTTAACCCAATATATCAAAACTTACTCCGTTAGTGTGCTGGATTGTACTGTTTCTTGATTTGACCATTCAACATTCTCAATTTCTCTATTTGATTTTATTGTGGTTTGATTTCAAAATTCTCAATTGGGTTCCAAAAAGGACTTTAAATTAAAGACGTGGATTGAGCAACTGTAAGAATTTCTTAAATACATCTTACATTGTCATTCTTGTATTGCAGAACTGATGATGTTGGGTTTCGTCTCGTTTCTACTGACTGTTGGACAGAAGCCCATTTCGAAGATATGTATACCAGAAGGAATAGCTTATAGTATGCTTCCCTGTGAAAAGGAACAGCCAATTGCTGCTGGTAGTGATCATTGTTCCGAACAGGTACTGGACATCATACTCTATTTTGCGTATTCGATTTTCCCGATGCAATTAGAGGTTAATTAGATCGTGTTCGTCCATTTGATATAAATCAAGATATTTATGATATTTTTATAAATGTTCTTTCCCTCTTGATTCAAGGGTAATTATCCTCTGGTGTCGCTCACTGGCATGAACCGGCTCCACTACTTCATCTTTACGTTGGAAACGCTCCATGTGTTATATGGTGTCCTAACAATCGCCCTAGCAAGAGCGAAAGTAAGTGCAACCGGAAATAAATGATCTTCTCCCATATCATTCAGTTTCATTTTTTTCTCAGTTTGAATTTGCTTTCATATCTTCATGCATTCGAAACATCTTCAACTAAAAATACAAGTCATTTTGTGCCTAGATGAGGCGTTGGAAAGCATGGGAAAAGGAGATAGTAAAGATGAATTATCTATTTTCACATGGTGAGTTCCTTTTATTTTTCTCCTCTAAATGGCTTCGTCTGGCACTCTGTCATGTTTGAAAATGAAAGCCTTTACCATGTTACGAATTTGGAAATTTTAACACATGATTTTGAATTCAAATATTAAAAAACACTTCAAGAATATTTAGGATTGAAATATGTTATAAAGGTTGTTTTTAAGTACAGGCAGCTATGTGCTTATTGTTTGTTTCATGCAGATCCTTCAAAGTTTAGATTAACCCAACAAACTACATTTGTAAGGCGTCATATGAATTTATGGAACAGAACACCCATTCTTAAATGGGTGGTAAGTAATTTATACAACAAATTTTCTAGCGATTTAACTTACTTGAATCTATTTTACATGTAGTAGAAATATTCATTTCTGGTTTAACATTTAACACTATGTAGATTTGCAGGCACTACAACATAAAGGGGGGTTTTAAGACAATATTTAAGACAATTTTTGGGTAAATTGTCTTAATTTGAGACAAAAGAAAACTTGTGTATTGTCTTAAATATTGTTTTTTAAGCAGGTGTCTCAAATTAAATCATCTTAAAATATTGTCTCTATAAAGAAAATATATAACACAATCATTTTTGTCTCTCCAGAGACAATTTCATTTTTGTCTCTCCAAAGACAATAGTTGCACCACAACACAAAGAGGGGTTTTAAGACAATTTCTGGGTAAATTGTCTTAACTTGATAGTTGTAATTAAAGAAATATTGTCTTTATGGAGACAATGTCTTTAATCTTATCTATTGTCTCTGTAGAGACAATATAAAACAATGAATCCAGAAAAATATCTCACCATTAAAATAAATCAATATAAAAAATTTAATTAAAATAATCAACAATATCTTTGAATAATTCATGTTAGGGTACAGTGGAATCGAACCACCAGCCTCCTGCATGGCAGGTGCTCTTCCAGTGAGCTAGCACCCCTTAAAAAATTATGTGAGGAGTTATGACAATTCTTGAAATTGTATAATAGGCATTGATTTTTAAAAAATGTTCAACACATAATGGCATAATCCTTGTAAAATATATAATCCACGTAGATAATTTCCCAAAAATGTGATACAATTTGATAAATGGGCATTTCCCTTCGAGTGCTCAAAACTAACACATGAAAATACCTGCAAGCACCCCATTTCCTAGTAGATTAGTAAGTTGCTGAGTTAAAATAAAAGCACCAAAACTATGCACACCAACGACCTAAAAAAATTGACACATTTAAATAGAAATTAACCAGCTAGAACTAAAAGACTCCAGATTCAGTTACAACTATTCCATGAGATTGTGCTTCCAAACAAGCTTCAGTAAAACGCATGTGCACAACCAATGACAGATAGCTTAGTTTGGAGTGTCTTAAAAGAACCTTTCAGCAATAAAAGGAGGTGGAGGCAAGCTTGCTACACATTTGAACTATCATGGAAAAAAATAAAACATATATAAACCTTTAATAAGAGTAACCAGTTGTGTGCATGTAATCCTCATAGCTTTCAAAGGTTGGATTAAAAAAACCATTAAATTCCCAAACAAGATATATGAAAGCATGCCATGTGTTGTTGATATTTTTCCCTTATTGCAACCAATGTACTAGCTTTTCGATTCATTTGTACATTATAAATTGCCATTACACAGTCCTTAAGCTGCGATGCCCTATATCCTGTATAATGTGCCAAAGTTGGATTCTTCATAACACAAAATCTACAAATTTATGCCCGCACATAAAGCCAACGCAAAACAGTATAATAGTAAACTTCAGGGAGTAGACAATACCCATAGATGTGTTAGGAAATCAAGATTCAATCAAGATAGAAATACAGTTGAAGCTGATATAAAGGATGGTAGGTGTTGGAGAAAACTGCATTCCATGAGTGTCAACTCTACCAAATAATTGGCTAAAAACTCCATATGCAAACTCGGGGCCTGCCAAAAAGTATTCCATTTTAATAAAAATAAGCAATGGTACAAAATATAAAAGAATCCATATAAAAAATTAGGTGTATGTAGGTACTCTTGACATCTTCCTCTGTAGCCCTAGGACTCAATCTTAGAGTCTCATACTCCTCTTTCATCCCAGGGAAAGCAACAGAAGCCATCACAGTTACATTCCTCCTGCCTGTCGAATTTTTCTTCTCTCCATTTTCTTTCTCAAGAACAAATTCCCCTGAGCACCCATAAGTCTCCCAATAGTGGTAGCCATGATCTTTAACAAAAAAATTGATCCCCAATCTAATCTTAATAACACAATCCGATCTAAATGTACATAATGGGTGTACCAAAATCCAGTAAAATAAAAAGAGTATAGATTATTGCAAATGTGGGAAAGATAAGCAAAGCTAAATAATGAACCTAACCCCGGACTTCAAACAACCACTTAACACGCTGGCTGTGGATAAGGCTCGAGAACTGTGTGTGACAAGAAGTAAAATGTGGATAAGGCGAGAGAACTGTGTTGATGATCCCCAATATGAGCTTAATAACACAATCCGATCTAAATGCACAGAATGGGTGTACCGAAATCCAGTAAAATACAAAGAGTAGAGATTATTGCAAATGTGGGAAAGATAAGCAAATCTAAATAATGAGCCTAACCCTGGACTTCAAACAATCACTTAACTCACTGGCTATGGATAAGGCTAGAGAACTGTGTGTGCTAAGAACTAAAATGTGGATAAGGCCAGAGAACTGTGTGCCAAGAACTAAAATGATAAGCTTACGCACTATTCCCACCGAAAATGAAAAAAAATTTGACCAATGGAATGTAGCACCTTTATTGAAAGTAGAATTATAATATGACCACCTTATCCAAACAAGCATTTCTCCTCCCCACTCAACCAAATTTGTTGCAATAATGTGGTGAGTATACAAATCTGCAGGATTAGGATTATGGAGTGAGTACACAACATGATTTAGCTTTCTGAAAAATAATGTTCTTTATACATTATATAATTTTCAAATTTATAATGAAAAGAAGCATGGACGCTATTGGGGTTTGGTCTCTGTTGTTTGAGCTTTGCTAATGAGCTGGAACTCTCTGCCCAATCTCTATTCGAAATAAAAGATCAACAGAACGTCCTACATTATCAAAGAATTAAAGAACTTACCTCATTGTTTGAGTTAGAAGGGATAGATAAGAGTCTGATTATACAACCAATGCAAGCAAGCCTCGTGAGGAGGTCACAAATATTTAGCATAAGACGTAAATAAACCACGATATTTTTTGTTACCAAGGCACATCTAAGTGAAAAATAAACCTTTTTCAGATGACTCTGCACGACAGGGCCGATCTTTTTCATGTTCTTCAAAGCATTTGAATCCCACGAAGACTGACCAAAACCCTGGTTAGGGAATCCTCCGCCATAATAATAACTGTATGAAGCCATTTACATGCTCAGAATTCAATAGAAACAAACCTAATACACAGAACTCAGAAACCTAAAGAAATATCAGAAGAAACAGTTGCAAGAACTGTGAATTGGAGATGAGAAATCTAAATTGATTTCTGAAACATTAAAATGCAAATAGGAAAAAAAAAGTAAACAAAATACCTCTCTTGGGGTTTGTATAATTTTTTTGCACACGAGGGAAATAACTCAGAACAGTCATATTCATTCAATTGCCTCACATGATTTTCAGGCATGAATCCATTAAGGACTCACATAGCTGTTGTAGAGCTATTTCCATTTCTGCTCTGTGACAGCTACGTGAGGGTGTCGAACTATGATACCAGGGAGGGTGGCCACAAGAACGAGAGAACCCACTGCACCTTGTTTGTCTTATTATTATTTTCTTGCAAGATAATGTGATATACACACACATTAGAGTGTGAGAGAAAGAGGATGCCAATGCCTGCTAGAGCTTGCAGCCAAGGGTGAGTGAAGGTGTTGAGAAGCAAGCTCACCATCAGAGTCCTCAAGCACTGTGAGAGGACCAATGCATTGGCAGACGATGTCCTTTGGGGAGTGACCTATACTAAAAAAACCCATTTCTATGATACCAGGGATGGTTGTCACAAGAATGAGAGAACCCATTCCTCCTAACATCATAGACTGAAGGGAGAAATCACCTGGTACAAACCATGCTTTCTCCACTGGACCTACTGGATGGTATTTAGGAGGGGGTAACCCAACTCTTGTAGAACCTGTAACTTGTCTGTGCTAGTATGTTTCTTTTGTATTTTACCATTTACAAAAAAAATCTATATTTTAAGCTTTTCAATTTTGGTATTTGGTATTAACATTTGATTGTGGAGCAGATCAGGGAGCAGTTGTACTATGAACATAAAGAAATATTTTGAGGACAATAAAATGCCAATGGATGCAACTAGGCAGAATGGGAAGCAAAACAATGCCAAAGAGGCAAGCCACAAAATATTACAGGACATTGAGCAAGATTGGAAGCAAAATGGAGTCAATGATTTGACAAAATACATCAAGCAGGAAGCATCTTGAACAGAAGAAAATGAGAAAGAGTAACAGCATAAAGATGCAATAGGTAAAAGCACATGGGAATTTAGCAGAAGATGAAGCAACTTTACCCCTACAAAATATTGAGGAGAAATATAATGTGTTCATTCTGCAATTTTGGATGCAAGAATATGATAGTATGTGCAACTATATACATATAATTCTGCCCTTTAAAAAACTGAATTTATGCAAAAATTTGCATTTTCGTACCTGCCTATCATTATAACAAGGAATTTCCAATCTTTATTGTGCAATTTTGGATGCAAGAATATGATAGTATGTGAAACTATATAAATATAATTCTGCCCTTTAAAAAAATGAATTTATGCAAAAAATTTCATTTTCATACTTGCCTATCATTATAACAAGGAATTTCCAATCTTTTAATACAAGCAATTAAGTCCAAACTTCCACACTGTCAAACTCAAATTCCAACATTATCTAAAAATTGAGAGAAGTTCCACCATGCTACATCAATCGGAAGGAATGTCAAGGCCATGTAATAGAATCCTATCCCTCCAGCACAAACATCCCTAGTGGTATCAGTGGTGTTCCTTGTAAGCCCTCTTTGTCTTGTGGTTGTTATCTGTGATGTATTACGATCTACTACTAAATTGACATATCCCTATCCTAAGATTTTGTTCCACATTAATACTAGCTCTATTCTTACCATATGTTTGTTTGAATAATCCCACATGGACAACTAGTTAAGACAAAGGAGGCCTATGATGCATCACCCACAACAAAAGCCTTCCTAATGTAGAATTTGGCTTTGGGGTGCAAGTCCCCAAGTTGATGTCATAGCATCCTCCCTCACTCTAGTACTGACAACACTATTGATAATGGTGCTATGCCTTGTGGATCCTCTTTGGCTTGTGGCTCTTCTATATGTGATCTATTACAAATTTACAAGCTAACACTGAAGTGGAATTCCTTTTGCTGGGATTTTTTTCCACATTACTATTACTCTGCCCCTGTCATATGCATGAAGAGAAATTGTGCTATGAACATAAAGAAATATTGTGAGAACAATAAAATTCCAATGGATGCAACTAGGTAGAATAAGAAGCAAAATAGTGCCAAAGAGGCAATCCACAAAACAGTACAGAACATTAAGCAATATTGGAAGCAAAATGGAGTCAACGGTTTGAAAAAAAACATCAAGCGGGAAGCATCTTGAGCAGAAGAAAATGAGACAGAGTAACAACATAAAGATGCAATAGATAACAACACAGAGGTGAATTTAGCATAAGATGAAGCAACTTTACCCCTACAAAAGATTGAGGAGAAATATGATTTTTTCATTGTGTAATTTTGGATGCAAGAATATGATAGTAGGTGCAACTATATACATATAATTCTGACATTTGAAAAAATGAATTTATGCAAAAATTTTCATTTTCATAGCTTCCTACCATTATGACAAGGAATTTCCAATCTTTTAACATAAGAAAATAAGTCCAAACTTGCACACTGTCAAACTCAAATTCCAACATTATCAAAAAATTTAGAGAAGTTCCACCATGCTACATCAATCGGAAGGAATGTCAAGGCCAAGTAATAGCATCCTGTCCCTCCAGCACAAACATCCCTAGTGGTATCAGTGGTGTTCCTTGTAAGCCCTATTTGTCTTGTGGTTGTTATCTATGTGATGTATTACAATCTACTACTAAATTGACACATCTCTGTGGTAAGATTTTGTTCCAAACTAATACTAGCCCTATTCTTACCATATGTTTGTTTGAATAATCCCACATGGATAACTAGAGTAAGACAAAGGAGGCCTATGAAGCATCACCCAGAACAAAAGCCTTGCTAATGCAGAAATTGGCTTTGGGGTGCAAATCCCCAGACTGATCTCATAGCATCCTCCCTCACTCTAGTACTAATAGCGCTATTGATAATGGTGCTATGCCTTGTGGATCCTCTTTGGCTTGTGGCTCTTCTATATGTGATCTATTACAAATTTACAAGCTATCACTAATGTGGCATTCCTTTTGGTGGGATTTTTTTCCACATTACTATTACTCTACTGCTGTCATATGCATGGAGATGGGGTTTGTGTATTGTGTATAAACCCCTACATGAATAACCTTGGCGAGACAAAAGATGTTTGGGAGCTAGTTTTAAGGCGCAAGTCTCTAGGTTTAACGTGATTGAACGCATCTTTGCTCAATCTGGCACTGACATCACTTCTATCATGCCTTCTGGGCCCTGTCAAGACTGTGGTTGTTATTTGTGTGATGACTAAAGTGGCATGATCCATATGGTGGGATTTTGTTCCAATTTTAAATGTTAACTTACTCTTGTACTGTTCATTTTAGTCCTACAAATCCCGATTAACACAAACATTACTCCTACTAACTTTTAATGCTAACTTTACTCCTAATTTTTATTAATTTACTTTGCATATTTATGTTACAGCTCCATTTTACAGTCACCCATGGCCACAACCATTTCCTAACTTGTTATTGTTTCACTTTCCTGTTTTTCATCACTTTGCAGCATAATGCAATATGTTTCCTTCTGTTGATCACTTGTTGCCTCAATTTCTCCTTAGAATCAACCAAATTAGAATGGTCCCAAACAATAATTCTAACCCACGACCAATATAGCTAGTTCAAGTCAAAAAAGTAGAACCATCAACTTTATACTAACATAACTAAGATGAGTGAAACATAGAAGAACCACCTTCGTTTGAGCTCACATGCACCATCAGAGCTTCAGTGCATGTCCATGAGCTTTTACAAACAATTTAGAAGGCTGAGAAACTTATATGTCATTGAAATGCAGCAGGCAGTGCTATGAACAACAAAAGGAAATAACTTTGATTACACCTCTTTTACAAAAAATAGCAAATGACATTTCCAGCTTCTGTAGAATCACCCAAAGCAAAACACCATTTTTGCAGCCTTTGAAAAAATATTTCACATGAGACTTGTAAAATTTGTGAAGCAACAAGAAGAAATATTATTAATTGGGCACATGGAAATGGGATGAAAATTCCTATCACGTTGAAACTGGGAAGCATCAAAAGACACTTGACAAGAAATTATCCATGATATGCATATAACTATAATTTTTATACAGCAATATTTCTATTTGGGCACCTGTGGATGTACTCAACCATACAAGGGAAATAAAGAGAAAAAGACCACCTAGCTGGTTGTAAATTCTTCAGTGACCGAAAGGTGAATACAAGATCCTTCCTTTGAGCACATGAGACAACCATCTAGAGAGATAACAAAGATTGAAAGAACTCCACTTGGACGAATTCTTCAATGCCTGAAAAATAAGTGTTCAAATAAATAAAAAAATTCTTACCCTCCATGCAAAATAGTATGTACAAAAACCCATTACAATTGGAGAGATCATTTAGTGCACTTTCTTTGACAATCAGTGAGGCTATGATGTTAATCTATGCTGCATGTGAAATGCCAAATTTCTACACTGCAACCTTGCTAAAAATCTTCCAGAAAACAGATCCCCTCTTAATAACACACAATCCATCCTCTTTGTCATAATCATACCCAAATATACCCAAAGGATCACAGCCTGAGTTCCCACTCTTCATCCCATAGTTCTCATTCATCTCCCTCTCATCGATCTATGAGTCCTAGACTTCCTACCCGGACTACTCCCTCCCATAGCCGTTAGTGGATGACTACCTTCTACTCATGTTGCCATCCTTCTTCTCATCCCTCCCATTTCTTGTCTTCTGACACTATTCCACTGGCCCTCTCATCCACACAATATCTTGGCTATGCCGATGGGGCCAGTCGCTATTCCCGGAATCTTGCTTCAGCAACCTGTGCCATCTTTACCCCCTTGCATACCTTGGTTCTTGAAAATGGGGTTTGCGTTGGTAATTACACCAATAATCAGGCCGAATATGATGTAGTACGTGGTCTCTTAGCCGATGCCCTCTCTCATCACATCCTCCATCTGCATGTTCATTTAGATTCCCTACTTCTTGTCTTACAAGTCAATGGTGTCTATCGTGTGCATAACCTTATCCTGTTTAGACAATATTTACGAGTGAAACTTTTGATACGTGAATTTAGATTCATTACTTTCAACCATATCCCTAGAAGTCAAAATCACTATCTAGATCAAATCGCAAATCATGTTCTAGACTGGCATTTATCACACACAAGACAATAACATTTAACATCATCAACAAAATGTATCTGAATCATATATATCATATAACATGTGTTTTTAGATTCCATCTACTCTGAAACATATGACATGCCCATAGCATGTTACAAAAAACAAAACTACAAAAATGGGGGGCACCACTTGTCCCTACATAAACGCTGGGGGGCACCACCTGCCCTACATCTAATCACTCTCTAGAGGATCTCGAGCCAACGCTCTGCTCCCACAGCTCGTAGATCACACACAGTTTGACCAACCATCGCCATGCGTCACATGATACCTCGCCATTCCAAGGGTAGCCCAATACATAACTCTATGTACTGGTCGTCTAAATCCTGCCAACCATGCTCCGACACACCGATCAGTAGCTCCTCACATCTACGACGGATGTCCTCCAACAGAGTGGCTATATCCTCGTTCTGTGTCGTCCTTGATCCACTTGCACCTGTAGCTCCTGTTGTTGTAGGTCGTCCCATATATCCGGTCGGTTTTACCGGAGCTATATCTGCATTCCAAAAAATATAAGGCTTAGTACCATGAATATTAGTCACAAACTCTAAAATGCACATAACAGATTAGTTGCTTATCACTTACCATCGGGCCCCCACACTCGACCAGGCAGAAGCGGCAAGTCCGGATCTCCCCAATAACTCATCCCACTATAGGGATAGTCATCTATGTATAATGGCATCTGATCCCAATGGGCGAAGAACTCTGGTCGGAACACCCATCCGACCTCCCCTCCCCCTCCTCTACACAGTATTCGTCCCCACTGATGCATCCGGGGCTCTCTCGGACCTCCATCAGGTAACTGTATATGAGGCCGTAAGGTCGTGATCTTCTCAAAGAAGAAAGAGCACAATACCATCCCATAGGCACAATCATGATTCACTTGCCGCTTGCATAGCGACAGCTATTGTTTCACCAATACCAACATCATCTAGGCCCACCCATAGTAGGTCCCACTCAGTACACTCTCCACAATCATCATCTGCCCTCCATTCATGTGATGGAATTCCTAGCTGCCCAAGATCCGCAACACTGCTGTGGCCACTGCCCGGGTCTCCAACCTCTCTAGTTCACCAATGGATATCCGAGTCCCTTTGACTGGGACACCTGGTCGACAATGTCTCTCAACAAACTCCATAATGTTACGCCCCCGTGGTAACACTGGCTACGTATTTCCCACCATCCCTAATGGTGGGAGACCAGTCAAGAAATATAGATCCTGGACCGTCAGCTCAATCCTGTGCCCCTACACTATAAACGCCTCATGATCTAGATCCCAATAACTGATAATTCGGGCCAACAAGGGCTCCCCAACCCTCATCAAAGTGTTCTCAAAAAATTTCAGAACACCAAACCTAGCCAGTGCATGATGGACACCCTGATCCGCTTGGATTTCTGTCCGTAAGGTACCTAGGTCTCTCTCTCTCCACTTGATCCGTATATCTGCCATATCTGCACAAAGACATCATTTTTGTCAGTCTACAGATCAAAAAAACTACATTAACTTACACCAAAATTGAATCTCAGCCCATAACAGCATTGAAACCACCCACATCTAACAGGTTGCACTTTTTGGGCAAATCCTGAGCCAGGTCGCACTTTTCAGGCCAAAACCTACATCCCAGGTCCCAGTTTTTTCCGCAAAAGGTGTGACCCGATCGTAATGATGAGGTAGGGGCAGTTACTGAGATTTAAAACCCTAATCTGAAATTTGAATCCATAAAAAAAAAAGAGTAGGATTAGGCCTCTTACCTGGAACTGATAGATCACGATTCCAATGGTCAGTTTTTCCGCTAAGATCATCGCAAGATTTAGGGCCTTCTCTCCTGTTCACATTCACCACAACTACACAAGAAAATGAATGATTTTGGAGGGAAAATGCCTTATTAGAAGAAAACCCCTATTTTTTCTTTCGCTCGCTGCGACCAAACCATAGCTGCGTTTGACACACCCTCTACACCGTTGGAAAGCTCTCACCGAGCACTCAAATGGGTATCTATTAGTTTTTCATGTTTTGGTACTTCACTAGGACACATTTTGTCCATGATTGGTCTATTCACCTCTTCTCAAAATCGAATTTCTTCACTTACAACACTTGTACTTGGGGCACCACTTTGCCTCCTTACTTATCTTCGTTCGTGTTGATTTTCGTCATGAGCTACCCTATTGTACTCATGCTTTTATGGTCCCCCATTGAACCTTTACTGTGAGGCAGCACCATCAAGTTTCCCTTGTTTAGAGCATCCGAGTTGAGTCCTCATCCGTAATGGAGTCTATCTCGAGTCCCTTTGTACCCCGATATAACCCTCCATCCTTCATTGTTTAGTCCCTCTCTCGTCTTCCAAATTATGGCCATTAGTACCATTGTCACCTATCCTCCTTGATATTGTGTCAGCTGCTGCCAAGCCATTCATGACCCTTATGCTCTAACCAGGGAAGTTGTCCAACCGCTCCTCCATATCCCTCATTCCATCATTATCATTAGTGTCTATCTGTTCGTCGCTCTACTATTTTCCCTCTTGCCTTAGTTGGGGTTCCCTTATTGCCTCACCTATGGTGGACCTACCTCTGTCGACATCAGCTCATTTACTCCAGAAGCCAGTTCTAGGGGGTAGTGTACCTTGGTTCGAGCTCTTTTCAGCATGATCATGATCTATACACTTGATGGTCTAGTGATGCAGCAGGAAATCTTGGTGAGTCCTGGGCGTGTGTGAGATGTCTCAACCCTCATGAGGGGTTGGCCCTGCAGGTAGCCCCCCACATGCCCGGATGACTCCTTCATTTCCGCCCTTGATGCAGCTCCTCTCATTTGATGATATCGGCCTCAACCGCTTGTAGTGCCTCTTCGATTTGCATGTATCAATCAGATTTTGCGAGCCCTTCCCCATGTGTAGGGGGCATTTGGGTATATTTGTATCTCATGTACTAAAATATTCTTGTATAAGTCCTGACGGTTATTCCAGGCATCACATGTATGTGGGATTCATAATTTTATTTATCTGGCTCATGTTTAGGTGAGCACATGCTTACTTATTGCGTTCCATGGTTTTCCGGGTGCCTTCTTCTTTGTACTCTTGTCTCGGCGGGAATAGGTATGCCTCCACCACTGCCTTTAACAATGGTACCACTCCATCAACTAGTGACTTGTTGCACATGTAAGTCTCGTCTCCTCAAGGTCTAGTCCTTTAGCAAATTAGACTACCTTACATTTCTCTCTCTCACTCCCCTCTTGATGCCCAGTGATTGAGTTCTTACAACGTACTTTGGTCATACGATTTTCTCCTAACACTCGTACGTTGGGGGGCAATATGTTACACCATTTTTTTGGTCATCTAACCTATTACCATTAGATGAACCCAAGTACACCATGTAAGACCAATTTTACCCTAAGTAAAATTGATTTCCCCTTGTGAAATAACATTTATCTATATTTCCTGGTCATATTTAACCCAAAACAAGGAAATTAATTAGTTAAATCATTATTTATTTAATTATTTCCTAGGAATAAGTTATTTAAATCATTATTTAAATAATATTCCTAGTTAAATTTGACTAAATCATTTTTAAATAATTAAATAAATCATTATTTATTTAATTATATTCCCACCGTCTCCCTAAAATAATAAATAAATCATTTATTTATTTATTGTTTATAAATAAAGGAATTGACCCAAGTCAAAAGACCTTTTCCCTCCAACAAATATAATAAAATATTCCTAAAGGGTGGTTCTAGAATTTGATTAATAATATTTTATTCACGCACCAAGTTATAGATAACCCTAATATTTTGTTATAAATAGGAGGATTTTCCCCATTCATTAATCACCTCCATTGCATTAGATCACTCTGGATCTACTCTTGGTCACCATTTTCCATTTTTGCCTTGTGAGCTCCCATTGAGTTCCATGTTTGTCTAGGTTTTCTACACCAATAAGAGAGAGGAATTTTAGATCTGAAATGCTGAGGACATTCAAGAACCCATCCCATTGAGGAGAACCAGAAAACACCTTTCTTGTTTTCCTCTCAGGTGCCCCCTTTTAATATAATACAAAAATTATTTCAAATACAATGTTCTTGTCTTGTCTATTGGATGCATGGAGTCTTATTTTACTTTATCTGCTTAATGTATTTTATGCTTAGATTTGGATTTGTGCAGCATTATTTGGATCATATAATTGCATATTCAAATATGTTTGGCAGCCATAATAGATGTTAGGGATATTTTTTATGCGTATCTAAAGTGATCTTTTACAACAAAAGATTCATACTAACAATCCTGATCAAAAATTATATCTGAGTGCACATGAAATTGTATTGAATCTAGGGCTACATTATCTACATTAGAATGAGACCAATTAGGATATTTCTCTTCCTGTTTAATAGGAGGTTGTTTAATATGAGGTTGCACAATTGGAACATCACTAGGAAATTCATCAGCCTCTTTAACAACATGCACATTTGCAACTTCACTAGGATCGTGTTCCAGTTTGACAGAAGGTTGCATTGGCATGCTTGCAATAGCCCCACTCTCATCTAGCTCCATGTTAAGATCAAAGTCTCTTACCACAGGAGTGCTCCCCAAATTCACTGCTACCTTGGTCTCTCTTGTCTCAGTGTTAACATCAGTAAAAATTTCCAAAACTTTCTCCTGTTTCTCATTGTGCTCAGATGACAAATCTAGGTCTTCATCCTCAAACTTCTCAACTGTAATGCCATTTCTCCCACTTGACCGATCTCTTGATCCTCTACCTCTACCTCTTCTTCCCCGTCCTCGTCTGCTTCGATGGTGTGCACCCTATTTTATAAAAGGCCAAATAGCTAGCAATTACTGTTTCAGAACCCAGAGCAAATTGAGAATTTAGAAGCATAGAAAAGACAAATAGCAACACATATGGATAACTCCATTCCTTGCAAAGAACAATTGTTTTATAAAAAAAGTAAGTAGGTCAATACCATCCTCGCCCTCTTAACTTCATCCTCATCACTCTCATTTTCATCTCCTTCGTGAGCTTTTCTGAAGCAAATGAAAACGCATAGTCATTACAAGAAAAGGTAAGGTATATCTAATGTCTTGTAATTTTTCAAAATGTGCAAATTTTCCTAGACCTCTTCACAATCACCAGGAATAAAATATCTATATTTACCTCCTCCACCCACCATTCCTTTCTTCACTAGTAGCAGCATCTGAACCCCCCATGTCTGGGACCTTGTTCACTATCTCTCGTAAGAAATCAAAAAAATTGTACCTATGCACACATTCTTTCTTGCCAACCATTAACAAAAAAGAAAAATATTAGTATATATACATAGTATAAACCATATTTTAACAGAATTTGTAGCCAATAGCTTAAAAGGATTTATAAACTTATTTATAGAATGTGACTAGTAAACCACAAAAAGAAGCTATGCACAATCATGGTTTAAGGAAAAATAAAATAGACAGATCCCTGCAGTAATAAAATGCAGTGAAGTCTTCTTTATTTGCCTTGAAAGCAAGGTAGAAAACCTTACAGACTACTTTCAGCACTTATCAACATAGCAAGACAATATATCAACATGGGGATAAGAAACTTAAAAATGTGAAGCACTCACAGTATTATCACTCCTCTGAAGAGTTATTTTGTATACTTACAAATGTGAAGCACTCACAGTCTTAGCACTCGTCTGAAGAGTTATTTCGTATGTTCGATCACAGAGGTCTTGTAAAAATAGCTCCAAATATTTTGCTGCAAAAGACAGACAGGTAGATGAAATATATTTAGCATACCACAGAGAAATCATTCTGATCAATTCAAAATATAATATTAGTCCTGATCAATTCAAAATAAAACAAAAAGAACAGACTCAATAAAGATAACAATTTACAAAACAAAACTCTGTTGGAAAAATAAAATAACACCGAAAAAAAGCATTGGAAGAAAAATGAAAAAATAACAAAAAGGAAATTCAGGAAAAAGTCTAGAAGTCTCTATTAAAAAATATATGGTAAGCAAGATATGTCTAGCACAGGTCATTCTTCCAAAAGAAAATGTGGAGCTACACTACATCGATATAAAACATAGTATGGAGACATGCTTTTTGAAGTCAGGCCAGTCCTTCTCCATACAAAAAAAAAATGAACTGATGTAAGATATCATTAGACAACACACATGAATGATAACACAACCAATGTTATCAAAACCAGATTGGAACCAGTTGAACCAGACTAGAAAACCAAAAACAATATTTTATACAATTATTCTTTTGTTGGGTGGCCCACCTTCAAAGCAACCATGGGCTCCCCCTAAAAGCTATTTAAAGGCACCCCCAACCCCTCCACATTTCACTCACACTACTCATTTAAGCTTCTTGAAGTTCATAGAAGCTTCTTTCACGTAGTTGTTGTAGAGATATTTCCATTTCTGCTTGCACATGTTCCAACTTAAGTGACCATTCAATAAAATCAGAGCAATGTTTGTTATTCTTCTAATTTTAGAAGAAAATTTGTGGGGAATCAAGTTAGGTTTCTTTCATTAATTCTTGCAATGTTTATGTCTGGGCCATGGGCCTCAAAACAAGAAGAGCTCACCAACGATGACTCTTGTCTTAACGGTTTTCACCCATGGTCATGGCCCGGTTGTAGAAGTTATAGTGGGATATGCCCATTTTTTTTTCAAGGTCAACAATAAGAATGACTTACTTATGCCATACAAAGAGAACTTCTTTGGCATCCTGAAATGGATTCTATGAGCATCGAGCTGGTCATCACCTGAAATAAGAACAAAAATGGGAAATTGGAGGAGATACTTACCATCCTGGCCCATTCACCCTTCTCATCCATGGCATCATCTTTAAATAACCTTTTAGTCTGCATCAAAGCACAAAAAAAACTATAAACCCTAACCCTTAATTGTAGAACCTTGTCACTGATTCAAGTCCATCAAGTGCATAATGGGGATCAAAAGGGGTGTTGTTAACTTTAGAAAATCGGCATGAAAGCAAGCAAGGGAACGTGGGAACTTACCCCCATGTTTGTGAGCAGGAAGCTTCAACTGTAGAATCGTTCACCCGTTCGCCTCCTTTTCCCCCAAAGGCTTCTGTCTGCCGAGAAAATATTTTTTGCAGAGAAAGTGAAAGGATCGAGTGTAAAGCGAGGGATCAGTTAAAACAGTAAAGGAGAAACAAAATGTTTCAAAGTGGGTGGGGGGACAAATGAACATGCGCTGGGCCTGAGTGCTCTCTACCGCCTTCATCCAAATGACTTACGGTCTTATGGGAGTGTTATACATGTGCCCTCTTTTAGGTTGGATTAAGACTTAGTGGCAATAAATGAAACGAATGAATTTTTTTACTTCCCCTCTTCTTTTTCAGAATTTTACCGCCTCTTTGAATGAATTGTGTTAATTTATAATTTAATGGAGCGAATTGTCTTAATTTCTAATTTAAGACCATTAAAAAGTTTTAATTTTTAAATTAAAATAATTCAAATGATAATTTAGGATTTTAAGACAAAATATTAGTTTGGCTTAAAAAAATGTTTTAAATTATTTTTATATGTTGTTGTTATTGTTTCATTATTTAGTGTTTTTATGAATAGTTAAGTAACTTTATTAATTAATGAGGATTATTACTATTTATTTTTATTCATAAGGATTATTTTAAGATATTTGTGCCGGTGTAAGTCTAAAATAATCCAATATACAATGGTGTCTTTGAGTAAAAATTAAATTATAGAGGGTAGTGATGAGTTTCCTAATTAAAATTCCTATGATTAGATGGAAAAGTGGCCAAGAATACCCATCCAATATGAAAGTAACATTCAAATAAGTGCATTGTAATGACAACATAATCCTTGTATCATGATAACATATACAAAACAAACACATGAACTCAAAGAGCTATAAATTAAGTATATTATAATTCATTTGATATGTGAATGAAGTGTCGGAAGGTAAATCATAGAGACACTATACCATGGGCTACCCTATCAAATGCATGTAGTGGGAGTGCTCTCAAGTATGAAATGGATGAGGGCAAATGATGAGAAGCTCTTGTCACCTATGTAGTAAATCCACCCTCTAGAATGAGGACTTTTACCTCTCCTTTATAGAATAGAATACGAAGATAGAGAATGTAATCGATGAAATAGAGGAGGATCAAATTGTGGGTTAAAGGCCTATGTCCTAGATCATTTTCTCTCTAGTGAATTTTCTCTCTTTCAAAACTAGGTTTGTTGAAAGCACACACCTCCTCAAAACACTTTGTAGCTAATGTTTTCCCTTTAATTGACAATTGTGTTTAATGTATCTTTAGTGAGGCACATACATTCTAAAATATGAAGATGGGTTACACTTTTTGCCCTTTTTTGACAAAAAATTTTCATTTTTTTCGATTCTTCAACTTTCTGCGAACTATAACAATTTTTCTGTGTAGAATATCATTTTGCGATAAAAATAAAAATTGTGAGAAATTTTGTTAGCTTTATATTACATATTTTTTGAAATTTTTTTATGCAGATTTCATATGTCAACTTAGCGTTTCTTTGAGTGTGTGTTTCTTAACAATCAAAGGATTCATAAGAAGGCATGTTATGACGCAATGTTGTATTCATTGAAAATTTGTGTTTTTGAGAAAAAAAAATGTGTTACAACAATCTAGACAGAGTCTACTTTGGTTTCATCATATTTACAAATCCAATGGATGCATATCATAATTACTAGAATTTTTTGGACTGGTCCAATACAAAAAACTGCGTATTTTGGATATGTTTCGCGTCACAAGAAATTTCTTAACATATAAGTTATAAAATAAAAATATAAAAGCTACCCATTAGAGACGACGGACCAATGTAATGCCCCATAATTTTTTCAATTTTTTTACAATGTATTTTGGGAGATACAAAATTTTGATTTCACTGAATCACAATGACCCTCAGAAATTGTTTGCACCCATTTTATTAGAAAATTAATTAAAATTAGTAAACGTTTATGAAATTCCATAAAAGTTATATTTCCTGAAAGTAGATTCAATTCTGAAAATGCTTGTCTTGGTTCCGACAGTTAATTAACAACCTTTCATGGAGTTTAATCAGTCCAAAGTTGCAGAAACGTATTCAGAGCCTGGTTTTTGCGTAACTGGTGACGCATTAATTCGGCCGAACTTTGATTAAAAGTTTGGCCGAACTATGTTTTGCGTCGACGGCTCGTTAAATCTAACGACTTAATAGTTCGGCCGAACTTTTAATCAAAAGTTCGGCCGAACTATTGTATAACTTTCCGTCGGCCGGAAAGTTTTGCGGAGCCCCTACTAAAACACATTTCGCGGCAATATAAATTGCCGCGAAATCATTCACAATTTTCGCACATTTCGCACATTTCATCTGATTTTACAAAGATCTTGGTTTGGGTTTAAAAAAATTTCTTCAAAGTTTGGATTTAAGAGCATTTCTTGGAAGCAAACTGATTTTACAAAGAATTGTTTTGGGTTTAAAGAATTTTTTTGGAAGACATTTCTTGGAGGCGGCCTGATTTTGCAAAAAATTGTTTTGAACTTAAAAAAAATTCTTGGACGTACATTCAAAAGACATTTCTTGGAGGTATGTACGTGTTTTGAGTTGAAGTAAATCTTTTGAGCTTCATTTCATTTTTATAAGACATTTTTCTCTCGAATTTTTTAAAGTAAGTGTTTTGGATTGGAGTATGTATTTTTTGCAAAAAATTTAAACTGAATTTTTTTAAATTAAATCTTTTGTGAAATTTTTTGTAATCGAGTTATTGTCTAATTTTTTGAAGGAAATTTTTGAACTTCATACCCTATTATCATGGGAAATCGAAGAACTTGTATGAGAAAATATGATCGAAAAAGAGACCCTGAGGAACGTAGAGAAGAGACGAGACAATCTCGCAAAAGAAAGTTAGAAGCCCTCTCAAATATTGAAGAGGAACATCAACCTCAAGCAGAAATTGAAGCATGTATGTAAATGTAAATATTATGATCTATTGATATATTTAAAATTTTCCTAATGTAAAATGTGAAGCTTAATTTTTATTTGATGAACTAATTTGAAAAATATTTTGTTTAATGTAAACATACAGAGATATTCCTCAAAATATTGAAGAAGAAAATCAACCTCAAGCAGAAATTGAAGCAGGTATGTAAATGTAAATATTATGATCTATTGATATATTTAAAATTTTCCTAATGTAAAATGTGAAACTTAATTTTTATTTGATGAACTAATTTGAAAAATATTTTGTTTAATGTAAACAGACAGAGATATTCCTCAAAACATTGATGATGAGATACAAAATTTTGAAAGAGATATTGAACCAATGATTGAAGATGGTGAAAATATTGAAAGAAATCCAAATAAAGAAATTGAATC
This sequence comes from Pinus albicaulis, assembly GCA_034641835.2. Taxonomy (NCBI): domain Eukaryota; kingdom Viridiplantae; phylum Streptophyta; class Pinopsida; order Pinales; family Pinaceae; genus Pinus; species Pinus albicaulis. The sequence goes on from CM076572.1 coordinate 968,467,465, forward strand.
ACAAGGTATGTACACACACACACACACACACACACACACACACACACACATATATATATATATATTAAACACATGCACATATCATTGAAATTATAGATATATTTATTAATTTAGTTATTTATTGAATATGTACTATTTTTTTGAATATGTACAGATGAAATCACTATCGATAATGAGATGTTAGAAAATGTTGACACTCACACATATGGAGATAAAAAACCTGACCATGTTATATGATATCGTGTTAACTGCATTTTTGAAAAGTATTTCTTAAATGAGCGGGTGACAGTTCAGGCTCAAATGTTGAAAGGTCTCCTATCATTAAGGAAATTAAAAGAAGCTACGACACTATTGGGTATTCGAAAATCAACCAAAGATTAAAAAATGAAGGAAGATGTGATAAAAAATATGAGTAGTGCTATAAAGTCAATTAAGAGATCTAGAGAGAAAGATGTTTCAATTGTACGTAGAGGAATACAGATGGAAATGGTTTCATCAAGTACTTAAGAGAATCGTTTGGTAACATCTATGGCACAAGCACTGGGAACCTCGCGAAAAACTTTGCACAAACATCGGAAATTTCGGCTGCAAATAGATGTAAATGATGAACTCGCTTGTTGGAGAGCTATTTGTAGGCAACCATACAAAGATAGACTTGGATAAAATGTTAAAAAAATAATATATGAATATTGGAAGAACAATTCGTGTGTTTCACCAACTACAAGACATGTGATGCGAAGAAGAATAGCACGAAATCAGTACGAAGAACATGAAAAACATCTCTTGGAAACCACTCAGATAGAGTTATTCAACAATTTCAAAGAAGAGAATCGTCAAATTCATGTTTCACTCAGTGCTTTTGTTCAACAAAAACCATGGTATGTAAAACCTATCACCGTACGCGACACTTGTTGTTGTCATTATCATGTGGAATTTGAGTTATATTATGACACATTCCTTGATTTCGGTAGAACATTATGGAAGGATTCACCTCCTCCTTCCACTATCCGTGAATTCATATCTCAAATTCTATGTGAAAGAGAAAGCGACGAACTATTTTACAAAAAGAAATGTGTTGGTGGTAAAAAATGCGATGATTGTGGAAATTTGACTAGATTTCAAAACAAATATCGTATTGATATAAATGATCAATCATTGTCCAACATGAAAGTGAAATGGAAGAGATACGAATATACCAGTACATCGATTCAAAGTGCAGATAGTGTTAAGAGAATCGAATTACGAGAAGACGAAATTTTTCTAATAGACTTTTTGAGAAAGTTTGAAGCAGAAATTTACAAATACACCATGCATTCCCATAAAGCTCGATGGCAAGACTTGCAATTCAAAAAATCTCGTGAAGTTTTTCCACCAGGAACCATTTTGTCAGTGATTGATTTTGCAGAAAACTACACATTTGTTCCACAAAAAGAAATTCAGAGTGAATACTATCACTCTGACCAAGTCTCCATGCTCGTCCATATTCTATATAGACATGTTGAACAAAATGTTGATCATATAGAAAGCACGAGTGAAAATCGACATATCATTAAAGAATATCACTTTTATATCAGTGACGATCGTACACATGATACATGTTTTGTATAACATTGTTTTGGAAGAATTTATGATTCATTGAAAAATCGTGGAATAACATTCAATGAACATTGGATATGGTCAGACGGATGCGCAGGTCAATTCAAATCTACACGATCATTCTTTTGGTTGTGTTGTCTTCATAAGAAAACCTGCATTAAACATTGTTGGAATTTCTTTGAGACTGGCCATGGAAAAGAAGAACATGACGGTGCAGGAGCATGCATAAAACGAGTACTTCGAAGATATCAAATGAACCACTCTGCACGCCGACTTGTGAACGCTGAAGAAGTTGTTCAATGGTGCAAAACTGCTCTAAGCCATGAGATTAACCCATCAAGAGAAGTGTGAAGGTACATTCAATTTAATTTATATTGGAAATATAATTTTAAACATTGTACATTTATCATGCAATGATTATTTTTAATTGTATTTTGATATCATATTTACAAATTCTTTTTCTAATTTTCCATATAAAGTTTTTTTTGGCATATTGGAATCGAAGACGTAGATAGATCAATTGGAAATGACGTTGAAACAATAAAAGGGACTCGAAAATTGCATTCAATTCAAACAAAGTTGTCGAGAAATGTGTTTGCATTGGATAAAAGAAAATATTCTTGTTTTTGTGATGTTTGCATAGACAACACAAAATCCAATGACGTTTGTGAAAACAAAATGTATGTGAACGATTGGAAACATACAGAGCTAAATATAAAGGGAAAAATGTCTGTTGCAATGTTTGAAGAAATGCAATCAGAGGAAACTACAATATCATCCGATGGTGATCGAGTTTCTGATCTTGTTAGAGAAGGTAACATTTGAATTACTTTCTAATGATTTAAAGATCTAGAAATAAATTTAAATATGCATAATTAAATGTTAAATTTATTTTATTGTGCAAGATATGTTTTTGCTGTAATTGCACCTATTGACAACGATGAAAATGTTAAGTATTATTTGATGCATTGCACTGAACGAAAAATGAAATTATTACAAGACTATAATGATCACGGATTTCAGTATGACAGAGGGTCTATTATACTGAAAGGTTATTTTTTCAAACAAACTCATCAAAGTGGAGACTTTGTTTACTTTGAAGACTATGAACCTAATTCCATAAGTTGTCAATATAGTCACTTGGTGTGTGCAGCACACATAAAGTTGATAGAAGTTCAATCAAAGAAAAAATAAAAAATTAAGAGATGGAAAATGTCAAAATCCGATCATGAACGGATTATTGAAGATGGAATTCCATTAGATTTTTTTTGAGTGAATTGTCCAACAATTTATTCTCTTTGGATTAAATATGTTTTATAACTTCCAGTACTCAACTAAAAATTGAGCTGCTTATGTTATTTGTGCAAGTGTTTGCACATGTACAAATTGTTTTGGTACAAGCACGTGCTCTAGTATCAACTGAAAGTAGCTTTTCTATACATGTGCATTGATGAGAAATGTTATATATATATATATATATATATGTTCTAGAATGAAATTAATTGTTCTAGTTTTACTATGTGCATTGATGAAAAATGTTACTTGTCTTGGATAGATATGTTCTAGAATGCACAATTAATTGTTCCAAGTAGTTTTTCTATGTGCATTGATGAAAAACTAGTTGGATTTTTTGGTAAAAAGTTTCCACAATGTAAATAAATCAACAAGGCTACCTATTTGAGTGCATTAACGACATTGACCCAAATTCAACAAACATATATATGTACTAGACTTATATTTCCAATCAAAATTAAAGGGATAATTTGTACATATATCTACTTCTTTAAACTCTTTTTTCAATTAGAGCTCAATTGAAACATGGTTAGTTGCATTGAAAAGCTATGTTCTTCCTATTGGAAATTTTTTCATTCAAACAAAACTACATGGAGAGATCAAAAGCAATCTTAAAATTCCAAATGTACTTCAACCATCCAAAAGTGATTTGTGCAACATTACTTGACATGCCATGCCAATTATAGTGAACAACTATCCAATAGAAACATTTAACATTATATACGACATGTGCCAAATGTAGATTGAAACCATCCAAAACTTTAAAATTTTAAAAACTTTTGATAATATATCGTACAACATTAAAACATTAAACATCACATGCGAAATGTAGATTGAAACCGTTCAAAACTTGAGTTTAAAAAACTTTAAATTATATATAGATCGTTACTTCACATGCCATGCCAATTATAGTTCAACTAGATCCAATAGAAACATTTAACATTATATACCACATGTGCAAATGTAGATTGAAACCATCCAAAACTTGATTTTTAAAAACTTCACATGCCATGCCAATTATAATTCAACTATCTAACAAAAACATTTAACATTAAATATCACATGCCAAATGTAGATTGAAACCATCCAAAACTTTTAACTTTTAATTTAACAAAAAAATATAGATCACAACATTACTTCACATGCCAAATGTACTCCAAGCATTCAAAACTTAAATTTTAAAAACAAAACAAATTATAACACGTCATTACATAACATGCCAAATGTAGTTCAGATGACAACATTAATTTATAGATGACAACATTACTTCACATTCACATGCCAAAAGTACTAAAACCATCCAAAAATTAAATAAAACAAATTGTATTAAAACAATGTAATAAAATATGTCCAAGAATTGTAAATCTCACAAGTATCAAACTGTATCAAGTTTAACAAATTTTAAGACCATCTAAATTTTGAAATCAAATCTACAAATCATGTCCATCAAATAGAGAGGGATCTAGCGTCTTCCCTACTAGGGTCTCCGTCCGCGCCCTATCATGTGAATGGGAAACCTACATACACAATGCACATGTACTTGAACATTAAAATTTGAAGTTTTAAAAATGAATGAGAATATATATATCTATAAATTCATGTAAAAAACAAAATATAACAAAAAAATCATGCAATACCTCATAATGTTCCATCTCCATTTGATGAACAAGTTCTCCCATAGGAACATCTGCATCGGTAAACTGTACAATATACATGTACAGTTAAATAGATATATATATATATATATATTAAACATAAATTTTAAACTTGTGAAAAATTGTCCATACTTGTGGCTCATCTTCCAAGGAAGTTGAAGGTACATCTCCCAAGGAAGAAAAAGGTACGCCATCCCAAAAACATCAGACGGAATCGGTACCTGTTAAAACATTTTATCAAATTATATATATACATACATGTACATGTGTGGCAACAATTATTTATTTTAAAGTAACTTAAAAAACACTAACATTTTCCAACATATCTTGATGGTCAGACCCATCTGCATTGTTTGAACCAGAGGTCCCGAACGTGATATTAACATTTTCGTCATGCATCATGTGTGAGAACTGCAAATGGTGTTTTAACATATAATCATACATTTTTCTTAGATTAATGTACATAAAAATAAATGTATACATGTACATAAACATGTATTTATTACAAATTGTACACATGTATATGTATGTTAAAATAATTTCAAACCCTAAGGTCATTAACACATACCGTTCTGGTGCCCTCTTCCTCATGAAGAATTAGGTCTTGCAAACCATTGCGACAATTTTTTGCATATATTCGGAGATCTTCAACATTCATGTTGTCAATCTCCTCATCTGTACAATACACAAAATTGGCACGTGCATTTTCACGTGCTCTTTGTCGATTTAAACAAAGATCGACTCCACCCAATCCGCTATGAACATTGTCGATCATAACATCCCTTGCTTCTCGACTTATTTGAGAAGTTGCATCCATCTCTGATCGCAGAGTTTCGACTCGAAACGGTCGACTCACCAATGGCGGCTCAGGGCGAGGCAACTCCACATCTCGCTTAGCACCCTTACGGTCATATAATCGACCTTTCCCCGGGCCAAAAAATTCTGAAGGAAGGTCATTGTAGTTGGGTTTCATACCCAAAAAAAATTCTGCATAAAACATTTGTGAAAAATAAACAGGAACCTCATCGTTCCATGGAAGCCTTCCATAGGCCGCAAGGTGCCTATCATACAAATAACGAGCTATGTCTGGGTGCTTGAAATACTGCACCTTCAACATTTTTCTTTTTGGCCCTTCCTTGTAATTAAACATTGACTTAGCCACTTCTTTTGTAACTTTTTGTTTTACGTCCTCCCATTTATCGGGACCCATCACTGTTTCTTTTCTCTTTCTCATCATTTCTACAAATGAATCAGTCGTTGGCCCAAGATTTCTGTACACATTTACCATTTCACCCAATGAATGTGTAACTATTTCAAGGCTTTGTCGACTCTCAGCAGGTAGAGACAAAGCCATGAGATCTCTTTGCAATTCTTCATGAATTCTTTCACACCTTTGTAAGGTGCATTCCGCCATGTTGGTTTCCCATGTTATATCAGTAATCTCAGCCAGATAAGTTGTGTTGGGTTGGCATCCTTCTTCTTGAATGTAGCGGGCTGCCATGCATCTATTTTGACCACTAGTTCGAACATTTTTGGCCTTTGCATCAATATATATATATATATAATTTCGTATATTAGAAAAAACACGTGTAAAAAAAGTTTTACAAATTTAATGAAAAAATATTGAAATTGATGGCAACCTTGACGTTGTTGGTTAACATGTTCTCCAACATGACCCTGTTGAGAACCAGACCCAAAATGACGTTGTTGAGAGCCAGACCCAAAATAACCCTATTGAGAACCAACATCCGTTGATTGGCCTTCAGGGGAATAAATATCACCCCCTTCACGCAACCTGCTACCACTCATACCTCGACCGGTTGAACCATGGCCACGCTCCATGGATGGAGTAGAAACCCTTCTCCTTTTACCTCCTAAAAATTAAAATATGAAACTTATTAACAACTAATTTAACTCACAAAGTTAATAAAAAATCAATTCCATATGTACACACATGTATGGTGATTTAAGATTATATTTAAATACTATGAACATCCCCCGATCCCTGAACCTCCATATGGGATTTGGTTGATCTTCGCCGTTCATCCTCCATGATATATATCTATTGGTCGACATTTACACAAAATAGATTTCAAAAAATCAATTTGTAATTTAGTGTACACAAATTATGTAGAACACAACTTTCAAAGAAGTAATTGATCATGTGTGAAACTAAATTTAATCGAAAAAGAAATTATAAAAATGATAAGTTCACCAAATTGCGCTTTACATGGTGGGAGCACACTTGGTATAAAATTTTCCACTTATACACTTTAGTTTGTGGGAGAAACGACACATGTACATAGTTTACCTTAAAGTTGTTGTGTTTTATGGATATTAAAATGAAGAACTTCTATTTAGATCCATTCCAGAGATTGACTGTAGGGGCATTTACTAGATATTTCACCTTTCATAAAATATGAGATACAGAGGCTACCTGGCCCTTTACAGACTTTGCCTATAGAAATTGTAGAAGTAAACACTAAAGGCATTAACAATATCAAAGAACGTTTTCATGCTCAGACATGGGAATGTGTCTCTTTCCCTACGCAAAAAAATATTTCAAGGTAGTTAATCTTCATAGACACGTCATCAAGCAGGTCAATGTGATCATCCCCAACTTACTTTTCATGAAATTAGGCTTGGAATCCTCTACAACCTGGTGGATGGAGTTGAATGGGAACTAGGTCAAGGCCTTTACAAAATACATGCTAGTGAATAACACTTACCATGTTATGCCAACAAATAAAGTGGGAGAAATGTTCTCTCCTAGAGGTTATCCAATTGGGTGTGTAATACCAACTTCACCCATTTCCTAACAGGTTTCTCTCTTAGGTTACAAAGTGTCTTCCACCTTATTAGTTATATATTTTTCAATTTCCCGTGGATTCCTTGAATTATCTATTGGTTTCTGTCTTCAATTTCCTCTCAAAATGAATGTGTACTTGCTTTTGACAGACACACTAGAGGAATAAGGTCCAAATTTTTTATGAATATGTGCTATGAAAGTAAAGAGTTAAACGCAAACATGTACAAGGCATAGTTGAGCCAAATGTTGTTGAGGAAGGGCCTAATTATTTGGGTCTTGGTTATGGAAAACATGATGGAGAATGCTCCAAAGCCAGGGAGGCACATGAAGTTGTTCCAAGAAGGAATTTTATTTGGTGTTCATTACCTCAAGCTTATGAAGTTTGTGTTCATGATGAATGGAAAAGTTTCACACCCACTTTTCAAGAAGATGTTAATAGTCATGCAGCTAATGAGAATGTAAAAGAAAACGATGTTGAAAGTTCTAGAATCACTGAATTCATTGCTAGTATTCAAAGGAGAGTCACTACCTCATCAAATTCACTTCCTCAAGAAGGCGACAACGGTGAATGTTCGAGGTATAAATTTGCCTCTAATCAAATTGCTTTTGATTATGATAAACATGGTAAATATTCACATAAAATTTGGAAAAAAACTTGCGTGTTCCTTTTCAGGTTTGAATAATCATAATGTTTATAGATGTTGGAAGAAGATATCCATGCACATGAAACTTTCTAAATAAATGAGGCAAAAAGTCAAAGGCCCATTGGACAAGGAAGATGATTTTGAAAATAAGTTGCAATTGTTTATTACTCATTGCCATAAGAAAGGTCACCTTGTAGACAAGTGTTGGACTTTGTATCCAACAAGTCATCCACAACATTTGAAGAAGGTGGAAAGAGATAGTGACAAGAATGGAAAAGAGGATTCTATAATCAATGAGGGTCAGGATGATTCACATGATGATGAAGTGCAGCTAAAAGAAGCTCCATTGAAATGGTTTGGTAACAGATGGTTAGATTTATGATCCAATTAAGGCCTTGCATGTATTTTGATGTTTCATGAATTTCTTTGCAAATTCCAAGTATGGTGCATGTTGCATGAAGCAAGATGTTGAAGGTAGATTTATGTTGACACACTTAAATGCAACAAATATGGAAATTTGTACATGAGCTATTATTTGACTTGAGAGTCAGTTGTTTGAAGAGGCATGTTTTGTCGACTTGTGTTTGGTTGATGGTTTTTTACACCAATATGTAAGAATACATGGAGATATTCACATGATGTGAAATTTTTTTCTTTGAAGGAGAAAAATGATATGTCAGCAAGCTATGTTTCTTGCATGATGTGTTTTTCAGTTTGATGTTTTTGTTTGTGACAAGACATCACAAGATTTTGGGAAGGTCCACTCTTGAGCGAGAGCCTCATGATTACAACCTAATCATGAGAATCAAATGGGAGTGCATCCTTATTCTTGGCTTAGTGGCATGAACCAAACATGTTGTGTATTAAATGAGGAATTTCACTCTCCCAATCATTTCTAAATCACCCATATCACCAAGAAAACATGTTTTAAAAGAAAATACATTGGTAGGGGAAAGACCTTAGGTCCTTTGATTGTGCACATGTGGTGTGAAAAATTGAAATTGACAATTTGCAAAAAAGTGAAATTATGAATGAAACCACGAAAACAAAAATCCCAAAAGTGGTAAATGATTTAAATAGACCTAATTAATTATTTACCAACATAAATTCTTCAACTTTTAGCAACTAAATGATAAGTAAAAAAAAAAAAAAATTTGTAATTATGGTTCGAAAGTTACACAATCTTAAGAATCCAAAAAACAAATTATTTTTCAAAACGTATTACTTTCAAAGTATCAACAAGGAATGTACAAGGGTGTTCAATGAATTAACGCTATTTATTTAAATTCCATGATGTATATCTTACTCATAATTTTAACAAATTATTAAATAATGATCTAGATTGGATGATTATATTATTTTTCATATATTTTGATGCTTATAGAGTGAAAAAACTGAAAGAATCAACTTGTAGGGTCATTTTAATGGTGGGTGGAGAATTGGGGTCTAAAACCTTTTGGAGTCATTTTGAGGTATCAAATGACATTTATGGGGGTCAAACGATTATCCCTTGTGCCGAAATCTTGACCATTATTATACACTTAAAGACATATCCAATGGTGCAAGAAAAAAATCAAATGAAGTTCATTCAAAATTTATGCCTTTAGTAAGTTGACCTATCATGATGACCACCATGGTACGAGAGAATGACATTTTAGCCCCATTACTCATGCATGGCAAGCTAACTACATGTGGAATTTTAACAAGAATCTAAAAGGTCTAAAATCACAAACCTCATTAATGGTTGACGGAGTCAAATCTTACACCTAGTTGGCTATCATGCTATGTTAAATACTTGGCTACTAGGAGGAATAAGAGTTCCATTTTGTGTTATTGTATTTTGTTCCATTGTTGAAAATACAACTAGGAGTGTGAAGTTAGAGAGAAAAATGTATGAAGTTAAGTTTTTATAGCAACCTTACACGCTAAAAGTCTTAGCTAACTCTACAGAGATTACCTCTTTCTTTGTACTCACATATTTTCCATACCAGAAAAGAGAGAGTAGAGCATGTTTACATTTTAGTGTTGTTTTTCTCCCATAAGGATTTCCTAGGGAAAAAGGAGTCTAGAGCATCATTACTTTTTAGGGTTGCTTTTCTCCCATAAGGATTTCCTAGGAAAATAATTGTGTTGATTATCTAGAGATATGTATGTGTGTGTTTCATTATGTTCTCTATTTCTTACGTTGTGTTTCATTATGTTTTATATTTCTTACATTTCTGCCCTCCTATTTTTCTTTCCAATCAAGATTTATAAAATAACATGAGAAGCAACATGAGACTTGGAACAATCATTTTCATTATCTATACGGAAGGCAAGAAGGATTATATCCCCTTAAGCTTAAGCTTATGTAGTTTGTCAATTTTTATCATATATTTTTTGGTAAGGGTAAATGTTTTTTATCTATAGTACAAGTCATGAGTTTCCCAATTTTACCTTATGTAAAGCATGATTTTGGGATTACTACACTTTTTACTTGGTTTTTTATTGTGATGATGCCTTGTCTCAATCACTTGGCCATCTCTCGATGGGTAGTTAAATCTTTATAAAAATACTTAAGTAATATTTATCTATTTGTATTATGTGAAATTATGTAAAAAATGGTATACTATTTTTCATAAAATTGGGTTGAGTTTATCATATATTTCAATGAAAGTTGATTAACAATGTTTTCTTTAAAAGGATCTAAAAATTTTGTTAAGGTATGAATTTGCAATTTTTCACTTCCTCATTTCTAGAAAAAATCTACTTGCTCATTCGTATACCCACTTTCTATTCAAATGCATGAGTTTTGAACTCTCGGTAACTATGTTTTTCCACGCAGGAAAATTATATGTCACATTTTATACCGAGTCTAAATATTATTTTGAAGTTTGGATTACTGTTATTCTTTTATATAATTTAACATTAGATATAAGTTTAAATTGAAAGCTACTTAGATGAAATATAGCTTAGATATGGCATTTGCAAATTATTACACATGTTTAATTTACATTCAAATTCTTCTTTGATTTATCTCCTATAGCTTAATGTAATGCTAGATATATAATTTAAGTTGAAGGCCCATGAGATAAATATGACTTCTATGTGACATTTGCATTGAATCATCTATTTGTTGTGTTATATGAACATAATTGGTACGCATATCTAATTTGCATTACTAATATGTCATGCTTCTTTAATTTATCTTTTATAGATGACCGGAGCATCCCCTTTTAATCTATCCCTTTTGACTTCGGATATGTGGGCAATACTCATCCGCATATTTTTCTATCATAAAGCAGTGAGTAAAATTTTATTCCATTTGTGTCAATGTTAAGGTTAAGCACATGGATTAAAGTTTTATATAAGATACATTGCCACAGTGTACATTTATATCTAAAGAGTCCAAAACCTCATTCAAGACCATATGTTTTGTTGATGTAGTTTGATTGGTTATATTGCATTGATTTTGTAGTTATTGCTGTGGGGCTCACCATCTAGTGATTTTAGGTAAAAAATTATTTACATGGAATTTTGAAGTATCCTAGAATGTTTATTATTTATCACTACTAGCCTTGATGATTTAGTTGTTTGTTTTGATGCTGCTTGGTTACCCATATTTAATAGTTGTTCATGTTTAATTCATTGTTAAGGATTTTTATTGGCCTGTCAGGATGTATTTTTCTCAAATCCATAATGGCTAAAAGAATGAAATTTATCTATGAAAAAGAGAGGTCATATGGAAAACAAATTGTTTGAAAGTGTTCTTTTGAACCCATAGAACTTGCAACCCCAATATGGATACAATACTAAGTAATACATAGCCTCCTCATCTAACTTAGCAAGGGATTTGCAATACTATATTTGAGTTGGCTAGCTCCATTTCAAGATATTATAATGTTAGATTATTATTTCTATATATTTTCATTATGGTAGTAAAATGTTACAAAAAACCGGAAACTACAAATAGTATTATTCTAGATATATGTAAAAAGGACATGGTAGAGAAAATCAAACAATATTAAACTTTTCATAAATAGTTTAGATAAAAATACATTTTCTAATTTTGATTGTAAATTCCAAGCCTTAAAGAAATAAATTTTCTAATAATTTTTTTTAATTAATAAATAAAAAAGAAACATTTTCAATCAAAATCACATCCAACATATAATAAAAAGAATAAAAAAAATTTAAAACTTCATACACTATGACATTAGTATGGCAAAGAGCATAAAAAAATACAAGCAAAAAATCCTTTTCTATAATAATGGAGAGCTTCAAATATACAAGAAAAAAAAATCTTTCAGCCTCCTTGTATCCCAGAGAAAGAGTTGCTCAAACAATCATAATTTAAACAATTAAAACTCAGAGAAAATCATTTGTTTTTGAATTTCAATTATATAAAAAATTAGTCAAATATAAGACAAGAGTTACTCATACTATAAAAGTTTAAATAATATTAACTTAAATATATATATATATATATTTGGAAATGAACCAAAAAAAAAATATTTACAAATTTCATTTACAGTAACTTAAATCCATATTAACACCTCTTGATAAATCTGAAATCAAATTAAATCTATATTAATTAATTTAATAGTTTAAATTCCTATTTGTGGTGTGCCAAATAGAAATATTCAAAGCGAAAGTTACAACTTAAAAACATTACTCAAATATATCACAAAAGGAAATAGAATAACAAACATAATGGACAATATGAACCAAGGTATTATACCTTTATTGATATGGATGGATTCTTAATTACAAACATTTGCGTAAAATATGATGAAGCTTTGGGGGGACTTTAATGAAACACTTTGTGGACAATATCAAAAGAGTTAAGAAAGTGGCTACTAACTAGTCTAAAAAGAAGGCAACGGAAGATAAAAAGGATCTTTTAGAAGTAGAAGAGGTCATTTCTAGGCCTTTTGACAATAATGTAAATGCAATTTTTACTGAAAAAGACTTGCAGTCTTTGAAAATTTTGGAGGGGAGAAAGAAAGCACTATTAGAAAAGGAAACAGTTCAATCAAGACTTCAAAGTAGAGCCATCTAGTTCGCTGAAGGTGATAACAACACTAATTTTTCCAGAAACATGTAAATCATAAAACCTGAAACTAAGATGCAGATTTGGAAAAATATTACAGCCATGAAACAAGACTTTTATAATTTGATTAAGGAGAGGCAGATGTCCAAGTTTTCATGGAGACAATTCAAATCCCTCCATGGTGTCAAGAAAATGGTATAGAAGAGGGTAATGAGCATGCTGAAGTTGAGAGTTATGTGGGGAAGCTAGAGGCAAGCGTCATAGATAGAAAAAAACAAAAGAAAGGAAGATGATCCAATCCTACAAAGTAAGCTACCTACTTGCACACTCTTTTTGCAATTTTTGCAAAATAGTCGAATGGCTCAACAAGTGCTCCAAATAACATGGGAGAAGATGGGCTATCCACTATAAAATTCTTTTCATTCATGAATGTGCAAAAGTGGAGCAACGATAAATGGGTGACATCAAAAATCTATAAAGAAGGGATGAATTGTACATTCAATCAATGTACATACAACATACAAATTATATATGTTCATATCATTTTTCCTCCCAAAGCATATATTCATCGATATGGATGGTATCTTACATCACTTCGCTGCTAATGAGCTAATTTGTTTCTGCAAATGATGCATGTTCACCCCAAGTGCAATAATAATACCAAACAAAGTAATTAGGCCATGGAAAAGATAATTTGATTACGACTGTTAAAATTGGTTTTTAATTTTGTCTGAGTTGAGTTTGCAATACCATCATCAGCTCCTGAGTAAGGGTAATATGCGAGTTTTGATTGATGGATGAAGTTGCTACAGTTTAACACTTTTCTAGGGAATGTAATGATGAGAATGAGACACAAACTGTAAAATAGGAAGCACTGTAACGATGAGCATGAGACACAAACGCCAAAATGCAACTTGCAAGAACTCTATATATAGATTCCCAGAATATATGAATTATAGATTCCCTGAATAAGTTTTGTTCGAGAAATTATGACAGCGAGTATGCTGAAGGCTATTACCAACATAATCATTGAAGGATGTAGATCAAATTTACCCTTGAAAATGCTCAGTTAGCATCCATGTGGTTATATAATGTTTCAACCATGAAGAGATTGTCTTGCCTATGACTGCATCCACTGAACCACCTAAATATCAGATATTTGAGATCCATCCATCATCACATTAGACTTACACTATTAAAGTGCCAAGTACTTATATTTTAAACATATTATGCTAGAGCTGATATATTTGTGATTGATGAAAACAGTCCCAATCATGAGACCTACAAATTAAACGCTTAGTTTAACATTCATGAGAGTGATCCTTATATCATAATATTTTCATAATTATTTACATCAGCATAGATTTATACCAGTGGTGATGGTTGATTTATGATGACTATGAAAAGTCATTTAGACTTTCAAATTTCTCAGAAATTATGTCAGCTTTTGAGGCCTCAAAAAACCAACAAATTATTCCCACATAATTAAGCCTAAATGAAAATTACTTCACTATTTAACGCTCCAGAAATTCTTGTGGAGAGTCCTGAAGTTTGATGAGTTCTTTAAAGTTAAAGCAAGTCATCTAACTTTCAAAGGGATATTGCGTCGATTTAGTATATAGGAAGTATTAGGATACAATAAAAACGAGGTTCCATAATCACATCCAAAAAGGCCTTAAACCAAAATTCAAGCCCCGACATTTTTTTAATACACAACACAAAAAAAATTTGACAGCCCAAAGAAAGGAGTCGAACATACCTGACGGAGTCGAAGAGCGTGGACAGGAGGAGCACCAGCGTGGCTGGGAGGAGCAACAACGTGAACAGAGCAGCAACGACAGGGATAGAAAACGCGCGAACAATGAAACTGGTAAACCACCAAACTTCGCAAGTGATTTATTTATAGAAAATAGTTCGGTCGAACTATTTTAAAAGAAAAAGTTCGGCCAAACTCACGGTTCGGCCGAAATTTTATTAGAAGTTCGACCGAACTTTTGTTTCCGGTTTTCCAATCTTCGGCAAAAAATCTGTTTTCCCGCTCCGTCAATGTGCCGTCAATCTAAACGGAATCATGAGTTCGGTTGAACTTTCTAAGAAAGTTCGGCCGAACTATTGCCGAAAAAAATTTTCAGCTCCCGATTCTCACAAAAGTGTAACCCAGCTTCACGTTTCCGCCCATCTCCCAAACCTTAGTCTCTTATAGTATTTCTCTCAAAAAACAATTCATGTAAATTCACCCTCGATTCTCCCAAACATCATACTTTAATTGAATTTTTACTTGCCTCACTTTGAAGCCTAGTATAAACACGTCAATCACAAGAGAGGGATTTTGGAAGTTTTGATCTTAGGCATTCATCATTTTTTAATATTCCTAAACCCGAGGTCATCTTTCCCTCAAACCTTTCTTAGAGAGTCCTTCTTTTGCTTCTAAAGTAGGGAACCTAATATCTAATCCTCTTCTTTGAATGGGCATTTGAAATCATAGTGTGCATCATTATTGGTCTCATCATTCTAGTAATTTCCCTATACCGAGATTCCTCCCATCAATGAAATTTCATAAAGAGCAGGGGAAATTGAATGAGGTGACAAGGGGTCATTGTCCCATTGTTTCCACTTGATCTAGTAGTACTCCCTTTGGAACCCGTCCTAGGACCCTTTCTAAATTAAGCGCTAACATTTTCCAAAAACAAGTATAAATCATATGGCTCACTTGAAAAGAATAAATCTAGCCTAGTGGCAAAAGGTTTTACACAAAGAGAAGGGGTCTATTATGAGAATAATTTTTCCCCCATAGCAAAATGGATACCATATGGACATTCTTTGCGCTAGAAACACAAAAAGTTGGAAATTCCATCAAATGGATGTAAAAACTACTTTCTTGAATGGAGATATGAAAGAGAATGTTTTTGTGTCCCAACCAGAAGGATTTATTGTGAAGGGTTAGGAACATAAAGCATGGAAGCAGTAAAATCCTTGTATGGCCTCAAGAAACCACCACGAGCCTGCTATAATAAGGGGTTAGGGGAATAGGGGCTTATGGGTTAGAGTTTTAGGGTTTAGGGTAATAATGTGTTAGTGGTTAAGGGGTTAGGGATTGGGGGCTTAAGGGTTAGGGGATTTAGGCACATTTAGGGGTTAGGGGCATAATGAGTTAGTATTTAAGGGATTAGGGATTCGGGTTAGGGGAATAATGAGTTAGTGGTTAAGGGGTTATGGATTGGGGGGTTAGGGGTTAGGGGATTTAGGCGCATTTAGGGGTTAGGGGAATAATGAGTTAGTGGTTAAGGGATTAGGGATTGGGGGCTTAGGGGTTAGGGGATTTAGGCACAATTAAGGGTTAGATGAATAATGAGCTAGTGGTTAAGGGATTAGGGATTAGGGACTTAGGGGATTTAGAAGTTAAGGATTTTAGGGGTTAGGGGTGAGGGGTTAATGGGTTAATTGTTAAGAGTTAACAGTTTAGGGGTTAAGGGGTTAAGGGGTTAGGGGTTTAGGTGTTAGTGGTTTATGGGTTTAAGGGTTTAGAGGTTTAGGGTTTTGGGGGTTAAATGGGTTAGGGTTTTAGGGATTTAGGGGGTTAAATGGGTTAGGGCTTGGGAATTAGGGCTTAAGGGGTTAAGGGTTAGATGTTTAGGGTTTACGGGGTTAAATGGGTTTAGGGGTTTAGAGGTTTAGGGGGTTAGGGGATTTTGCAGTTAAGGATTTTAGGGGTTAGGGGTTAAGGGGTTAAGGGGTTAGAGGTGAAGGGGTTAGATGTTTAGGGGGTTAAATGGGTTAGGGGTTTAGAGGTTTAGGGGGTTAGGGGATTTAGAAGTTAAGGATTTTAGCGGCTAGGGGTTAAAGGGGTTGGGGGTTAGGGTTTGGGGGTTAAATGGGTTCTATTTTTAGGGGTTTAGGGGGTTAAATGGGTTAGCGTCGGGAATTAGGGTTTAAGGGGTTAGGGGTTTAGGTTTTAGAGGTTTAGGGTTTAGAGGGTTAAATGGTTTAGGGGTTTAGGGTTTAGGGGGTTATATGGGTGAGGGATTATAGCCATTTATTAGGTGAACAAGGCATAATCTAGTTGTAGTAACCATAACTTGGTCAAGTTGTTATAGTCAAGGCAAGACTTGGTTGGGTTTCCAAGTTCCAAAAAAGTAAGGGTAATTGTGAGGGCATGAGAACTAAGGAGTGTCAGTGTGTGCCAAGGAATGAAAAGGCATGCTAACACATGCTAGAAAGTGTCAATGTATGTTGAGGAGTGTTAGGGAGTGCCAGGACATTGCAAGGGAGAACTAGGTCAAAATGCATGGAAATGAACAAATAAGAGTGTGTGCCAAGTAGTGTCAATGAAATCCAAGTGTCTCATAAAACTTGTTGAAGGTAAGCCTATGGTTACATAAAGGGTTGCACAAAGCAGTTTCAAACAAAGGGAAACTTTGGGTTGGGCACAACATTTATTTTCCAATGACTTGGTTGGGTTCCCAAGTCACAAAAAAAGTAAGGTTATCTATGACGGCATGAAAGCTAAGGAATACGAAGGTGTGTCAGGGAATTCCTAGAAGTACTATGACATGTTAGGTAGTTCCAAGGCATGATAGGCATGCCAAGATGTGGCAGGTGCCAGGGTGTGGCCTGAATACATGCTAGGGTATGTGAGGGCCAAGTTTCAAGGAAACACAAGGGAGCACTAGTTTAAAATTCATGGAAATGAAGTATCTGCCAGTTCTAGGTGTGCTAAGAAGGGAGTGAAACAGTATTCTAGGAAATACCAAGGCATGTTAGAGTGCTAGGGAAGCATACAAAAATGTTCCAAGTGCCAAGGTGTGCCAATGCATGCTAAGGAGTGTTAGGGAGTGCCAGGAAAACATAACATAGCACTAGGTAAAAATTAATAAATGAATGAATAAGAGAGTGTGAGAGGGAGTGTTAGCGAGTTCTAGGTGTTGAGATTCAACAAGATGATGAGCTTAGTGAAAAGAGTCGCCTTCACTAAGTGGGCCCGAAGGCTATTTTTGGCACAAGTCTATTTTTAGACATGGAGACCATATTTCAGAAGTTACAGGATGCTATTTGTGGATGGTTATTCAAGTTGGAAAAATAGATGGATTTATATTTTTAGACATATTGGGTGAAGTCTATATATAGATCGTTGATCTAAAAATAGAAGTGTCGATTATTATTAGCTCTTAATAATAATTAGACCCTAAATAACAACTTATTCTCTTGGAGCACTTAATTTCAGTTAACAGGTGTGGTAGATCAGCTAGCTGAAGGAATTACGCAATTCCTAGGGTTTACTGGTGTTCATGCATGGAGGACTCAAGTCAGGACTCAAGTAGCAGAGTTACGATGGAGTTGGTGAAGTAGGTCATGGAGTTTGTTTTAGTTTAACTACATCCTTGGGGTTAAAATCGATTCAACTAATTGTGTCTATTTCTAACTGATTGACACATTAGTAGGAGTGGAGTGAATTAATTAGTTAATTTAATTCACAAATAATAACTCATTAATCAACTGAACAAAGACAACAGTTAACTACTTGCATGGGAGTTCCAGTGGAGACTCAGTGGAGAGATAGGTGAAAGGGCAGTGTGACTATTAGTTGTGACTATGTTGATGCATCCAATGCATCACACATCCATTGGAGATGCCAATGAGGATTGCGTAGTCAAGGGAAGGGTAATTTGAAGTCATTCAAAGCTATTCAAATCAGGGTCAACCCAAATAAATCTAATTTGGGGGTTCCACTTCAACAAAATTTTCCCCACAACAAGCACAAGATCAAGCCAACATGTGTGATGTGTGCGTTTAAAGAGATGGATAGATAGGTTTACCCTTACGAGAACATGGCACCTTAAAATATGACCACGATTACTGAGTGCAAGAATTTTTGAAATGGCATTATGAGCGGAGCCTTTTCCGAAAGAGATTATTCATTTACATTACAATGTATACAACATGCAGTTAGTGTTCCATCCATGTTAGTGCACACACTTAATGGTAACAATCCTTAAACTAGTACAAAAAAAATTATTTTATATATTCACATACGGGACAGTCACAAAATGTCAACAAAATCACATACTTATCGAAATCCTCAACCAGGAATATGCTACATTGCTTCTTAATGTGCTTTCAACTAGGTAGGCATCAATGAATATAATTACAATGGGTTAAGGGGATCTAAGAGAGAATTATGTAAGGAGTTCCTTCTAGGTAAAGGCCATTGGTATTACTATTGTTAAAGGGGGTGGCCTGCAAGGATACATTGGTAGCTACTGATGCAAGAGCATAATTTCAACAATTTATTTCAAAATTTGTAGTTGTCCTCCATAAGGTCTTAGAGATTTATAGAAGAGGAAGTTGGTTTCCTTTTTGCCCTATAATTTTGTAGAATTTCTAACTTCATATTTGGGATAGGAAATTTTAGTAATTTTAGGCATAAGTTAAGATGTTTATTTTTTATTTTTAAGGCCTCCTAGTCCTTAGGAAAGTTGAGTCTTATGATTAGGATTACTTGTGGCATCCTATGTATTTTTCAAACTCCAATACACCAAGGCAAATATGTGGAGGACATTTGGGGTAAATGTGATTGTCCATCAAATGTAGATCGAATTTGGGGAACTTGTAGCTCTTTTCCTTGGACCTTACTAGTTCTTAGAGGTTGTATTTGGAGCAGTTAGCAGGAAAAAGCATAATATGCCCAAGAATATTAGCTTTGGAGCACCTATGGTTTGGGATAAGGGATAAGGGGTTCAGGAGAAAGGGGTTAAGGGTAAAGGGTAAAGGGTTAGGGCTTATGGGATTTACAGGTTAGGGGGTTGAGGTATAGGGGGTTTAAGGGTGAGAGGTTAATGGCTTATTGGTTAAGGGATTTAGGGGTTAATATTAACCATTAAGGGCTTACATGTCAGGGGATTTAGGGGTTAAGTGCCTAAGGGTTATGTTATTTAGGTGTCAGAAGGTTAAGGGGTTAGGGGTTAGGGGTTATGGGTTAAGGGTCAAAGTTTAAGAGGATATGGGATTAGGGTTTATGGGGTTCAAGGATTCTAAGGTAATGGTTAGGGGTTAAGGGGTTAATGGCTTTGGGTTTAAGGGATCAAGGGGCTAATTTTTTATGAGTTATGGGTGTAGGGATTAAGGAATTGTGGCTTTGGGGTTAAAGGGATAGGGAATTTAGTGGTCATGGGTTAAGTGCGTATGGGTTGTGATAATGTGGCCCCTGATCCCCTTGTCAAAACTATTGGGGGTTCCCCTATCAATTTCTCTCATTGCCTTATCTATAGGTCCCCTAGCCCCTATGCCATAAGGCCCTAAGGTTCCTTCTCATTCTCTAATGTTAGGATTATAGATCTCAATAAAACATGCTCTAACATCTCACTTCTACCCATCCATGCTACCCTTATGTCCCCTTGCCCCGCTCAATACACCAAAAGACCCCCCTCCCCCAAAATTCATGAGAATTGAACATTTGGAGGTGATCATTTAACAACAACTTCACAACTACTCCATTTATAATGGTGTCTTGGAGCTATTAGATGTCATTTCATTAAGCTACAGTGATAGGTGAGAGCTATGCATATCTCACTAAAGGTGTATCAAGAGACTATTAGTCTATTGGCTATAGAATTTGCCTCTTTTTTTGTAACTTAACGAAATGGAAAATATGTGGAGACAATATCCATTCTTCTTCTTTCACCGGGCCATGTAAAATAAATGAAGAAAATAGTCTCAACCCCTTGGAGAAGGAAAGTTGAGAACAATAATTAGCATGAACAAACAAATAATCCAATGAGTTAATCTTAGAGGGGTCTGCCTTTGTAAAAAAGCATCCATAAGCTTGTTAGAGTTAGTATGAATCTTTACTAGAGGTTGAGTAGTCTTCACATCACCAACCACATCCAATAGAAAGGTACCAACCCCCACAATAAAAATGATGTCTCCAAATAAGGTGTAGTTAATACCAATAATATCACCTTATGAATCTATTACAATATGATTTGGAAAGTACGTTTCCATACATGTGTGAAAGAAAAAATCCATTTGGTTAGCAAAAGGAAGTCTTTTTTAAGACCTCCAGAAACCCCCTTGAAGGAGACAAGAAGAATTTGAAACCATATAATACAAGTCGATCTATGAACCCTATATCTGATGTTTTCTATGCATGTGTTTGTTCACTCGGTTTGACATGTGATAGACAATATATGAAGCCTTTTTTTCCACATATCATCTTCATTAGATATCATGTTGCTAAGAATGAAGTGTCTAGATTAGAGTTAAAGTTTCTACTTTAGCTTGTTGTCTTTTTTTGTCTTTTAGAGTACAAATCTTTCTGGTATATTGTGCTAAAGTAGTTTGGCTTTCAAATATTCAAGGAATATGTGATCTAATATAAGAAAATATTGTAATATTTGAAATAACATGATGAACTATTTAGCACAATTTATGGTGTTGGATTGATTGAGATGTTTCTTTTTAGATGGATGAATGTACATCTCTTTAGCCAATAGACAAAACTCATTAAGCATTGTTGCAAGTATGTTATTGACATGTTGAAGTGCCATTGAGACTTAGAGGTAGAAGATTTAGACTTGTATGTTTTCACCTATTCGGGTGTGATGATACCTTGTGGAGGTAAGCAAAATTTCCATTTTTTAAACTTTTGGATATATTCTATATGCTCTTGAGAGAATTTCAACCTTTTAAAAAAAACTACAAACAAATGTACATTCATGAAATAATTACTAATTGATTTGGGGGTGACTCAACAAATTGTAGCATGTTGGCTTGTTGAATTTGTTAGTAAGTTAATTAGGGCTTGATAAATTTGTAAGCTTCGTGGGATTTATTGCAATTGTATGTGTTTTAGAGAAGTGAGTTTGGAGTGGTGGTTGTGCTTCCTTTATTGAATTTGATTTCTTTGGTTCTTCTTCTTATGCATGCCCATTGTGGTATATTCTCGTTAGTGGTTAAGGGGTTAGGGATTGGGGGCTTAAGGGTTAGGGGAATAATGAATTAGTATTTAAGGGACTAAGGATTGGGGTTAGGGGAATAATGAGTTAGTGGTTAAGGGGTTATGGATTGGGGGGTTAGGGGTTAGGGGATTTAGGTGCATTTAGGGGTTAGAGGACTAATGAGTTATTGGTTAAGGGATTAGGGATTGGGGGCTTAGGTGTTAGGGGATTTAGGCACAGTTAGGGGTTAGGTGAATAATGAGCTAGTGATTAAGGGACTAGGGATTAGGGGCTTATGGCTTAGTGGATTTAGCAGTTAAGGATTTTAGGGGTTAGGGTTGAGGGGTTAATGAGTTAATGGTTAAGCGTTAACGGTTGAGGGGTTTAGGGGTTTAAGGGTTCAGAGGTTTAGGGTTTAGGGGTTAAATGGGTTAGGGTTTTAGGGGTTTAGGGGGTTAAATGAATTAGGGGTTGGGAATTGGGGATTAAGGGGTTAGGGTTAAGGGTTTACGGGGTTAAATGGGTTTAGGGGTTTAGAGGTTTATGGGGTTAGGGGATTTAGCAGTTAAGGATTTTAGGGGTTAGGGTTAGGGGTTAAGGGGTTAAGGGGTTAGATGTTTAGGGGGTTAAATGGGTTAGGGGTTTAGAGATTTAGGGGGTTAGGGGATTTAGCATTTAAGTATTTTATGGGTTAGGGGTTAGGGTTTGGGGGTTAAATGGGTTAGGGTTTTAGGGGTTTAGAGGGCTAAATGAGCTAGGGGTCGGGAATTAGGGTTTAAGGGGTTAGGGGTTAAGGGTTTAGGGGGTTAAATGGGTTAGGGGTTTAGTGTTTAGGGGGTTAAATGGGTGAGGGGTTATAGTCATTTCTTAAGTGAACAAGGCACAATCTAGTTGTAGTAACCGTAACTTGGTCAAGTTGTTATATTCAAGGCAAGACTTGGTTGGGTTCCCAAGTTCCAAAAAGTAAGGGTAATTGTGAGGGCATGATAACTAAGGACTGTCAATGCGTGCCAAGGAATTAAAAGGCATGCTAACACATGCCACAAAGTGTCAATGGATGTTGAGGACTATTAGGGAGTGCCAGGACATTGCAAGGGAGTAGTAGGTCAGAATGCATGGAAATGAACCGAATAAGAGTGTGTGCCAAGTAGTGTCAACGAATTCCAAGTGTCTCAAGGATAAACTATGTTAGGGGGAGGTCAGAATAAGACTTGTAGGAGGTAAGCTTATGGTTACATAAAGGGTTGGACAAAGTAGTTTCAGACAAAGGGAAATTTTGGGTTAGGCACAACATCGATTTTCCAATGACTTGGTTGGGTTCCCAAGTCGCAAAAAAAGAAAGGTTATCTATGATGACATGAAAGCTAAGGAATACCAAGGTGTGTCAGGGAATTCATAGAAGTACTATGACATGTTAGGTAGTTCCAAGGCATGATAGGCATGCCAAGATGTGGCAGGTGCCAGGGTGTGGCATGAACACATGCTAGGGAGTGTGAGGGCCAAGTGTAAGGGAAACACAAGGGGGTACTAGTTTAAAATGCATGGAAATGAACTATAAGCCAATTCCAGGTGTGTTAAGAAGGGAGTGACACAGTATTCTAGGAATTTACAAGGCATATTAGAGTGCTATGGAAGCATACAAAGTTGTTCCAAGTGCCTAGGTGTACCAATGTGTGCTAAGGAGTGTCAGGGAGTGCCAAGAAAACATAACAATGGTGCACTAGGTCAAAATTCATAAATGAATGAATAAGAGTGGGTGACAGGGAGTGTTAGCAAGTTATAGGTGTCTCAAGGAGGGAGTGACATGGTATGATAGGAAATACTAAGTCATGTTATAGTGTTAGGGCAACATGCATCCAAGATTTTATATATTCACATATGGGACAGTCACAAGATGTCAACAAAATCACATACTTATCGAAATCCTCAACTAGCAAATATATGCTACATTGCTTCTTAATGTGCTTGCAACTAGGTAGGCATCAAAGACAATCATTGCAATCGGTTAAGGGGATCTAAGAGAGAATTATGTAAGGAGTTCCTTCTAGCTCGTAAAGGACATTGGTATTACTATTGTTAAAGGGGGTGGCCTACAAGGATACATTGGTAGCTATTGATGCAAGAGCATAATTTCAACAATTTATTTCAAAATTTGTATTTGTCCTCCATAAGGTCTTGGAGATTTTTGGAAGAGGAAGTTGGTTTCCTTGTTGCCCTATAATTTTGTAGAATTTCTAATTTCATATTTGGGATAGGAAATTTTAATAATTTTAGGCATAAGTTAAGATGTTTTTTTTTTTTTAAGGCCTCCTAGTCATTAGGAAAGTTGAGTCTCATGATTAGGATTACTTGTGGCATCCTATGTATTTTTCAAACTCCAACACACCAAGGCAAATATGTGGAGGACACTTGGGGGAAATGTGATTGTCCATGAAATGTAGATCGGATTTGGGGAACTTGTAGCTCTTTTCCTTGGACCCTACTAGTTCTTAGAGGTTGTATATGGAGCGGTTAGCACGAAAAAACATAATATGCCCAACAATATTAGTGTTGGAGCAGCTATGGTTAAAACACGAGATTCAAAGTTCAAATCTCCTTGAGTTGTCAACCAAAAAATAATATTTTTTATCTATTTATTTATTAAATTTTTAGAATGTGGTTTAATGAAAAAAGAAAAATATAATATAAAAGAAATAAATATGACATGATTAAATTTCATGTGGTTTGAATATCAATTTTCAAAAATAAAAAATATAATTTTATCCACTATCCACTCATGGATATTTCAATGCAAACTTCCCAATGCTAATGATTTTGTCTTAATTGCTAACTATTTTAAATGAGTTTTGTCTTAATTGTCATTGTCTTAAGTCACCATTGTCTTAAATATAAAATTATGTCTTAAATATTTTTGTCTCAAAGTGCTTTTGTCTTAAATCTAAAATTTTGTCTTAAAATATTTTTGTCTCAAATTGCTTTTGTCTTAAAAAATATTTGTCTCAAATTGCTTTTGTCTTAAATATAAAGTTTTGTCTTAAAATATTTTTGTCTCAAATTCGTTTTGTCTTAAATATAAAATTTTGTCTTAAAATACTTTTGTCTTAAATTTTTTTGTCTCAAATTTTTTTGTGCAAATTGTTTTTGTCTTTAATATTTTTGTCTCAAATTGTTTTTGTCTTAAATATAAAATTTTGTCTCAAATTATTTTTGTCTCACACTATTTTTGTCTTAAATTTTATATTTAAGACAATTCAATTGATATTAAATTTTAATATAAAATAACTAAAATAAAAAGTGATTTTTTAAGACAAAAGATTTCCTTTGTTTTAAGCAAATGTCTTAAAATGCCCTTGGTGTAGTAGTGTTAGGTGTCCTAGGGGTTTTTGAGATTTTTTATGGTGCTAAATCCATTTCCACCATAAAAAAAACTATTCAAACAACTCGAACTATCTCATTTAAAAAAAAAAATTATCAAGTTCACGAAAATAATTGCCATCCAAACTTTTCTTTGACGGCTGTAAATAACTCCGTATATTCTCTACCCATAAAATTGAAAATTTAGAAACATGACGGAAATTAGTATAGAGAGTATATTCTCTACCCTTAAAATTGAAAATTTAGAAACATGACGAAGATTGTTATAGAGAGAAACAACACTCGACTCACAGACTTCTACACTTTAACAAATGTAAAGACAAATGGCGATTGATCACAACTTGTCATATTTGTCAAAAAAATTGCATTGGTTTCAACGCTTGCAACCAATTCTTCGAGGTTTCACTGTTGCTTGTCATCAATATGTCTCGTGCCTATTTTTCCAAACATAAAATTGACCAGTAGAAATGACTCGCCCATTGCATCACGAAAAGTAGGAAGAATCTATGTCGTGTTGACCCAAGACAAACAAAGGGTGAGGGATAATTTCATTGATGGTAGCCACGTGATTAGACTTTTCGAATAGTTGTTACGCTACTTTAATCTATTTGGTTACTCTTCAACTGCTCCGCTCTCGCCTTGTCCACATAGCTTCATGTCCACTGCAACTGTATTTTGATCTTTATGTAACTCGATACCAAACTCCAACAACTTTCGCAATTTTAAACACTTCAACAACTTCATAGCATTTTCTAACCACTTCAACAACTTCAACGTAGACTAATCATTAAAATTCTGTGAACTGGTAATTTATTTAAATAAATATTTGATATGCGCACTCCTGTAATCCATGTCTAATTTATTCCCTTCCTCTTCACTTAATCAGTTGGCATGCACGGGTACATGCCTTGTGGTGTTTGAATCTGAAGTTGAAACAGTGCAGCATACAACTAACAGGATTAATGGCTGTTTTGGTGTTCAATAACCCGGTCTGTAACATAATCTATGTGGAATGGAGGCCCTTAATCAACATGTGTATGCACACACATAATCTGCAGCGAGGTTTGTTTGGATGGTAGTATGCCCGATCTTTTTGACTGATATAGCCTCGACCAAGCTATACACTGAGAAAATCGGAATCTCTGACTGTGTAGCTTGGCCGAGGCTATAGCAGTCAACAAGGTCAGGCATACGACCATCCAAACAAACCTCGCTGCAAATTATGAGTATGCAAACACAGTTTGGTTAGCAAAAGCCTTCATTCCGGATAGATTCAGTTGCCTACCGAGTATATCAAATAGCAGAGCAACCATCAAACCTGATATTTTTATACTGCACCGTTTCGACTTCAGGGAGAAACTCTTGTGAAAAAAGCTTACAGCAAAGGCTATATAACGCTACAAGTACGCACTATTACAAGGAGACATTCTTATAGCCAAAGGGTTCATCAAAGACCAATATAATGCTACAACCACGCACTGGTACGTTACGTTTCAAACTCGGAGTGGATCAAACTCGTGCTATTGAAACTTAATTTTGCTAAATGCCATCCATCCATAAATATATAGGTTCTTTAATGTTTTTCTTCTTATTATTATCCACTTTAAAGTCATTGTTGTATACATATTTGTATTTTTTAGTTTTGAATAAGTTGTGATTTTTTTAGGAAATATATATTCTTAACAATTAGGTTCATTCAAATTGTATTCAAATGTGTTTGAGGAAACATATACTCTTAACTATTAAGCCCACTCAAACTGTATTTAAATGTATTTGACTTCTATTACATGTATTTGACTTCTATTACATCAAGACTATTCAATTTTATGTTGGAATCACTATTTCCATTATAGGAATACTAACACCACATTCCTTTTCTCCTTTTATGTTTCTCCATTATCAGTTTTCAAATGCCTTCGTATTCAAATGTGTTTGATCCACAGTTGAAAAGCTTATCACATTGCCAGGCCATATATTCCCATTCTTGTAACTCCAGACTTTTGGCTCTAATACTACTAGTTGTGGTTGGAATCACTATTGCCATTACACCAAAACTCTTGACTCTAATACTACTTCCTTAAATCACTATTGCCATTACACCAAAACTCTCAGATGTCATACTCAAAGAAACTATTAACATATGTCACCAAATACCAAAAAAAAACTAGTTTATCCCATGTCCAACATTTTAAATCCTAAAACTAGTTGATCCAATATCCAACATTTTAAGGCCAGAAACTACTGAAATATTTGCGATAATTGTATTGAGGGGAATGGTGGAAAAGAATCCCACCAATTGTGGAACATCCCGTACAGAAGCTGCCCCTAACGTTTAAGATGCTCTTCTTAGTCTTTCAGCTATACGAAACACCGTCGCTTGTATTCTTGTCACGTGAGTTGCGGGGTAAAGGCCCTTTTGGGTTTGCCAATTTCTCTTAGCATTCTCTTAATGAACATTCTCCTGGTTTTACTCTGATACTGGACTGATTTGTTATGGTGAGATGCTGGACTTTTGTTAACGTTTCTAATTGCATTTCAGGTTTTCTTTCTCATTTCGGTGAAATGAAACGAACGAAACCAATTAACTGAGAATTTGGTGCAAATTTGAGGGGACAAAAATATTTAAGTTGCCTGGGATAACAGTGGGCGTGGCAGGAGCCATTGTTGGTTATGTTGGAAGCATGGGCTTTTGAAAGTGCAACTTTTCTGGAACCAGAAGTCCTGAATTTGGCAATTCACTCACTGCGCACCTTATTCGCTTGTCTCTTGGGCGGTCCACCCATTTCATTAAAGCTAAACAGATGTATCATGTCTCTAATTGTTTTAGCTTGCGAGGAAGATGAAATTAGTTTCATCTGGCCTTGCTTTTTTATGTATGAGATATTATTATAAGAAATGCCACATTCAATTTCACAGAAAAAAATATGGTTGACCAGGAGGTCTAGGAGGAGGTCCAGATCTTGCTTTTTTATGTATGAGATATTCTTATAAGAAATGCCACATTCAATTTCATAGAAGAAAAATATGGTTGACCAGGAGGTCTAGGAGGAGGTCCAGGATCTAGTATATATGTTTATTATTATTTTAAAAGTTGATATAAAATTCTGTATTTTTACATTAATATTTAAATATATTACTCATGGTATTACCAGAATGACAGTAAAATAATTTTATCATATTTTCTGAGTTGTAATGTCAGCAACCAACTAAGTAGGGTTATTTATATTTTATAATTCTTTTAATTAAAACTAACTGAATAGATATATTTATTTATATTTGATAATTCTTTTAACTAAAACTAACTGAATAGATATATTCTTTTTATTTTTAATTATGGTTTATATCTTTTTTTTTTATTTAGAAAATTTTTCATTTTTATTTTCAAAGGGACACATGTCAATTTGATACTCAACTCCTTTATGTATGAGGCTTATGTATAGACGTAATGTGAGGAATGTAATGTAAATAAACATTTGAAATGTTTGAGTATAGGGTAAATGTGCAGATGTAATGTATGAAATGTAATGTAAGTTAACATTTGAAGTGTGGACTCAATTATAATCAATATATTTGTAATAATTATCTTTGCTTTTTAACCTAGATTCGAACAGTCAGAAAATAGGAAAATAGGTACTATAAATAAATAAAAATATAAATAAAACTTATTTTTATAATTACTCCATATTAAAAAGATGTATGGTAATAAATAATAAATCTGAGGTATGGTAAATAAATAAAAACTTTTTTTATATTTACTCCTTAAACCTATTTATATTTAGCAAAACTCAAAAAAGAGGTTATATTTAGGTGAAACCTATAGCACACATACCATAGGACAAATTATTATTAATACTGTGGACTAAATACCATGAGGAAATACCATATTTATAAAATATGTATAAAGAGGTATGGTAAATAAATCAAAATATACAAAAAATATAAGAAATCAATATCTACAAATAAACTAGAAGTATGGTAAATAAATTAAACCCATTTTAAATAATTTAAATAATACTCATGACATATATATACATACCTAATGATTCAAATTCTCCACTTGAATTTCTTTCAACATCATAAACAACATCTTCAATCATTGGTTCATTATCTTTTTCACTTAGTCTTTCAACAATGTTATGAGGAATATCTCTTTATTTTTACATTGTAAAATATTTTTCAAAATAACTCATCAAGTAAAAATTAAGTTTCACATATAAGCTAGTTAAATTTTAAATATCATTTATAATATTTACACTTACATACCTGCTTCAACTTCTACTTGAGGTTGATTTTCTCTTTCAATATTTGAGTTTTCTTCTTTCCTTTTTTGGGGTATTCTTTCTTGTATTCTCTACTAGCCTCAAGGCTTCTTGTTCAATCATATTTCCTCTTACAATTTCTTTGATTTCCCATGATAATTTAGCATGAAGCTCCAAAAATTTCCTTCAAAATCCTGCGAAAAAAATTCACTATCAAAATTTAGACAAAAACTCCCTTTAAAAATTCCTCACAAAAACCTTAATTTCAAAAAAAATCATTTTAGAAATTCAGCACAAAAGACTTACTTCTGCCCAAAACACTTAGCACCACTAAAAAAATCCCTTTTAAAAATGAAGCTCAAAAAATTTACTTCAAAATAACAAAAACTCATTTTAAAAAAGCATCACTAAAGACTTAATTTCAAAAAAACTCACTTTAAAAATTCTATGCAAAAACTTACTTCAGCCCAAAACACTTACTTTAATAATTCCACCAAAAAAATGTGTTTTGAAAATGAAGCTCAAAAATTTTCCTTCAAAACTTTGCAAATAAAACCCACTTTAAAAATTTAGACAAAGATTCACTTCAAAAAATCATCACAAAAGATTACTTGAGCCCAAAACACTAACTATAAAAAAAAGTTCTGGCAATGAAATATCATTTGGAAATTCAACCCAAAAATTTTTCTTTGAAAATTTAGCCCAAAATATTCCTTTGAAAATTCAGCCCAAAAAATTTAGTATGAAAATCCAACCTAAATGAAAAAATGTGCGAAAATAATGATTCAGTTTTCGTTTATTTATGGAGTTTGCGAAATGTGTTTTTTGGAGGTGTTTCATCAAATTTTTTTCTTTTGTTGCTGACGGAATGAGCAACCAAAAGCTCGGCCAAGCTTTTAAAAAAACTTCGGCTGAAATTTCTGTTGTTAAAATTAACATGACGGGGCACTGAGAAAAGTTTGGTTGAACTATGACAAAAGTTCGGCCAAATTAAAATTTCTGCACCTAAGCTACAACGCGGCTCTAAACACATTTCTTCAACTTTGGAATGGTTAAATTCCATCAAATTTTATGAACTAACTTTCGGAACCAAGACTAGAATTTTCAGAATTCAATCTACTTTAAAAAAAAAACTTATGGAATTCCATAGATATTTACTATTTTTAATTAATTTTCTAATAAAATTGGTGCAAAAAAATTCTGAAGGACATTATGATTAAGTGAAAACAAAATTGTATATCTCCCAAAATATAAAGTAAAAGAAATGAAAAATTTATGGTGCATTACATTGGTCCGTCCTCTGTAATAGGTAGTTTTTAGATTTTTAGTTTATAGCTAATATGTTGAGAAACTTGACTTTGAACGAAACATAATAAATCCGTAGTTTTTTCATATTGGTTGAGTTAAAAAAATTCCAGTAATTGGTTTCGTAAATATAAAGATACCAAAGTAGAGTTTGTCTAGATTGTTGAAACACATTTTTTTTTTCAAAAACACCAAATTAACAACGAAAACACTAGCGCTAAACAAAATGACTTTCTATGAATCTCTTGATTGTTAAAGAAAACACAGTCAAATAATTGCTATGTTGACATATTAAATGTAATTAAAAAAAATTCAAAAAATAAATACTAGAAAGTTAATAAAATTTCTGACAAGTTTTATTTTTATTATAAATTGAAATTCTAAACAGAATTTTTTTTTTGATTTGAAGAAAGTGAAAGAACTTATAAAAATGATATTTTGTTTTTCAAAAAAAGATAAATAGTATAACCAACTTCACATTTTCACTTCTTCAATTTGTTTAACAATAGACTTCTTCAATTTGTTTCAAAATTTTCAATTTACAACTTAGTATGAATCTGTGTTTGCATGTGTCATGGTGTGCTTTTTTTCAGCATAGATATTATGTCGGCTGCAATTGAATGGGTGATGGCAGAGTTGAATCAAAACCAGAGGGTTTTGAAAAAACTGCAAGGGGAAATAGATAAAGTTGTGGGTGATGGTCGACTAGTGGAAGAATCCTACATGTGGCAGATTCCATACCTAGATTGCGTCATGAACGAAGCTCTCCATCGGTTCCGTTGACAGATCCTCATTTTAATGAAGAAGTTGTGGATGTTGCAGACTACAAAATCCCCTCTAAATATGTTATGTTTGTCAAAATATGGGGTCTTGCACATGACCCCAAATTTTCGGACAAGCCTTTCCGATTCGGGCCGTAAATATTTGAGGACGGATCGGAAACCAATATAAATATCAATGGGAATGACTTCAGATTCCTTCCCTTCTCCTATGGGAGGAGGAGCTGCCTATTTGCGAAAATGGTGTATGTTAAGAGGAAACACGTCATAGCCCTTATTGCACATGTCTTCGATTGTTCCCTTCTATAGGGTTACGTCTATTTTAACATGGAGGAAGGATTTGGAGTACCTAGCCGCATGAAGTTCCCATTACTTGCATTCGCTACACCTTGACTAGGTCATGGAGCCCACAATGTTGGCAATGTGGAATGAATGTTTCATTCCAACATGTACAAAAGTTGGACATCACACTTGTTACACCATTTTTTGGTCATCTAACATACTATCATTAGATGGACCCAAGTACACCATGTAAGACCAATTTTATCCCAAGTAAAATTGCTTTCACTATGTAAAATAACTTAATAAAACACATTTATTAGGTTGTTTATGGTATAAACAGGAAACCCCAAAAGGAAATATTAAACAAACCTATATTTGTTTGATTTTCCTCAAGGAATAATTAATTAAACAATAATTTAATTATTAGTCCTGGTCATGTTTAACCCAAAACAAAGAAATCAATTAGATAAATCCTTATTTATCTTATTATTTTCTAGGAATAATTGTTTAAATCTTATTTAAATAATATTCCTTGCTAAATATGACTAAATCACCCATAAATAATTAAATAAATCATTATTTATTTGATTATCTTTCAACCACTTCCTTAAAATGATAAATAAATCATTTATTTATTTAGTATTCACAAATAAAGGGATTTGACCCAAGTCAAATACTTTTTCCCCCCAACAAATATAATAAAATATTCCATAAAAGGTGGATCTAGATTTGGTTAATGTTATTTTAATCATGCACCAAGATCTAGAATGACCCAATATTTTGTTATAAATATGAGGGTTTTTCCTACCATTCTTCACCTTTTGTTGCCTATTAGATCACTCTGGATCTATACACTTGGTCACATTTTTCTACATTATTTGCTGTGTGAGCTCCCTTTGAGTTCTATCTTTGTCTGGGTTTTCTACACCAACAAGAGAGAGAGATTCTAGATCTGAAGTGCTGAGGACTTCCAAGAACCCATCCCATCGAGGAGAATTGGAAACATCTTCTTGTTTTCCTCCCAGGTGCCCTTAATACAAAAAATTCTTTCAAAAATTGTTCTTGTCTTGTCTATTGGATATATGGAGCAAACCCTTCTTTTTACTGCTTAATTTCTTTCTATGCATAGATCTGGTTTTTTGCAGCTCTTGTCTTGATTAACTAACTGCAGATCTGAAGATATTGGCAGCCACTTTTGATGTTAGGGCTATTAGTTATGCGTAGCTAAAGTGGTCTATTTTCGTACACATCGACAAAGGATTCATACTAACAGCACTAAATGTTTTAATGTGAACTATTTGGGTTACAATGTTATATCTCATGGAGTGTGTTGATCATATCAGCATCCTATCAAATCCTGGCAAGTAATCTCACTTAAACCCTTTCAAATTCCCTCTTTTGGCCTAAAGAATCCTTTTTCTGCCTATCGTCACCATTTCTTGCCCCCAAATCACATTTTAAAAGGCCAAAAACCCGCATCTAAAACATTTAAGGCCCAGCTCCTTTCGGCCCTAGCCCCTCTATCTTATTCTCCACATGACCTAGGCACCAGATCAGGCGCCAGCCCTAAGGGCGCTTATTAAATATATATAGGGTGCATTTTGAGCCGTTAATCTGTACAGATCGGATGACGTTCGTTCATCTCTGTCGTGCCCATAGTCCACCTGCCTACCGTCTGATCAAACTATAAAATCAACAGCCCAGAGTCTATCTGTCTCGGTGGTCCCTGCCCCGCCTCCGTTGTTCAAAATTTCTCAGTATCTATCGCACCACCTTTCTAGGGCGGGCGGTATTTCTCAATTCGGAGCAATTCCATACATTGTTTGCCACGTGTCTCCGTGTACGGCTAAAAAACCACCCTCCATCGCACGTTATCGTTCGTCAGAAGATGCAGCGTGATATGCAAGTGAGTCGCTCGATCTAGAGCGGCCCATTTGACGTTTGTTGCTCCGCGAAGCCGCATGGGTGTTAATCCAAGTGTACAACGCCCCTGGCCCACTATCTCATCGCCTCCGATGCGTTCACATCCGTCGATCTCCCTGAGGTCGGATGGTTCAGATTTGATCGCCCTCCGCCTTTGAACAGTCCCACCGTCAGCTCTCCACATCATCTATTTCCCATTGTCTTGGTATCGTGCCACCTATCCTCTAGTTTTTCTCCACGCACTCTCTGCCACCCCGGGTCTATATTTGGTCCATTTCTTCGTTTTTTTTCATATTTTCACGTTCATCCCTCACTTTGTCAACCATACTGCATCACCATTCCGCAATGCCTTCCACTGCATTTTTCACCATCCTTCCACAGTCCTACCATTAGTTCGACGGCCATCAATGTATCCACCTTCCCCGTGCATAGCTTTCTTAACACATTTTTGGGTTTTGCAGGGATAGCGCAGCAGAAAATCGCCATGATTCATAGCCTCCATTACAGAAGCAGAGAACACAGGAAAGGTATATTGATCAAAGGCAATAATTATGAAGAAGGGCCTCTGAAGCTATTACGACGGGACTTCCATTAGAGAAGCAGTGGTAAAAATCTGTCTAACCCTCTAGAGTCATTCAAAGTACATATTTTTGCAGATGGAGACATTAATGTTGCGGCAAAGAGTATCAGGGGGAGATCAAATAATTCAATAACTGCAATTAAAGATTTTGAGCTTGGATTCAATATTTAAATGGCAAAGGTACCAGATCGAAGATATCATGAATCACACAGAGGGTACCACGCGCAGAAAACAATACCCTCAAGGTTTCATTTCAGCAGAATTTTCTTTCAAGAAAGGATAGACTACCCATGAGGTTTTTATTTCTCTACCATGTTCCTGAAGAGACTTTCACCTAGTGCATTTATTTCAGAAAGCAGGCCACAGGGTACAAACAACATTACAAATTCATCGAGCAGTATGGGCGTGCACGTTTCCGTCATTTTGTTTTAATGAGGAAAATTAAATGGTCACCACCTACTCCCTTTTCGAGCTTTCTTCTTCTCCTATAAATCTCTCCAAAAGCAGATGATTGAGGGTTCCAAATTTTATTAGAAAATTATGCAGTGAAAGGATTTTTTTATACATTTTTGCTGAACTCTTGTATGAAGGCTTAGAGCCCATAGGGTCTTAGTGAGGAGGAGTTCCATCTGTTAAAGAGGATTCTAGTCTTTGGTATTTCACAGTTTGTAACTTTCTCTTATATGTGTTGGTTTAATAAATCATTTCATTTCATCCATCTTTCCTATATCATGTTTTTGAATGCAAGTGGCTCACTGATTTTTGGTATGGATTTATCCTAGTTGATACCCATGCTTGGATTAGTCAAGCACTTTAAATATGGCTCATGCATGATATTTTGTTTCATTATTCATCCAAACCGTATTTCAGCTGTATTAGTTTCTTTGGGAGGGTGTTTTTAAAATTCGATTGTCATGTATGGATTCTTAGATTGGTAAGCCCATGCATGGTGGTATTGTGTATTTGGATATCAACTCAATGATAACTAATATCTTCTCAGTATTTCATTCACTACATACACCTTCTGATAATTTATTTCTGTGAGGTACTTCTGAATTGGCCCTCTTTATAGTAAGTTGTCTCTGAATTGTTTGTTGCTTTTATATTGGAGTTTTGCATGTTGCCTCTGCATATCCCTTTCTCTGTGTCAGTTTCTGAAGGTCTTGGTCCCATTCAGATTAATATTCCTTATTTTACAAGAGATAGCATGAGAGCTTTTTATTGATGACTCCCTATGTCATACCATATGCTCCTTGCTATATAAGATGTCCCAGGCATTGGTCTATCACAATTCTAGGCTGTCTCTAGGAGCGACAACAGAGTGAGTGAGTTGATTTTATGCTTGTCTATTGTTTGTTGCATTATTTGTATTCTAATAATGTATTTTATAGTGATCATAATCAAATACATCATCATTTTATATACCTTTATATAAAACGTAACATTATAATAATCACTTCCTATGCTTTAAATTTAATTATTTTTATTTTTTCAATTTCAAAGACATTATCTATATCTATCTATATTAATTGAATTAATAAGTCTCATTTAATGTTAATAATTACTTTCAAGGGTTTTGATATTATTTTATTATTAAAAATAAAATGATTGTTTCAAATTTTTGGAGGATGACCATTTCATTTTGTCTTTGCTACTTGTCGTTAGCCATTATGCTATATGATTGACCTCTTCAAGTTTTATATTCCATCCTTCATCATTGTTGAAGGTTCCATTTCTATTATGTTGGCTAGTTGCTTCTTGGGCTTAACTTTAAGTACATAGTCAACACATACACACACACACACACACATATCCAATCATATGTTTAATTTTTATATTTCCTTGATTTTCAAAAATGGGATTTTTAGTTTGTGTTTCAAAAATGTGTCGTAAAAAGAAACCTTAGTGGATTCTAGTAGAATCCAAAAATTTTGTATGGTCGAGGAAGCATTAACATTTATTATATTCATAGAAAAGAATGTACCTGTTGACGGGAAAAAATGCCCATCCATCTCCTCGGTATAAAGTCCCAACTATACCCTAGAATGTTTGTGATAGGGATCTCGTCCAAGGTGTAGGTCTGACTACGGTTGAATTGCCTTCTCTTTGATAGAGATGTACCTTACGGACTTAATAATACATGGCTATTCGAATGATACGAAACAAATGGTCGATGATTTCTCCAGTAAATGAAACATTATAAATAGCAAAGAGAGATTTGAAGCATGCAGCCAAAGGAGATGTTGTTAGCAACACATCATTAGGGTGATGCTCATAAAAAGTTGCTTGACCACAAAAGAAACAATTTTCAATGGTCAAAACACCCTTCAATTCATTAAGCGTTTTCCGAAAGATGGAGCAACATTAATAACGAAGTTATTAAATAGCCCTTAATGAAATAATTCACACACCATTGACATGTCCAGAAATCTTAAACGTACAAATGATATATGAAGAGAAAAACACAGACTAGTCAGTTATAAAAGATAGAAAATACATAAGAAATAATATTCATGATGCAAGCACACATAAGCCTCATAAATTCTAGTAGTGGAATCACAACATTGATTTGTATTCATTCTCGGAAACATGCATTCAATTGCAATAAAATTATCTCTTCTCCTTTGGAGTCCCAAAAAAAGGTCCTTTACAATGTCCCTGGAGGGAATACTTATAGAAAAAAATGACCTTTGGGTGATCCTGACCCTTCAGCTTCCAGACCTTCGGTATGGCCTGTGACGTAGGTGGTGTTGCGACTTACGACATGTTGCTTCTCACGACCTGTGACCTGTTCTTCGTTGCGACATGCAACATGTAGTATTTTCTTTTTCAAGATAGCAGTTGTGTGATGGAGAGGCCTGAGACTTATATATGTTGTTGTTCTCTGAGCTAATTCTGCCAGGCCTAATAGTCTGCAGCCACTCGAGTGACCTAGGGGGTATCTTCTCCTAGCCTGTGAAAACACTCAATAGCGTCCGGAATCAAAGTGTGCCTCTTTACTGATATTTGATTCGATAGTGGGGCCAATTTGGTGTAGATCCAGACTGGTGCAATGATGAACTCATCATTTTTTACCTGTGGGGCCGGGAGGTCCTGGGAAGTAGCTGTCTGCCTGGTAGGTTGCAGAAATGCTTGGATGTCTTGAGTCACCTCTTCCCTTGTCTTTTGGGTATCCAATTCTCCTAAGGAAGGGATATGATGTATCTCCACCATTGACTCGATGCCACTGATAAGATGTTCATAAGAAAACATCACCTTTTCCACATATTTCACCAGCTTATCCTTGGATTGTATTTTCATCCGTATCTGTACTTTGTCGTTCTGCGTGCAGATCCAATCCTTCCTCAGTAGGGTATAAGGAGCTTGCGAATATCTTTCTGACCATTCCAGCATACTGTCTGGGGCAGTGGAAGCATCCTTTAGTTGTGCAATCTTATTTTTAGTCTTTTCTTGTGCCCTTAGT
Source organism: Pinus albicaulis (assembly GCA_034641835.2). Taxonomy (NCBI): domain Eukaryota; kingdom Viridiplantae; phylum Streptophyta; class Pinopsida; order Pinales; family Pinaceae; genus Pinus; species Pinus albicaulis. The sequence continues at coordinate 968,505,393 of CM076572.1, forward strand.
AGTGGGGAAACTGTTTTCTTTATAGTGAAAATTGCCTCATATACTTTGTTCATGGTAGCCACCAAAGTAACCAAGTCCATTTGACTATAAATTGGTAATTCATTGGCCTGGGCGGTTGTGAATTGGAGCCTTTGGATTTATGCTTCTAGCGTATTCTTTTCCTGTTCAAACTGAGCTTCCTTCTGCTCGAAGGCCTAGAGTCTTTTTTGTAGAGAAAAAATCTCTTTGCTCATTCTACTGACGTTCTCCTCTCTAGATGTTGTGAAAGTGGTCCCTACTGATGCGATCATGCTGAGGTTAGTCCTAGTATCTAGGAATATGTCATTTTCCGTGGTAACTGCGAGGGGCTCAGCCGGATTCCATGCGAGGCATCTTCTTTTCTCCTGTTTGATCTTGTGTGTGAACTGGTCATATGTCAGCCTTGTCAGGTCTAAGACCTCATCTTCCAGTTCCTCTGGGATGCCAAGTTCTAAGAGTGGGAGGTGCACACTCGACATGGGAGTCGTCGGGGGTACCTCAATATGGGGAAGCTCTACTTGTTCCCCAATATTTGGGGCTGGTGTCTTGCTTCCCTCTGCCTTCTTGGAAGAGTCTTCCTGCGATTTCTGATTTTCTTCTTCTTTCCTCCTCTTTTCGGCCTCTTCTTTATTTTGTTCTTCCTCTAATCTACCCTTGGCCTCTTTCTTGTGACATTTTTCTTCTTCCTTTAATCTGCACTCGGCCCCTTTCTTGTGTCGCTCTTCTTCTTCCTTCTTCTTATGTTCCTCTTCCTCTTTCTTCTTGCGGGCTTCTTCTGCTTGTTTTTTCTTCCATTACTATTTCTGTTTTTTTTTCTATTGTTCTTCAGCTTGCTTCTTTCGCTCATCTTCTTCTTGATGTCGTGCTAGGGCATCTTGGGTTATTTGAGTTCTTCTTCTCTCACCTTCTTCTCGTCTTCTTGTTGTGCCTTGGCCTCTTTGTATCTCTTTAGCAAGATTAATACCCGTAGCATTCTTTGGCTTCTTATCTTTGGAAGATGAGGCTCCTCCTACTAGGTCCTTTCGTTTCAACATGTCAGCCCTTTCTTCCAAAGTTTGATCATCCTGACTTCCTTGATCCTCACTAAGATTAGCTGATTCTTCTGACGCGGCTTCCCTGTACTTGTTGTACCATTTCCTAACTTTCTCTTGAACAGGGCATTCCGTTTGTTGGTAATTCCAATTGAACTTGGCCCGTTTTCTATGTGTAGGGGCGATCCTTTCAGGATCATATGATCTATAGGCGAAGGTTACGAAATGAAAACCTTTGATTTCCTCCGCCTCAGCTTCTACTTCTTTGAAATCCTTAACTGTGTAGGCACCAATAGTGAGCGGGAGGGTAGGGCATGGATTCTTCTTACCTTTTTTGAGAACCTTGGAAAATCTACTCATCATTTGTAACACATCTCTTGTAACAGTAGTTTATCAGTGAAAAACTAGGGTAGTGCATGAGGCACCTTGAATGATCTGAAGACCCTGATAAAAGTAATCTCTACAATTGGAAACAAGATGGCCACCTGGGTTATTGTTTCCATGGCCCTCCTAGACAGGCATGGGGCATCTTTGCGGAAAAGATTTTTGTAGAGTGCGGGGATGAAATTTTGTGAGATAGATTCTATATCTTGCTTGTATTTGGAAGCCCATAATACATTTAAATCTTTGTGGATTGGTACACCATGCTTCATATCCCAATTGTGAGAGCATCCTTTAAACTAACATCTTGTGTACACTACGTCCAAAAGGTAAGAGGCCATGTAAAATTCAGAGGTACATCCCTCTTTTGGCGCATGTGATGTTGATATGTTTTCCCTAAGGACCGATACTACCAGGTTAGGCTAGTTGAACCGGGTGCCATATGAAGTGATAGCATACATGAGTGGGCCCAGGTCCCATTAAAGGTAGTGGCATCTAGTCAGTTGTACATTCTACACATCATGTCTGCCACAAGTTTATAGACTTTCCTGAGGTCTTCTATTTTATATTCCTGATACTTTTTCGTCTTAAAATTCTCAGGGTCCTTCCACCACCCCTTCAAGGTTTCTGGTATTGTTACTTCATGAGTGGTGACCCAGTCAGCTTTGAAGGATTTTTTTTTGGTGGGGAGTACATAGTAGACTTCTTCGACTTTCCCCGTCAGGTTTGCAAACATTTTTCCTAAGTGGTCGCGGATGACCCAAATCTTGACGTCAACTTTCTGGAGGATCCATTCAATGATCTCTGCACATGGGCATATGGGCGGATGAGTGCCTACATAGTGGAGTTTGGATCCTTTAACCTGAACATACACTTTCCGTTCTGCGAGGTATTCTAGGAACTTAGGCTTCGTGAACTTCTGATATACTTGGTACCAAGTCATCTTGTCTCCTTTCCCAAACACACAGGCGGTGTCCCCGTAGATAGGGGGTGGGGAAGGAGGCATGTCCTATTATGATATCTCTATCTCTGGACTCTTGTTTCTCTTCTGAGATCCTCGAGGCCCCGTATTTCTTGAGGCTGAAGAGATGGAGAAACACTCGAGCTCGACTTCAATATCCTCTGGCATGTTCAAAAAACAATCCCACGATAAGATAGACGACATAGTAACAAATATGTTGGGACTAACTAGACTTCTTAAATGAATTGACTACTCAGGTTAGGTCACTATGACCCCTGCTTATTTTCATCTGAAGGACCGGTGAGGTTTACAACTTGGCAACCTTGCAACTAGATCGGGAGGTTGCTAGGTCGCATTGGGGTGAAGTTTTCAGAAACTACGATGTTGTGACTTGGTGACTTGCGACTAGGTCGCAAGGTCGCTAGGGAGCGAAAACATGAAATTTTTGGAAATTGTGACCTAGTGACTTCACGACTTAGTGACCAAGTCGCAAGGTCGCTAGGTCACAAGGTCATTGGGTTGCTAGATCGCAAGGTCACATTAGGGATTTCTGAGAGAAATTGGGGCAATCGAGACCCACGAGGAATGAAGTGCAAGGAGGGAAAAAAATCCAAGGGAGATGGGAAAATCAGAGTTGAAGGCCTTCCCAGGCAGCCAAGAAGGGGTGCTTGAAGCCAACTGAGGCAAGGTAAGGATCAGATGAGGAGGTAGAGAGGGATGAGCATGAGAGGGTTGAAAACCTTAACTAGAGAGTTGGTGAGGACTTGGTTTGCACAGGAATGAAGCCAAGGTGAGTTAATAGGCTAGGGTAGGGGTAGGCGAGGCAAAATCTAATCAAAACAGGAAACAACAGAGGATTAGGCAACTTACCCGGAAAAAAGTTCGATACAGTTGGCTTGTCAGAGGTGTTATTTGCTCCATCACGCAGGTCGAATGCGAGCTATGTGAACTTTTTATTTATAAAGGGGTCGCACGTGCGGTCATTGAATGCAGGTCTCTAAGTCGCAAATAGGGTCGATTGAGGAAGGAGGCAACCTTGCGACCTTGCAACCCCTCAACCTGGGGGTTGCAAGGTTGCTATATTGCGTAGTCGTGAATGCAAAAATTTGGGCTAGGATGTGACCCTGCGACCTTCCGACCCCACGACCTAGAGGTCACTGGGATGCTAGGTTACATAGTCATGAATGTGAAGTTTTATGGGTTTTGCGACTTTGTGACTAGTTTCAAAGAAAACAAGTCATGAACTAATCTTTGAAGGAAAAATTCTTGAAAAAGGACTTCCTCAAGGCTCAAGGCTGAGGGCGCATCAGACTTACATTTACCAAAGAGATCAGGGGCTCTGAAATTTTAAGATGGGACTAAATTTTGGAGGGTGTTGTAGCGGCTACAACAAATGGGGATTCACTAGTAGAACTGAGAATCTCTGTCAGTGCTTCATCTTGAGGGGTGTGGGGGGGGGGAGGGGGGCCGGTGGGGCTTAGCATGACGTTCCTTTCACCCCGTGGGTCCCACTACTTTCATATGTGGCCCTTGCATGTTTGCTTCACTTGTTTTCACTGTGCGGGATGCTAGTTCACCGTGCTTTCCTTTTTGAAGACCAGACGAAAGGTGTTGGAGTAACCTCATAGGCCTCAAGGATTTTCTATAGTTATTTGGTCCCCTTATGTTGCTCTGCTGCCAGCAAACCTGGTGGTCCCAATGAAGTCACTGCCTTAGAGTCACAAACGTTGCTCCACTGCCAGCGATCCTGGTCAGTACCCTGGCGGAGTCATCGTATCACTTCTCTGTGCATGAAGCCTTTGTCAATCCCTTACCCTTTATTTCATGTGATAATAGCACTTATTTGAATGTGCTCGAGGCACTTATTTTGAACGTGCTCAAGGAACTTATTTGAAAGTGGAAAATATTTCCTCAGCTAACGAATGATCCCGACTTATGTTACTTGCAAGAGAGGTTGCTCCTGGTTTGCATATAAGGACTTTTTGGGTTTTTCCGAATATCCTTTTTCCGCCTGAGGTTGGCCCTATTCCCCTTCCGTCTAGCAACCTATTTCACCGAAACTTTCTCTCATACAACAGTCCCTCGAGTTAGTGTACTAGGTGAGCTACTTGCGCTTGGGTCCTAGGACTTGGTCTTGTTTTCCCCACGAGGCATCTATCATAGGCACGCTTAGGCCATTTTGGGTTCCAGGGCCGATTCTTCACCAGTAGAGATTCTAGTACAACTTGCAAATTGAGTAACCACTACGTCTATCCCTCAACTTGAGGTGTTAGGGGAACAAATTTCTGAGAGCTTGCTCAAAGTAAGATGTTTATTGAAACACACAAAACAGACAAAAAAAATAGTAGTAATAAAAGGAAAAGGACTATGGTACAGAGCATAGTGACGACCTCTGGGGCTGTAAGGTGAAATAGAACTTGACGTCGTGTCCATTTACTGAGAGGACCTCGATCCTCCCTTCTAATGTCTAGAGTCTATATGTGTGGGAGCCAACCTTTTCTTTGACCTGGAAGGGACCTGTACACAAGGATTTGAATTTGGTGTGTTTCCCCTTATCTTCATGATCTTTGTGCCATTTGAGGATGAGATGGCCAACCTCGAAAACCTTGTTTTTGGTGGATTTTTTATTGAACCATCGTTTTATTCATCTCTGGTGGATGGCGAATTTTTCCCAGGCTTTCAGCCTTTCCTTCTCCAGTTTCAACAATGTGTCTATACAGGCTTGTAAGGAAGGGCACAGGGTACCATGTGTTTCTTGCGACAACTGAAGGGCCGGGAGAGACAGGTTAGGAGGGAGGATTGCTTCTTTGGCATAGACTAAAAAAATGGGGAGGTGCCCAAGGATGGTTTGGGCATGACCCGATCAGCCTAGAGGGCATTATGGAGGGCGTTGTGCCAATTCCGATGGTGGGATAGCAAAGTCTTTTTGATGATATGGATGAGGTTTTTATTGGTTGACTCGGCTAACTGATTTCCTTGGAGATATTAGCTGGTGGAATGTTTGAGCACTATATTATTTTCTAAAGAAAATTCATATAACTTGAATGACGAAAAATAAGTAGCATTATTAAAAACAAGGGAGGTTGGAATGCCAAACTTGGTCATGATGTGCTGAGTGATGAAAGCTATTACCTCTTGATCGTTGATTTAATGCAACTATATTGCTTCAACCCACCTTGTGAAGTAGTTTGTGGCTATAAGGATATATCAATGCTGCTTAGAGGAATGTGGAAAAATTTCCCTGATCACATCGAGTCCCCACTACTGGAATGACTCTTCCACCGTGACGGACTATAACAGGGCAGATGATCATGACTCCCTGCTGGAAAACTTTTGACATGACAGGCATCTCTGAACATGGGCATGTGCATCCTTTAACAGAGTGAGCCAATAAAAACTAGCACGCATAATTTTGTGAGCTGTGGCATCTCCTGCATAGTGCTGACCGGCTGGACCATCATGTAGTTCCTTTAGGACCTGTTGTTATGGTGCTTGCAGAACAAATTACCCTGCACCAGCTAGTAGGATGCGGCCTTTAGCCTTATTGCACATTTTTTCTGGGGGGATAAGGTGGGGTCCATGATACCCAGACCGAGATATTGTTGGAGATCAACGTACCATGAAGGGGTGCTTTGTTGAGGTGTACTTTCAGCTTGGTACATGTCTATTTTGTGGCCCCAACATTCCTCTTCATTGCCTCGCAGGTCTACGGATTCAACAGCCATATGGCATAGCCCTTTCCCTTTGATAGTATGTGTAGGCTTGAATTCCATGACATACTCTTGAAGGCATGCCATCCATTTACCTAGTCTCTCACCCAGATCTTGCTGCACGAATAGTGAGCGAACCGTTTGGTGGGGTACAAACACTATGACGTGGTTCTTCAAAATGTAGGGTTTGAAATGTTTGACTGCCTTATATACCGCATAAGCTTACTTGTCAATATCCGAATAATTCAGCTTGGCACCTTGAAACCACGCACTCATGAACGATATGGGCCACTCATCATTGCTATTGTCTTTCTGAGTGAGGATAGTCGTGAGATATGAGTCTGAGGTGAAGGTGTACAAGATAAAGCAATTGCTGAAATCCAAGCTATGAAGGGATTTTTCTTCTGCAATAGCCTGTTTAATATTATCGAACACTTCTTTCTCGAGGGAATTCCATTTAAAATTTGCATTCTTCTTGATCATACCTTGCAGAGGTTTCAAGATTTGGGCGAAGTTCGATATGAATTTTCATAGGAAGTTGATTTTTCCAAGAAATGACTGCATGGCCTTTTTGCTACTCAGGGGATGAATCTGGGCGATGGATTTTGTGCATTCCAGGTCCACCACGATGCCGTCTCAGGTTATGATGTGGCCCAATAGATTTCCTTCAGAGACTACGAAGATGCTCTTCTTGGGGTTAAGTGAGATCTTGTATTTTCAGCATCTTTCGAAAATCTGTTTGAGGTGGTATAAGTGGTCACACTTTTGTTTGGAAAATACAGTGACATCCTCAAGGTAGACCACCACAATTTGCCCCATTAGAGAAAAAAATGAGATATCCATGGCCCTCTAGAAGGTTTCCCCAGCATTGATCAGGAAAAAGGGCATGCATTTGAATGTGAATGTTCCCTAATTGGTCCTGAATGTGATTTTCACACAATCATGCTCAACCACTAGTACTTGGTTGTAACCTGAGAAACCATCCAATAATGGGAAAATTTCTGACCCAGATATTGTTTGAAGGATATGCTTCATGGGGGGCACAAGGTAGTTGTCCTTGTCCGATGATTGGTTCAAATTTTGGAAGTTCACACATAAACGAATTTTGCCAGACATTTTACAAACTGGAACCAAGTTTGAGACCCAGGTTGAATGCTAGACTTTGAAGATGATGCGGGTGTCTAGGAGTTTCTTCAGTTCCTTTTGGATCATCGGTTCCGAAGTAGGGTGTACCTTCCTTAGCTTATGCTGGAAAGGTTTAACTCCTTCCTTCATTGGTATTACATGCTGGGTGATTCGCGTGTCATAAGTTCGCAGCTCATCATACATCTAGGTGAAAAAATCCTGGTATTTATTGAATAGTTTTGTAAAGTATTGCCTCTCCTGAGGGGTGCATTTTGTACCAAGGTTGACGAATTTCGGTTTCGTTTCCGTCCCAAGATTTATTTTTTGGTGCAGTAGGGTGGAACTTTGCACCTTTGTGTTGGGAGGTCCTCGAAAGTGGTTCTGTAAGTCAAATATCTTTTCAAGGGACACAACCCCTTTAGGTATGGGATTCCCCTTGCACTCCTCTCTTTCCTTTTGCAAGGCTAGGTCAAGATCTTCTTCTTCAATCACGATGTCCTTGAACACATCTGCATTAAGCATGAAATCCATTACCTGTTGATCATCACTAAAAATGTGAAGATTAGTTACATTGTCTGGCACGACAGGCTTATAAAAATTTTCAATAGAGAAACCATCCCTTAACCGTGTAAATCTAGTGACAGCATTGGCCAGTGTAGTGGCTGCTGCATTATGCATTCTAAGTATGGATTTAATACCGAAAGCATCAAAGGCAGAAATCAAACACCATACCTCTTGCTGATAACCTTTCAAATGTGGAGATAGGCAGTGAATGTGTTACGTACCTGCTGGGTAACGATTTCGGAGTCACCAATTACCTTCAAACAACTGACTTTAAGATCAATTTCTTTCTTGAGGCCAAGGATAAACACTTCATATTCGACAGTACTATTGGTATAGTGGAACTCTAGCTGACAAGAGATTAGGAACTTATTATTCTGGGGATCTAACAACATACAGCCCGCGCCGGCCCTGTCATGGGTCTTGAAACCATCATAGTATAGGGTCCAAACCTTGTCTTTGGATTTTGTAAGATCACGCGAGTGCACAAGAGGTGTACTCGAAGAAGAAACATCTGGTGATCCTTCTGGCATGGCAGGGTGGAAAGCAGTAGCGAGAAGCGGCTCTGACTATGCATCTTGGGTGATTAGAGATTGAGGGGTTTGGTAGAAACTAAACGAGCCTCTAGGAAACACATGCCCAGCTCCTCTTGTGCGAAGCTGATGGGTTCATTGGTTGCCTCCAGGTCAATCACTGTGTGTTTCATGTGAGGTTCACTTTCGACCCAGATCTGATTGTTCCTACCCTTGTATGGGAGCCACAAGTGGGACCAGTCAGTGGCAAAGTATCCTTGTAGCTTGCTTGACCAATCTCAACTCAAGAGAAAGCCGTAGGCTTCTAGGATATCCATGATCGCTATGTCAATGCACTGATTCACCCTGGATCTGAGGTGAGGTGGATGAGTTCATTATTCAATTCACCCACGGCGGGGACCTAGGATCTATCAAGTTGAATGATCCTAGCGACGACCTTCTCAGGAAATATGTTCAATTTCTTACATACGGATAAGGGCATGACATTAGTGGATGCCCCAGAATCGACGAGGCAATTATTTAAATTGAAATTGAAGATCTCCAAAGACAGAAGGAAAGGGGGGGTGGATCTTCGGGAGTTTTCATTGATGGAATTTGTGATGGACTGGGGGCTTGCCGTAGCTTAGGAGGATGTGGAGCTCACGGTTTTTGACATCGGTGGATTGGCGAAAGCTTAGAGAATAAGGTCTTGTTGTTTAGCGATCTGGGCGAGCTCGTAGAGGGAAATGTTGGCTCGTGTTTTCTTCATATATTCGATGATGTTGTATCCATATTTTGGGTGTGGGAGAGGTTCTACAAAGGCACCTGGTGAGCCTGTTGATAATCTAGACTTGGGGGTGGCTCGGGGAGCAGCGAGGCTAGATTTTTCATGGGTTGTGGTTTGGTTTCCCTTGTTTGGTGGCAAAATCTTTCTTAGGAAAGATTTTTTCTTTTCTTTGAATGAATGGTCGGGGACCTATCCTTTGTTCCTTAGGCCATAACTTCGGGGGGGGGGGGGGGGGGGGTTGGATTGAGGATCATCAGCCATGTTTATTTCCGTCATGGGGGAAGGTCCTTCTCTAGGGATCACCTTGAAGGTGAGAATAGTGGATCCCACATCCTCATCCAGGGGAGAGACTTCTTCACTATCTGAGTTGGCCTCCTCTTTTAACTCTCCCACGGTTTGATCTTCTAGGAGTTGATTTACCACAACAGTCATTTCATCGATCCACTGAGGGCTGGTTTTTTCTAAGTGGGAGGGTTGATGGAAAGAGAAAAAATTGTCTTTGCTGAGTTCTTCTATGTTGAGGTTAGTATTTGGGTTCGACGGAGGGCAAATGGCTGTGAGGTTTCTCTTCCTAAAGAAAGGTTTTTGTGTTTTTCTACCTAAGGTGGAGTCATTATTTTTTCTCTTCAAATATGAGACTTCGTTTGTGAACAGCTTGAGGGATTTCGTGATACTTTCGAAATCGAAGGGGTCTTTATCCTTATCTTTAGATTTATAGGCTGAGGGTTGTGTTCTTTTCGTAGCAGGTGTTGGGTCATCTCCTCCATCATGATCAATGTCTCCTATGGACAACATGCCCTTTTCAACGGCAAGGGCAATGGTGTAGTTTGCTGCCAGGATAGCTCTGGATTCACGAATACGGCGATATCCCGAGGGAGGGCCCTTGTGTAATAATAAATGGTAATGGAACCATCCATGGCCATGTTCGAGGGGAATTGTTTCAATATGGTGGCGAAGCGTTGGTTGAGGTATTTAAATTTCTCCTTCTTCTGTCATTTCAAGGTACTCAACTCTATGAGGAGCATAGAAGGATTCTTGTCTTCCAAAAAATTTTGGAGGAAGGTACTACGGAATTTCTCCCAGGAGGAAATGGAAGCGACAGGCATGGAACGATACGAAGTAGCAACCTTATTTTCTAGGGTGTGAGGAAAGAGTTAGCATGCCACATCATCGGACTTCACTCTCATTATTTGTAAGGCTAGGTAGAAATTACTGATGTGATCTTTCGCCAACGTACCCTTCTCAGGGTCGAACTTAGGGAGGTGTTTCTTTGGGGGTCGGGGCATGTCGTGAAGGGGACTGCAGAGACTTAGAGGAGACTATTCCATCCAGGCTAACGGATGAACACTTCTAGCCCTATGGTGGGGCGAGATGAAGATATGCTCGACCTGATTCTCGGATTCACTTCTACTGCCAGACCCGGAGGCTTGACCCTCATGTTGAGAGTGCATGTCGTGATAACCTCCAAGATTTCCCATGTTCCTATAATTTCTCCAGTTGTAAAGGAAGGGTAGCCTCTCTTGGTTTTGGTTGTGATGGTGGTGAGTACGGTCGATATTTAGACCATTTCCACGGCCCCTACCTCCTCACCGTCTGTTTCCCCGGCCCCTTTCAACTCCTCCTCCAGGTGGTTCATTTGCTTGAGTGTTATTATTCAAAGGCTGGCTGGGTTGAGGGCCGACATCTGGTTGGGGTTCGGTAACTTCAGGGTCATCCCATTGGATCTCTCAGGGGTTGTTCGAGGGTTCAGCTGAATTCCACCCAATTGCATCCGCATAATCTTCGAGCATAAGACCTATCAGCTGAGGCCTGAATAGACCAAGAAACCTTGGCAAGTTTGATGCGTTCCGGGGGTCCGCAGATTGGCTAGGGAACTCGTGGTTGGGAGGTTTTGTAGACCTATAATGAGATCGCATGCGAGCTAGTGCAAGGCTCTGTGTTGGTCCGAGGTTACCTCATAATAGTACAGGTCCTCCCCTAGGGAATTTTAAAGGGGCAGAGGACCATTATTTTCATATATGATCTCCCCCTGTGGGTTTTTCAATGGGATATTACTTCCGTGGTGGGAGCCTGCCATTCAGGTCCTCCTTCTAGTGCCAAATTTGTTGATAGAAAAAAATTCCTGGCCAATAGTAGGGGATCTCCCTAGTATAAAGTCCCAACTAAACTCTAGACCGTTTGTGATAGGGATCCCGTCTGGGGTGTAGGTCCGGCTACTGTTTAATATGCCTTCTCTTAGACGGAGATGTACCTTGCAGACTTGATAATACATGACTATTCAAATGATACGAAACAAATGGTCGATGAGTTCTCCTGTAAATGAAAAATTTTAAATAGTAAAGTGAGATTCGAAGCATGCAGCCAAAGGAGATGTTGTTAGCAACATCTCATTAGTGTCATGCTCATAAAAATCTAGTTGACCACAAAAGAAATAGTTCTCAATGGTCGAAATACCCTTCAATTCCATAAGAATTTTCTGAAAGATGGAGCGACATTAATAACGAAGTCATTAAACATCCCTTAATGAAATAATTCACACACCATTGACACGTCCAGAAGGGTTAAACATACAAATGATATATTAACATAAAAACGCAGACTAGTTAGTTATGAAAGATAGCAAATACATAAGACATAATATTCATGATGCTAACACACATAAGTCCTCATCAGTTCCAGTAGTGGAATCACAACATTTATTTTTATTCATTGTTGGAAACATGCATTCAATTTCAATACGATTATCTCTTCTCCTTTCGAGTCTCGGAAAAATGTCCTTTACAATGTCTCTGGAGTCGGAATACTTATAGAAAAAAATGACCTTTGGGTGGCCTTGACCCTTCAGCTTCCCGACCATTGGTATGCCCTGCGACCTAGGTGGTGTTGCGACTTGTGACTTGCTCCTTCTCATGACCTGCGACCTATAATATTTTCTTTGTCAAGAGAGAAGTTTTGTGATGGAGAGGCCCGATACTTCTATCTGTTGTTTTTCTCTGAGTTAATTCTTTCAGACCTGTTAGTCTACGACCACTAGAGTGACCTGGGGGGTATCTTCCCCTAGCCTATGAAAACACTCAAGAGTGTGCGGAATCAAGGTGCACCTCTTTACTGAGATTTGATTTGATAGGGAGGCCAGTGTGGTGTAGATAAGGACTAGTGTAATGATAAACTGATCAATGTTTACCTGTGAGACCGGGAGGCCCTCGAAAGTAGCTGCCTACCTGATAGGTTGCAGAAATGCTTGGATGTCTTGATTCACCTCCTCCCTTGTCTTCTAGGTATTCAATGTTCCTAATGAAGCGATGTGATGTATCTCCACCATTGACTCGATGCCACTGACTAGATGTTCATAAGCAAACATCACCTTTTCCACATCTTTCACCAGCTTATCCTTGGATTGTATTTTCATTCATATCTGTACTTTTTCGTTCTGCGTGCAAACCCAATCCTTCCTTGACAGCATGTCAGGATCCTATGGATATCTTTCTGACCATTCTAGCATACTATCTAGGGCATCATAAGCTTCCTTTAGCGATGTGGTTTTCTTTTTAGTCTCTACTTGTGCCCTTAGTAGTGAGGAAACTATATGATTTATAGTGAACACCTCCTCATATACTTGCTTCATGGCAGTGTCCAAAGTAACCGATTCCCTTTGAATAGCGATTGGTAATTCATTTCCCTAGGCAGTTGTGAATTGGAGCATTTGGATTTCCTCTTCCACCGTCTTGTTTTCCTGTTCATACTGAGCTACCTTCTGCTCGGAGGCCTGGATTCTGTTTTGTAGAGAAAAAATATCTCTACTCATTCCATTGACGTTCTCCTCTGTGGCTGCTGCGAATGCGGTCCCTACTAATGTGATCATGATGGGGTTAGTCCTAGTATCTAGGACTATGTCCATTTCAGTGGTAACTGTGAGGGGCTCGGCCAGATTCCGTGTGAGGCATCTTCTTTTCTCCTGTCTAATATTATGTGTGAACTGGTCATATGTCAGCATTGTCAGGTCTATGACCTCATCTTCCAGTTCCTCTCGGATGGCAAGTTCTGAGAGCGGGAGTTGCACACTCATCATGAGAGTATTTGGGGGTATGTCAATAATGGGAAGCTTTGTTTTCTCCCTAATATTTGGGTGTGGTGTCTTGCTTCCCTCTACTTCCTTGGAAGAGCCTTCGTGTGATTTCTGATTTTCTTCTTCTTTCCTCCTCTTTTCGGCCTCTTCTTTATCCTATTCTTCCTCTAATCTGCACTTGGCCTCTTTCTTCTGTCATTTTTCTTCTTCCTTTAATCTGCACTCAGCCTCTTTCTTGTGTCGTTCTTCTTGTTCCTTCTTCTTACGTTCCTCTTCCTCTTACTTATTGCGGGCTTCCTCTGCCTCCTTTTTCTTTTGTTCCTCTTTCTGTTATTTTTTCTGTTGTTCTTCAGCTTGGTTCTTTCACTTATCTTCTTCTTTTTGTAGTGCTATGGCAACTTGGGTTTTTTTGAGTTCTTCTTCTCTCACCTTCTTCTCGACTTCTTGTTGGCCTTGGCCTCTTTGTCTCTCTTTTCCTGTTGCTCTTTAGAAATACTACCACCCATATCATTCCTCGACTTCTTAGCTTTGGAATATGAGGCTCCTCCTACTGGGTCCTTTTGTTTCAGCATGTCATCCCTTTCTTCCAAAGTTTGATCATCCTGACCTCCTTGATCCTCACTCAGATAACTTAATTCTTCTGGCGTGACTTCCCTGTCCTTGTTGTACAAGTTCCTAACTTGCTCTTCAATAGGGCATTCAGTGTGTTGGTATTTCCAATTGAACTTGGCCCATTTTTCGTGTGCAAGGATGATCCTTTAAGGATCATATGATATGTGGGCGAAGGTTACGAAATGAAAACCTTTTATGTCCTCCACCTTGGCTTCTACTTCTTTGAAATCCTTAACCGTGTAGGCACCAATAGTGAGCGGGAGGGTAGGCCATGACTTCTTCTTGCCTTCACTGAGGACCTTGGAAAATCCGCTCGTCATTTGGTAACACACCTCTTATAATAGTAGTTTATCAGTGAAAAGCTACAGCAGTGCATGAGGCACCTTAAATGATCCGAAGACCCTGATAAAATTACTTTATGAAATGGGAAACTAGTTGGCCACCTGGCTTACTGTTTCCATGGCCCTCCTAGACATGCATGAGGCATCTTTGCCAAAAAGCTTTCTGTAGAGTGGGAGGATGAAATTTTTTCAGATAGATTCTATATCTTTCTTGTATCTAGAAGCCCATAATACATTTAAATATTTTTGTATTGGTCCACCGTGCTTCACATCCTAGTTATTCGACCATCCTTCAAACTGACATCTTGAGCACACTATGTCCAAAAGGTAAGAGGCCATGTAGAATTCAGACGCATATCCCTCTTCTGAAACTTGTGCTGCAGATATGTTTTCCCTGAGGGCCGATACTACCAGGTTAGCCCAATTGAACTGGGTGCCGTATGAAGTGATAGCATACATGAGTGGGACCCAAGTCCCATTGAAGGTAGTGGCATCTGGTCAGACATAAATTCTGCGCATCATGGCTCCCACAAGTTTATAGACTTTCTTGAGGCCTTATGTTTTATATTCTTGATCCTTTTACGTCTTAAACTTCTCAGGGTCCTCCCACCCCCCCTTAAGGTTTTTGGTATTGGTACTTCATGAGTGGCGACCCAATCAATATTGAAGGATTGTTCTTTGGTGGGGAGTACATAGTAGACTTCTGCATCTTTCCCCGTCAGGTTAGAAAACATTTTCCCTGAGTGGTCATGGATGACCCAAATCTTGGAGTCAACTTTATGGAGGATCCATTAAATGACCTCTGCACATCGGAATATGGGTAGATGAGCACCTACATAGTGATGTTTGGATCTTTTAACCTGAACATACACTTTCCAGTCCGCGAGGTCTTCTAGGAACTCAGGCTTCGTGAACTCGTGATATACTTGGTACGAAGTCATCTTGTCTCCTTTCCCAAAAACACAGGCGGTGTCCCCATAAATAGGGGGTGGGGAATGAGGCACGTCCTCTTCTGATATCTCTATGTCTAGACTCTTGTTTCTCTTCTGAACTGCTGAAGGCCCCATATCTCTTGAGGCTGAAGAGATGGAGACACACTTGAGCTCGACTTCAATATCCCCTGGCATGTTCAAAAAACAATCCCACGATAAGACAAACCATAATAACAAATATTTTGGGACTGAATAGACTTCTTAAATGAATTTACTGCTCAGGTTAGGTCGCTATGACCCCTGCCTATTGTCATTTGAGGGATCGATAAGGTTTGCGACTTGGCGACCTTGCGACTAGGTCGCGAGGTCGCTAGGTTGCACTAGTGTAAAGTTTTCAGAAACTGCGACTCTATGAATTGGCAACTTGCAACTAGGTCGCAAGGTCATTAGGTGAGGAAATCGTGAAATTTTCAGAAAATGTGAGCTAGTGAATTCGCAACTTAGCGACCAATTTGCGAGGTTGCTAGGTTGCTAGATCGCAGGGTCGCATTATGAATTTTTGAGAGAAATTGGGGTGATCGTGACCCGCAGGGAATGAAATGCAAGGAGGGAAAAAACTCCAAGGGAGATGGGAAAATCAGAGTTGAAGGCCTTCCTAGGCAGCCAAGAAGGGGTGTTTGAAGCCAAGTGAGGCAAGGTAAGGCTCAGAGGAGGAGGCAGAGAGGGATGAGCATGAGAGGGTTGAAAACCTTGACTAGAGAGTTGGTGAGGACTTGGTTTGCACAGGAATGAAGCCAAGGGGAATTAATACGCTAGGGTAGGGGCAGGTGAGGCAACATCTAATCAAAATAGGAAATAGCAAGAGGATTAGGAAACTTACCTGGAAAAAATGCGATCCAGTTAGCTTTTCAGAGGCATTATTTTCTCCGTCGCACAGGTCAATGTGGCCTACGCCACCCTTTTATTTATAAATCGGTTACACGTGTGGTCATTTAATGCAGGTCGCTAAGTCGGAAATAGGGCCGATTGAGGAAGGATGCGACCTTCTGACCCTGCGACCTGGGGGTCGCAAGGTCGCTAGCTCGTGCAGTCATGAATGTGAAAATTTGGGCCAGGATGTGACCTTGTGACCTTAGGACCCCGCGACCTGGAGGTCGCTAGATTTCTAGGTCGCATAGTCACGAATGTAAAGTTTTATCGGTTTTGCGACTTTGTGACTATGCGACTAGTTTCAAAGAAAACAAGTCATGAACCAATATTTGAAGGAAGAATTCTTGAAAAAGGGCTTCCTCAAGGCTCAAGGCTGAGGCAGCATCAGAATTACCTTTACCAAAGAGATCAGGGGCTCTGAAATTTTAAGATGGGACTAAATTTTGGAGGGTGTTGTAGCGGCTAGAATAACACCATAATCATCAACATTTTATAGAGAAAATGGATAGATTTGTAAATTAAATAATTTCTAGTATAAAACTTATAGATCTATCATTCATAGATTTCCTACACATGAAAATTGGAATTAAAGGAAGAAAAATATATTTATCCTTATTCCAAGGGACTCTTCACAATAGAGTTTGACTTATTTTAGGATAGATATTGAAACTTGAACTTATGTCAATGGTTCTAGGAAAACCATTGTCAATGGTTCTAGGGAATCTTTGATCTCGACATGAAACTATAGGCTCCAATTTTTTACCCCTCTTTGAACTCCTTCTCCACAATGTTCATCTAGGTAAGGTTGTTTAACCCTCATCTACATTTATGGTGTTATAATTTTCTAAGAGATATTGGAAATGCTTTACCAATATTTCATTTCAAATTCATTAGGTGAAGTGCTAGTGTATTACAAGATATGCATGCATGTGTAGACATGGACTTTAGTAAGGAAATTTTAGAAAACATCAAATTTTGAAGGATATGTTTCGAGTTAAAAGTTGGATTGTGATCAAGTCCATTTTAGATGAAAGGCATGCTTTGTAACATAACACGTTGATAACCATTGCATCAAATTCTTAAAGGTATTTTCATCAAGGAAATATTATAACAACCAATAGTGCAATGGTGCAATGGAAGCCCGTCATCTAATAAAAAAGGATCCATTGATGTCCTCATAGATCCCCTCTCTAAATCTCTCCTAAATGGTTTCTCTATCTTTGGAACCTCATGTTGATGTTGTTGCATCAAGGGGTAGACATTCTCCCTTGGTCAGAATATAGATAGGTCAAAGTATTGACTAGGGGCCACAAAATGTGGCTAGGGAGAATGAACCAAGGAGCATCAAGCCCTAAAGTACTCCAAAAGTGTGCGAGTTAGTGCTCCTAGCATGAGACAAGAACGTTTCCTTTCAATTAGCATGTGGGAATGGTAATAGTTAGGGTTTTCGCCATATGTCCTTAACTACAAAAGTGTGGTTCCCTATAGAGGTTAGGCATTGAAGATTGAAGAAAAAAAGTGTTTTTTTAAGGAATTGGAAAATTATTTGATGCCTTTATTGCAAAACAAATTATTTTGATTAGAGCTTGTAAAATTCTCTTGTAAACATAATACTAGTGATCTAACAAACTTGTAGCATTTTACTTTTTTATTGATTGAATTTTATCTTTTAAGTGTAATGTGTACATTCCTCATATATAAGTTAGGCACTAAAGGTTGAAGAATGAAATAACTTCTCAAGGAATCATAGAACCATTTAATGCCTCTGATGCCAAACAAAAAAACTATGATTAGAGTCTGTAAAGTGCTCTTGAAAGCATAAGCTAGGTGATCCCTCAAACCTCTATAACCCTTTAATTTTTAGTATGATAAAATTCCATTTCCAATGAATTTTTTAGATATTGTAAATATCTTTCATAGCGCGATAATAATTTATGTAGTTGTTACACAAATAATTTTGGTGTTTATACGTTTATGACCACAATTCGAAGGTAGCAAAATTTAAGCAATTAAATTTCCTAAAAATAACCTTCTCAAACTAAAGGTGGTTGTATACAATCAATTTTGAGAAACCTCCTCAAATCAAAATATGTTATTATAGTTTAAGGTTTCTCAAATTTTATGTGGATCAACTCTTGAAAACATAGGAACTCTCTCCAAATTTAGGAATAGGAGGTGGCATAAAATCTATTTTAAATAACCTTCCTAAACCAATGGAGGTTGTACACAATTAATTGTGAACAACCTTGAATCAAATTTAAGGTTCCTCATATTATACATGGATAAACATTTGAAAATCTAGGAACCCCCCTCAAATTTAAGGATAAAATCTTAATAGGAGGCATGTCATTTATAAAAAACACTTTTTAATCCATAAAAATTTGCAAAAGGACACATTTTTCCTAGTGATTTCGAAAAATATAATCAAATTTAACTAATATTTTCATTTTTGAGGAATATCTCTATAGTATAAATAAGGTCTATTATTAGATATATTATCATAATGTAATAAATAAATATCACATAATAATTGTTCTATAACTAATCATTATTACACATTAATAATAATTTTCTTATGACATGCTACATAATATTTATTTCTTACATTGTGTTCATAAATCTAATAACATTGCTCGTATATTACACTTTTTACGATAATAAAAAAGTTACTAATGGTTAAGGACATGTGTTTCTTCTTAAGAAGTCAAAGGTTCAACTCTAAAAGGGTTTGTCCCACAAACAAATGTCTCATACAACAATTTTGGTGTCTAACTTGGCTATGACCTTAAATTTAAATGATTACTATTATTACTATTATTATTATTATTGTGGTGTATAACTTGGCTATGATCTTAAAATTAAAAGATTATTATTATTTTTTATTATCGTTTTAATTAGAGAAAATTTGTGAAAGATGTATTTTTATTTTTTTTAAATTTGATTAGAATTATATTCTCAAACTTAAGTGTATGAGCTTCTAGTGGGTATATTAAAGTGCATATTTCTTTTAGAGTGCAATATAACAATTGTCATTGTTTAAATTTCATTTTTAATGTATAATTTGATTCAACCCCTTACAAAACTCCTTGAGCACTTGGATTGTGTAGACTATACAACTTAAATTTACAACTCCAACAAATCTTTGTTAGATTACAAAACACAACAAAATGTACATAAAAGGAGATAATATGACCTAAAGGGGGGGGGGGGGGGGAATATAAAATGGTGAGACGACTTGAAATATTTGGTTTCTAGCTTGGCTATAACAATAAAATTAAATGATTAGTATTACTATTATTATTTATTAACTTTTTAATTAGAGAATTTTTTTTTTTTTGTAAAGTTAGTAGAGCCTTGATATTTTCTATTCATAAAACAAAATGCAAGTTATAAAAATTTACAACTTTTGACCTCAACCTACCGAAACCAGGTCTATTGGTCGTCTTAAAGAGTTGTAGGCCATCCAAAACTTATACAACTTAAATCAGTCTCTTACTGTCTTGAAGTGACTCTTGTATATCTTTTCTTCCATAAACATATGACAAAGGAAAATGCTATCTGTTATCATATCAAAAAATAAAATATAGGACAATCAACCATCATAAGACTATATAGGAGCCGGGTCTTTAACACTTGATCCTAGCATGTCAACCTAGTGCATGCTTTGTAAATGTCTGCCAATTATTCCAAGTCGGACACTCCAGTGATGCTACTGCAGGTTTATCTCTTGTATGTCTCTACGAATATCTGCCATAGTTGATGTTGTGTGTGGGTCTCCCCCTATCTCTTGGACAAAGACAATTTCCTTCACTAAGAGAAATTTTAGGATCTATTAACTGCGAATGGAGTCATGAAACAAAGAAAATATGTTGTGGGTATTACCCGAGTCAGTTACAATAGGGTCCAATTCTTCTTCAGCTAGTTCAGCTTCCTCTTCCTCTTTAGCCCTTGCATCCTGTTCCCACCCGTGAATCAAGGATTTGATATAGCATGGTGTATTGTAAGGATAGGCCTATAATAAGTTCTCTATTACCTCTTTACCAGACTTCCGACCTCTTTTAGCTGGAGCAACTTTGGGGACTTTGGTTTTTTCCTTAATCTTTCATTCCTTCTTAGTCATCAAGGCTTTCACCATTGTCTTCAAATCCTGATCTTCCAATAAATTTTTGCGCCGATGAGAATTGCTAGGAAGGCTTGCAATAGTACAAAGCATGGCAATATTAAAGCACCATGAGATATAAAGATGAGCATGGTGTTGTTTGGGAGGCACCGAATACTGGTTGTCTTTACTAGATTCCACTGGACCCAATCTTGATAGACAAGGAGGACACAATCTTATAGAAATTTACAATGCCTTTAGAGACTGACATGACACAAAATAAATCTTTAAGTTATTGGCCATACCCCTAAAGCAATGGACCATACTTCTCCAAACTGCAGAGGTATCGCCGACTGCAGAGAAAGCTCCATAACAACTAACAGTATATCATATATCTTCAACAATGGAAAATTTAATAATATTACCCAACCAACAACCTAAAGTGACCCACTGAATACCGGAGCCATTGTTGCTAAATTTTATAGACCCACCACCCACAGAAATATAATTGGACGCCATACAGTCAATTTCCAAAATTTAGTGACTACAATACAAATTATTGACATGCAGAGACGAGGAAAAAGAGGGATACCCAAATTGGTAAGAATAGGAGCCCTATAAAGCAAGAGACAGATAGACAGAGTCATTACAACGCCATGCAAGACCATTACGTTGCCATGAAGAAGCAATACAACACCAAGCTACAAAACCAACAAGAAGATAGTACAACCATGAAAATCCAGAAAATAAATCAGAACAGACAAAAGAAACATAGATGACCATGAAATGAGGAAGGAGGCTCTGAATTACTCCCTTCAAAAGAACACCATCATTGAAATTAAAAACAAAGAAACCACTATCTTCTTCCAAAACCAGGATTTCCATGAAGACATTATCAAAAACCATGGAATCTAGAGCTAAACAATGTAGATAAAACAGGGAATCCAAAAAAAGGAGGACCTTATTTTCCACAGACTGAGAACAAGAAACATGTTTCATGGTAAAGGGAGGAAGAGATTTTGATACATACCCTCGCAGATGACACACTGAAGGTTGTGGAGCTCTTCCTTGACCGCTTAACTGCTTGTTGGTGCTCTGCATTTGACCAATTACTATCCAACAAAAAATGGCAAGGAGAATGTATATATGTTGCGTCCACCTCACATGCCGACTCTTTCCCACAAACATTCATGAAAACCCACCTATCGTGCCTTCTTGTTCTGCATTCCACATTAATTATATCATTAAGCTTCATGGGTGCAGCTAGACACCGTTGTCACCTTGCATCATCAACGGTTTGGGTTTGACAATTTTCACGTGCGCCGACCATGTACACCCTCCACATCCACACATAAGGCTTCTTGATGCCAGTTGGAACCCCGATCGGGGGTTTTGGTTTGCATTGTTATCCCAATCCCATTTTACTATCTCCTGCAGATCTACCAGACCTGGCTCATGTAAGGTTTTCTCCCATGAATTATCCATAACCTTGTCCTAGTTATTGCAACCTCAATTTTCGAGGAGATTGGCTACCTCATTGCCTAATCATCTAGCACTAGATGAGGTTATGTAACTTATCTTAGCCATAATATCCTTAATCTCCTAGATCAATATGGTTGTTCGCCAACTACTACTAATATGTTCCCAGCGCGGTCCTTTCTGCAACTTTTGGAGAACACGAGTGACCATAGCCGAATCTCCTTCCACCTCAAGTTGGTGATATTTTTCTCTTCTTGCAATTATCAGCCCCTGCTTTTTTGCATTTAGTTCTACCTCATTTTTACTAGCATGACTCAGATCCATGGCATAAGTCCATAGAACCTACCCCTCACAGTCTCAGAAAATCCCCCCTGCCCCTGCTTGACCTGGGTTACCCTTCAAAGCCCCATCATAACTTAGTTTAATAAAATCTTGCTGAGGAGGTTTAAACATATCCATAAATTTATGGGCCATTCTTTTGGGTTTCCATGAAGCTGGTGCCAACATCTAGGGCTTAAGATTTACCTGTTTGAGTATCCATGCCTCTCGACCCCGTACTGTCCAATCCTCCTGCACCCATTTTTCAGCCAGATAATCTCCCTTATGTTTTGTATAATGGTTTTCCATATTTCAGTGGGTCACCTTTTCTCATCCCGGAATGTTCGCCTGTTCCTCTCCTTCCAAAATACCCAGAGTAGGAACCCAACCGACAATGACTAGGATCTGTTTACAACTGGGCTATGGTATCCTTCTCTTCTCTAATTTTCAATTGTGTGTTGTATGCTTTCATTATTTCTATCAGTTTGCTGGAATAAAGTAGCTAAGTTATTCCACATAAGGTCAACAACAAGGCAGTTGTTGAGGCGATGTTCCAAAGTTTCATTGTTCTCTCTACACATCACACAAACGGAGAGACCAATCATCCATTGTCTCTACAATTGGTCCCAGGTAAGTATTCTACCATGCCCAACAACCCATAAAAAAAATTCAATTTTGGGTCAATGTTTACTTGAGAAAATGTTTTTCCATAATATATTATCTAGAGGTTGTACATTGTTAGATTTTAGCTTATATGCTTCTTGAGTTGTAAACATACCGTTAGTGTTGTTACCAAATCGTAGGATGTCACTCCCTGTGCGTATAGTTAATTTCCTAGATTTCAATTCTTTCTCCAGGTTTTCCCATTGCTGAGTGTCTAGGGCATGTTTCCAATGATGATTCTTCTTACATATCCTCCAATACTGATCATTCTATTCCTCCCAATAGTGATCTAATGATTTGGTATTCGCCTGATTTGCAAATAGGAAAATTTGTGCTAGATCAAGCCTATTGTATAACTTTTCTCTCTGTTGCTAAGGGTCCTCCCAAACTTGGGCCATGTTACCACCCCTGATCTCCCAGAAACTATGGTCTCCAATGAGGTTCATGTTAGAAGAGGCTAGATTCCATATCCCCGATCCTCTAGGTATGTTTTGGAATTGCAGCCTCTATAGAGCAGTATGTGGCATTTCATATTTATGCTCCCATATTGTTTTCCAATGGTCTGTGCCCCCTTGCATCCATCTCCACCACAACTTAGCTCCCATGACCTGGTTAGGAATGTAGCAATCCTGAAGACCCAGACCTCCCTCCCTTTTAGATTGAATTAGGCTATCCCATGATAGAAGAGCCAACTTGCGATTTTATTAAGATCCTTTCCATAGAAATTTTTTGAAGATGTTAGCCATCTCAGTACACCTGGACTTAGAATAAATCATCCTTGAAAATTGATAAATAGGGATATATCGTAGGACATATTTAAGCAGGACGACACGATTAGGGCCATTTAGAGCTCGAAAAGACCAGTTTTGGAGGCGATTTTGAATACGAGTAATAAGGTTCTTCCATCAATATACAAAGAGGAAGCTGAAAGAAAGGGGCATCCCCAGGTACTTCATAGGTATGGACCCAATGATGAAACCAAGGGTGCAAGCTAGGAATCGTTGAGACTGAGGTGGAGTGCTAAAAAAGAAGACATTGGATTTATCATTATTGGTAAGGGTTTCAGAAGCAACCATAAACTCCTTGAGAATACCTAGGATGACTTTAGATTCGATAAGGCTGGCCTGATAGAAAGGCATGATATCATATACAAATTTTTGATGCGATAGAGTAAGGCCAACCCCCCAGAGATTCAAGCCTTTGAAGGATGTGGCAGCAACCTTGTGTTTTATATATCTTTCCAAACCTTCTGCAACAATTATGAACAGGAACAAGGATAAAGGATCCCCCTGTCTCAGCCCCTGGGAGGCATTGAAAGGGAGTACCATTGATCAAAATAGAGAAATTAGGGGTGGAGATAAAGGATAGGATCCATTGGACCCATCTTTGATCAAAACCAAAAGCCTTTAGGAAATTTTGAAGGTAGGTCGAATTGAGTCGATCATAGGCTTTTGCAAGGTCTAGTTTGATCAAAATGCCTTTGGATTTAAGAGTGCAAAGGGAATGAATGGCTTCCTAGGAAGTAACAATCCCATCCAAGATTTATTTGCCTTTAAAAAATCCAGTCTTTTTAGGAGAGAAAGAGAGGGGAGGATAGGTTTGAGCCGATTCACCATGATAGTAAACATGATCTTATAGATAACATTACAAATGGCGATAGGTCTAAACTACAATAGAGAATCACAATTCTCATGTTTTGGAATTAAATCTATAAAAGTGGAGTTCAGGGCAGGGTATACCTGTATTTTCCTTCGCGAATCCTCAACCAAGTCGAGAATATCTTCCCCGGTGAAGGACCAAGTAGCTTGAAAGAATTCAGCAGTAAAACCATCTGGTCTCGACGCCTTATTTTTTGCTAAGCCCTTAGCAACTTCCTCCACTTCCTCAAGATTGATTTACCTAAGCAGGGTCAAGTTCTATTCTCTATTGACTACATTAGGAATGAATTTCTTCATTTGTGTGATTTCTTCAATTATGTTGTGATCTGCTTCCATTAGAATCTCACAAAAATGGTTCACCAATAGCTCTTCCAAATTGTGATTTTCGACGAATCTATTTCCTGCAGAGTCTTTAAGAGAGAATATGCGATTGTGTTGATGTATTTGAATCATTGCTTTATGTAAAAAACTAGAATTCATGTTCCCTTCTCTTAGCCACTATATTCTATATTTTTGTTTTCACAAAATTTCTTCATGTTTTCGTCGTTATTCTAATTTTTTTATTAGGATGCCTTCCTCCTTGACGAGGGCCTCCGGTATCCCCTATAGGATCATCTATTGTTGAATGTGCTTCATATGACCCTACAATTTTTCCTTGTCATGATGTATGTTCCTGAATTCAATCTTATTCCATTTCTTGATTTTATGTTTAATGTATTTGAGTCAGAGTTGAAATGTATGCATCATGTTCCTTCTTTTAACCCTACTTTCTTCCCACCAGCTCTTTAATTTATCAATGAATGTCGGATCTCTCAGCCAAAAGACTTAAAATATGAAAGGCCTCTTCTTATTTCTATGATTCATGTCCACCTCCAGGCATATGGGTCAGTGATCTGATAACATGCAAGGAAGAATAGAAGCTTCATAAAAGACATTCATACTAATGATTTCTTCGAATATTAAGAATCTATCCAAACGAGAGGCTACCTAATGTGCCCCTCCTCTCCTATTATTCCATGTGAAATTACAATTAACACTAGGTATATCCACCAGTCGAAGATCTATTATCATATCTCGAAATACATCCATTTCCATCTCGTTTCCACAAATTCCTCCTTTTTTCTCCTCTATTCGCATAATCATGTTGAAGCCCCCTCCCAATAGCCAATATTTCTCGTTGTGAAGAGCTTTCAGAGTTCTTGTAATATCTATAAATTCCATTTTATCTCCTAGAATGTGCAGACCATATACTGAGGAAATTAGGATCCACTCTTTCATCCCAATTAGTCTAAAACGCCCTATTAGGATACGCAGTAGACTAATCCATCCTTCCACCGTAACTTCTACTAGATTCCAAAGTATCATTATACCTCCTGCACTTCCTTGTGAATCAATGGCCATTACTTCATATATAGGGTTAAAATGTTGTATACTTTCTTCTAATCTTAGACCCAAAACTTTGGTTTCCTGAAGGAGAACCAGTTGTAGTTTCTTTCTCTTCAATATTTCCTACAGGTGTCGCTACTTTCCTTTAATGTTAAGGCCCCTCACATTCTAGGAGATCACTATCATTGGGGAAATTTGTGGATTTTTTGGAATACCGTTGTAAGCGGTATTACATGGCTCAAGTTAACTAACATTTCCCTAACTGTCTTAATAGATTCTTGAAAATTTTTCCTACCTTTCTTTTTCCCTGTTTTAGTCTTGAACCCATCTTTCTTCTCTAAGGGTCTTCCTCCTCCCTCTAGTTTCTTTCCTTCTTGTTTTTTTTTGTTATTGAGAGGGAATGTTTTAAAAATATGGCCATATTCATGGCATCGTCGAAATCCAAAATGGGTATGTTCATAATCAATGAGTTGCTGCCATACCTCCCCTTCATATTCCAGTTCTATTGATTCAGGGAGCGGCTCCGTAATATTCATATAAATGCAAATTCGGGAAAAATAGGTATACCTTCCCTAACGTGTCTTTTCATCTATCTTCACAAATCTACCAAGAGAATTTCCAATACATTACAATATCTCTGGATCCCAGAAATCCACCGGTAAAGAAAATAGCAATACCCAAATAAGAGCCGAGAGGAATTGTTCTTGATCCAGATTGTAACATTCCTCCCATTACCTAAGAAACAGACCTGCATTGTAATAAAAGTATAGTCCTCCTTCGAAAATCCTTTCTTTGTTGAGAAGGCTTGTGAATATCACTGTAAAGAATCCCATGGCCCCAAAATTGATATCAATGTGACCTTTCGGTTGTCGCTTAAGTTGGATCCATTTATAATATCTTTCTCAATTGGCCAAATACCTATGAATTTACAAATTATGGCATGATCCTTCATATACCCTCTGTAGTGGTCTATAATATTGGTCAAAATGACAAAGAGAGGCTTCTTTGTGGCTTGCGGCAGGCATTTCTCTCTAGTTTTTTCCTGCTATTGGGCCCCCAACACTGGACATAGTATTCCCCCCCCCCCCCCCCCTACAGGCTTGTTTTCTTTCCACTATAATCTTGTGCAGTTATATTTCTATAGGAAGGAATCTCACCCCCCGTGAAGATGCTGCCATGATACCTTTCATTCGAGTTGCAGTAGCATTGTTCTCTTCATCTCAACGCTGTTAGAAAACCTGTCTTAGAACCCTAAATTCATCACTCTTCCCTGCTTTGTTTAACTTTTAATTAGAGAAAAGTTATGAAAGATGTAAAAACTATTTAAAAATAAATTTAAAAATTATTAGAATTATATTGTCAAAATTAGATGTCTGATGTTTACATGCTCAAAATAATGAATAATATATGTATACATTTAAATATCAATGTTTTTCTTGGATTTGTTAAGAAATATAGAAAATAGTTGATATATTCTCCATGCAAAAATAATTTCCATATTCACAAGTATAGATTCATTCTACCCATGGCTTTATTAAGTCTCGAGAGGAATTAAATCTCTTGAGGTGTGAATTTATTTTAGAATGCAATATAATTTTCTTCGGTGTTTAAATTTCATTTTTCAATGTATAAATAGATTTAACCCCTTGAAAATCTTTGTGAAGACTTGGATTGTATAAATAGATTTAACCCCCTCGAAGTTCTATTGAATTTATTTTTGAGAAATTTGCATTTCATCTTTGAATTTGCATTGTTTCACACTAGATTGTAGTTGTAGCTATTTATTCTTTTTTTTTATGTCACAACTTTGTGGACCAATCATGAGTTGGAAGCAAGCACAAGATCCAACAAATGGTACCCCAAAAGGATTTGGATTTTGCGAATTCAAGTCTGCAGTACATTATGTCTTTTGAACAAATTTTGTTTGGAGTGCCAAGATTAATTAGTAATATGCATTCTATTTTCTTTTTATGCAATACCCTAAGAATTTTCAACACGTTTTGATTTGTTGACCTTTGGCAACTTGCAATGTTTGTGGAACCTGTCTTGTACATAATTGAAACCTAATAAAATTTGGTGTCTTATGGTGATTGTTCTCTATTTTTACCATTTTTATTTTTTGCAACCATGAGGTGCTACTCATCAACTTCCTTGAATTGTTGTAGTGCATCTTGTTAATTTCCATTTACAGTGGCAGATCTTGTAGTCACTTTGGTGGGATTTTCCCTTTTATTTTTAAATAAATCTATATTTGGATTACATCTAACTTAATACAGAAATTCATTCACTTTACAAATCTATATAAAAAATTATTTATTAATAGCATTTCAGAGTGGTCATTGTTGCATTGTTGTCAAGTTGACATTTGCAGGCTTATTGAACTGCAATTATCACCATGGGCCTGCAGTTCCCATTAGTGCATTACACCTTTCTTTTGAATTGGAGGGGAGGTAAATTTATTTTTAATTCATCTTCATTTAATTGGAAAAGTTGTGTATTATAGTTTTCTAGATATTGAAGGATGAAGTAGATGTTATGGAGATTGGTTACATATGGGTGGTTTCAGATTGACAAGAGAACTTGAACTTGCACTCTATTTCAATAACCCAAATAAATGTGAAAAAAACAAGAAAGAAAAAATAAACCTGCAAAGGATGGTACCACTCCAAGAGATATTTATTGTTCAGCGATACGAGTAGACTTCAAGCATTATCTTCACTAGGTGAATTTTACCACACAAACAAAACCAACTTCTCCCATTTTTCTCTCAAACTCAACATTACTACCTAAAAGGGTCATACCGCACCGAGCCAATACTCTAAGCATGGGCCATACCTCACTTGCCCAATACTTGTAGCATGGGCATGTGTTGTCATTTGTACAAGGAACATTGATTGGTGCCTTGTATAGTTAAATGTAAAACACAAACAACCACAATATTTTACATGCCCAGTAATGTGTTATTGCGCTGAGAGGCGCAATCTAGAGCCCAATGTGACCCCGATGTTGAGTATGTCAATCTATAGCCCAGTATGACCCCGATGTTGAGTATGTCACGCCTTCAAAAAATAATAACTTTTATTTTTGCTAATGTCAGCCAAAGCATTAACCTAATCTTTAATTTTATATAACTTGAATATTTAGATTATATATAAATTTTTAAACTTATTAATGGGCTAAGATTAATTATTAAAATACAACTATGTATTATTTATATAATTTGAATGGATCATAAATTTACCTTTAACAAAAGGGTTTAACACAATGAATTTCCAAATTAAGTAAAATTTTAAACATATTTACTCTTTACTAAAGTCAATACCATTTCCTAAATCAAAGGAAAAGAGTTAATTCAACACAAACAATCAAAATCCAAAATCTTTTAATATTTCTTTTAATTAAATATTTGTAAACTGAATCTTTAAAAATAAAACTCATGTTCTATGGATAAATTAAAATATTTAAAGATATAAGTATTTTCCCATCAAAATTGCAATATTTCAAAATTTAAATAAATAAAAATCTAAATAAACTTGAGGTATGGTAAATAAATAAAACCTATTTTTATACTTACTCCAGAGCTATGGTAAATAAATAAAATTATATGAAAACTAGATGTATGGTAAATAAATAAAAAACTTCTTTTTTATTTACTCCATAAACCTTTTTATATTTAAAAAAAACTAAAAAATGAGGTTTATTTAGATGAAGCCTATGAGATGAATATCATGGGACAAATTAATATTGATACCATGGGCTAAATACCATGGACCAAATACCATATTTATAAAATAAGTATGGTAAATAAATAAATATAAAAAATGTATAAAGAGGTATGATAAATAAGTAAATATAAAATAGGTATAAAGATGTATGGCGAATTAATAAATATAAAAGAGGTATAAAGAGGTAAGGTAAATAAACAAAAATATATCAGATATGATTATAAATAAAAATCTAATTATATAACAAGCCTAAGGGTGGAATACCATATTAAATAAAAGAGGTATGGTAAATAAATAAAAATATAAATAAGGGAGAGGTATGGTAAGTAAATAAAACGTCTTTTCATATTTACTCAATAATTTGCTTTATTTTTACGAACATTCAAAAAACAAGTTTTATTTAGGTGAAGCCTATGGTTCAAATACCATGGGCTAAATTATTATTAATACCATGCAAAAAAAAACATTATTAACCCCAATATAATATTAAAAGATTATTATTATTAAATATAATACTCATATTAATATTGTTAAATTTAATAACGTTCCATTAATACAATATTAAAATTGTTATGTTATAATATATATAAATATATCATGATATATATTAACTCTAGATATATATTGGAGGGAAGAACAAAGATATAGAGTGATAGAGGTGAGAGATGGAGATAAAATAAAGGAAAGGCCAGAGGAGGAATGAAGACACAAATATGGAGGGGGGAGAGAGAGAAGAAGAGGGGGAGGGAGATAGTGATAGGATTAGAAGTGACTGAACTGGCGGAAGAGAGATGGGGGTAAGAGAGAAAGTGAGAGAGAGATCGCAGAAGAGAGAGGGAGGTAAGAGAGAAAGGTAGAGATAGGAAATACCACAAAGAGGACTTGAGAGAGGGAGGGATAGAGAGATGGAGTTGGAGGGTGAGAGAGGGAGGGAAGAAGAAATATATAAAGAGAGAAGTGGAGAGAGAGAGAGGGAGTGACAAGGGGGAGATGGAGAGAGAGTGTGTATGTTTAGGGGTGAGATAAAGAGACAAAGTAGGATGTATGGAGAGAAGGGGGCGAGAAGGATAGAGGGAGGGATATAGTAATGTAGTTGGAGGGAGAGAGGGGCGGAGAGAGAGAGAGAGAGAGAGAGAGAGAGAGAGAGAGAGATGGGGAAGAGAGAGGGAGGTAGGAGAGAAAGTGAGGGAGGGGAAGGATGAGAGAGAGGAGGAGAATGATGGGGGAAGAGAGTATTGGAGGCAAGAGAGAGAGAGAGAGAGAGAGAGATAGATCAGGGAAGTGAGAGGGAGGTAGGAGAGAAAGGGAGAGAGAGGAAGGATAAGAGAGAGGAGGAGATAGGGTTCGATAGAGAGATGGAGTTGGAGGGGAAAGAGGTAGGAAATAAGAAATATAGAGAGTGAGAAGTGGAGAGAGAGATAAGGAGTGACAAGGGAGAGACAGAGAGAGAGAGCGTGTACGTTTGGGGTTGAGATAAAGAGACAAAGAAGGAGAGATGGAGATAAGGGGGGAGAGAAGGATAAATAAGGAGAGAGGGAGGGAGATAGTAACATAGTTGGTGGGTGAAGAGAGAGAGGGAGAGAGAGAGAGATGGGGGAGAAAGGGAAAGAGAGGAAGGAAGAGAGAGGATGTGAGAGAGTAGAGAGAGGGAGGGAAAGGGAAATGGACTTCCAAGGGAGAGAAAGGGAGGCAAGAAGAAAGACATAGAGAGATAAAGGTGGAGAGAGAGAGAGAAAGAGTGATGAGGAAGATGGAGAGAGAGGGAGAGAGGATAGAATGAGGAAATAGAGGTATTAGCAGGGGAGAGGAAGAGAAGGGGAAGATAAAGATATATATGGAAGGTGAAGAGAGGGAAGAAGAGAGAGACAGGGAGAGGGAGGGAGTGACAAAGAGATTGATAGATATGGAGTGCGAGAGCATGTGTGTTTAGGGGGCTGAGATAGAGAGACAAAAAAGAAGAGATAGAGGGGGGTATAGATATGGATGGAGGGTGGAGAGAGGGAAGAATATTTCTTGCATTAAGTGGAGATGGTGATTTATAATCCTATTTCATTATCTGCACTAGATTCATCGATTTTAGTGTAGATATTTATTTCTAATGATATTTAATTACTCGCACTAGAGGTAACTAAGAAAATTTAAAATTAAAATTACCAAGTTAATCTCACAAATATTTAGCATATTTAAAATGATTATATTAATATTTGCTATATTTACATATTATTGATAAAATTAATCATATCTTTGATAGATTTTCCTTGGCAGCACACAACTGAAACCAACCTAGATCCATCTTAACTCTGGATCTATCAAGCGCCGAGAGGGATCAAATCTTTTGAGGTACAAACCTTTCCTCATGTTTTGCACTCAAAAAAGAGGTTTTCACTTATAGAGATTTGATCCCTCTCACGCTTGATAGATTCGGAGTTAAGATGGATCTAGGCTGTGCATTTAAAAAAGCATTGTTGGGCATAATGACTCATGGTTGTTGTGCAGATGTTGAAACCTGCAGATATGACATAGCCAAACCGACCACGATCTTGGTATCGGGCAAGGATAAAGAAACGTGTTGTAGATTCATTTTTTTTTGTCTAACTCTTTAAAATTTTGCTATAAATTATATTCATCCAATTGGTAAAAAACCATATGAAAACAAATCCATTTTGTATCCTCAACTTTCTTTTATTCTTTTGGTATACCCAAAACGCAAATGATATATTCTCTGCCGAAAAAAATTAGAAACAAAGTCGACTCACTGACGTCTACATTTTAACATAAAGGCGAATGGCCAACTTTTTAGCCTTTTGTCAGATTAGTCAAAAAATTAGCGTTGGTTTCAACGCATGCAAACATTTCTACGAGATTTCACTGTTGCTTGTCTTCTATATGCCTCGTTGCCAGTTTTTGCAAACATAAAATTGATTGGTAGAAATGACTCGCCATTCCATCACGAAAAAAAAAGGAAGAATCCATGTCGTGTTGACCCAAGACAAACAAAGAGGGAGGAATAATTTTATTGATAGTAGCGACGTCATCAGACTTTTCGAAAAGTTGTTACGGTACTTTAATCTATTTCGTTACTTTTCAACTGCTCCGCTCCAGCCTTTTACACATAGCTTCACATCCACTGCACATGTATTTTGATCTTTATGTAACTGGACACCATACTTCAACAACTTTAAACTCTTCAACAACTTCAGAATTTTCTAACTACTTCAACAACTTCAACGTAGACTAATCATTAAAATTCTGTGAAGTGGTAATTTACCTAAACAAATATTTGATCTGTGCACTCCTGTAATTCATGCCTATTTAATTCCCTTCCTTCTCACTTAATCAGTTGGCATGCACTGGTACATGCCTTGTGGTGTTTGAATCTAAAGTCGAAACAGTGCAGTATAAAACTAACAGGATTAATGGCTGTTTTGCTGTTGAATAACCCGGTCTGTAACATAATCTATGTGGAATGGAGGCCCTTAATCAACATGTGTATACACACATATAATCTGCAGCGAGGTTTGTTTGAATGGTAGTATGCCCGATCTTTTTGACTGATATAGCATCAACCAAGCTATACACTGAGAATCGGAATCTCTGAGTGTGTAGCTTGGCCGAGGCTATAGCAGTCAACAAGGTCAGGCATACGACCATCCAAACAAACCTCGTTGCAAATTATGAGTGTGCAAACACAGTTTGGTTAGTAAAAGCCTTCATTCCGGATAGATTCAGTTGCCTACCGAGTATATCAAATAGCAGAGCAACCATCAAACCTGATATTCTTATACTAAACCGTTTCTGACTTCAGGGAAAAACTCTTATGAAAAAAGTTTACAGCTTAGGCAATATAATGCTACAAGTACGCACTATTACAAGGAGACATTCTTATAGCCAAAGGGTTCATTAAAGACCAATATAATGCTACAAGCACGTACTGATACGTTTCAAACTCGGAGTGGATCAAACTGGTGCGATTGAAATTTAATCTGTGTAAATGTCATAGCAGCAGACATCCATCCTATGGTAGTTTTTTCTTATTTTAAGTTTGTAATTTAAGAAGTTATATATTTTTAATAAAATTAAGAGAAAACAGATGCTTTTAATTATTAGGTTTATTTTTTTTTTATCAGAATGATATATTTAACATGATATTTAGACATGTTAATGTTGATAAAAATAAAGTTAAAAAAAATAGAAAATACTACAAAACTTAAAAAAAACTATTAAACTAAATATATTTGATTTCAATTTTATATTAAATTCACTATTTCTCTTACACCAAAAATAAATAACATATCTGCCCAGTCCGTTGCCTAAATTTCCATTATCAATATTCAAATGAGTTTGATTTCAATTTTATGTTGGAATCACTATTTTTATGGCCATTGCCTAGATTCCCATTCTTGTAGGTATGTTGTCTCCATTATTAGTTTTCAAATGCGTTTGATTTCAATTTTATATTGGAATCACGATTTCCATTACACTTTTATGTTTTTTTAATATTATTATTTTTTTAAATATTTTTTCATTATTATTTTTTATTTATTTATGTTTTTTTTAATAGTAGTATTTAAATGTTTTTGATTTTAATTTTATGTTGTAATCATTATTTCCATTACATTTTTATGTTTTTTATTATTTAATTTTTTTTTATGTTTTTTTATTATTAATAGTTAAATACTTTTGATTTTAATTTTATGTTGGAATCACAATTGTTATTATACCAAAATCTAAGTGTTATTATTAATCTCAGACTAGTTTATCTAATGTTCAACAATCTGGAATTAAAAACTGACTTGGTAGAATCACAATTGCCTTTACACCAAAACACACAAAATACTAATTTATCCAATATCCAGCCTTTTAAAAACTCAAATATCTGGAAAATGGTGGAAAAAAATCCCACCGATTGTGGAACATCCCGTACAGAAACTGCCCCTAACGTTTAAGATGCCCTTCTTAGTCTTTCCATACGAAACCTTTTCAGACATTCTCCCTTGCATTCTTGTCAGGTGAGTTGCGGGGTAAAGGCATTATTTGCGTTTGTCAATTTCTCGTAGCATGTTTTTAATGAACATTTCCTGGTTTTATTCTGATAGTCGACCTTTGTTAAGGTTTCTTTCTCATTTCGGTGAGATTAAACGAACAAAACCAATTAACTGAGAATTTGGTAAAAAATTGAGGGGACAAAAATATTTAAGTTGTCTGGGCTAACAGTTGACGTGGCAGCCGCCATGGTTGGTTAAGTTGGAGGCATGGGCTTTTGAAAGTGCAACTTTTCTGGAACCAGAAGTCCTGAATTTGTATAAGATATTCTTAGAAATGCCACATTCAATTTCACAGAAGAAAATATAATTGACCAGAAGGTTCTGGATCGGTATCTCTAGCGAGTATGTTTGGGATCGGCTCAGATTGCATTCGTAGAAACGCCCACTGCCCAGTAGTAACGGAGAAAATCAGCCACTTATGAGCCGAGGATAAAAATCTGCTTTGTTATACGACAACAAAATCTGATCTCCCTTTGAAAATGTAAATGGGATAGTTATAACGCAATAGTAATTTTTATTGGAGTTGCTTAACGAGATCGAGGAATTGTCTAGACAGTCAAAATTACCAGAATTTAAATCTTATAGCATTTGAATTATGATTTTGATGGTCGAAATAAATTCAGCACCATCAAAAACTTTTATAGCACTTAAAATATTAAAATTCGATAGTTATAACTTGGATTTACAAAAATCTTGCTAAATTTTCTTAAAATTCTACCAAAATTTCTATGATTTTCAGAACGAAAAAGCAGTCGTGGCCTTTTTTATCTAAGCGATTATTTGATGTATTCCGTGTTAAGATAGTTGTTAAGCCTTTTTTTGGGAAGCTTATGCGATCATTCTCTTTTCGAATGTATGAGAACGATAGGGTATTACATCTTGCGTGTATATGTATTATCTGCCAGATGTTTGAATGTAATTGGGAAGTTAAAACATATATGTATATATTTTTAAGTTCAACCATTTCAATGCAATTTGTTGTAGGTTTTTTTTTTCACTTATAATTAAAAGGGTGTAGTTTAATCATTAGAATGTTTTTTTAATTGTTTGCATTCTATATCACATGAGAGAAATAAAGAGAGAATTATGTATAACTTAAATTATTTACTAAAATATTTTGAAACAAAATTTTGTGAAATAATGAAACTTCAAATATAAGATGAATTTTATTATATTTTATTGAAATTTTGAAGGTTTTAAAATTTATAACATATTTATATTAATTTTTAAAAATAAAAGATACTTTTGTTCGACATTGTTTAAATAATAATGTTTAAAGTTATTATAATATTATTTATTATAATTTTAATATTTTATATATAGAAATTGTTTTTATAGGTGTAAAAGTATATAAAATTTCTATATGAGCTTACAACTTATTATAGTTAATTCATTGGGGAATTAAGTATTGGAAAGGACCAACTTTGTTACTACTATTTAAGGGAATTGAATGGAGTAACTTAAAAGTAGGTCTCAACGAGAAGCCCTCATAAGGTACCTAAGTATCTAAGTAGAATGCTCATAAGCAAAGAAAATGATAAAAACCTATAAGAAAAAAATACTTGTAAAAGAGAGAAAGTTGCTATTTCTTAGATAAGCATGGAGCTAAAGCTGGAGATCCCATAATGATCCACTGAATGGAAGGAAAATATGCATATTACAATCAAGAAGTAGGAAAAGATGAACTACAAAAAATGTGAAGATGAGAGCTATGGAGCCTCAATGAGATTGGTTGATTTATGAAGTAGAAAATTTTGCATAGACATAAGAGTAGCAAACATTGTCAACTTCCCTATAAATGCTTCAAAAGAAAATTGGAACTAGCAAAGAATTAGGACAAAGGCTTCAAACAAAAGTGACACCATCAACAAACAAATAAGCAACGTGGTCTGTAAGTATGGAAAACTCACCTCAAACATAGTACAACACCAATCATGAAGATGTTTGAATGTCAACACAATCATAAAGAAGAAAATAATAGAAATATAGTCAACATAGCAACAACAACAATATCTTCCATCATCAAGCTCTCCCTTGAAACATAATTGCAGAAGGAACGAGAATCGACAATCTCTATCATTGACAAAATCCCTTCTTGAAACAAAATTGAGCGAGAAACAATAATTAACAACTAACAGTGGGAACTCTATATGATTGCACAATTCATGAGTCACAACATTATGAATCTTACAAACATTTCTTCAAATTATTCCATGACAATCCATCAATGAGACCACAATCAATCATGATGGTTAGCACTAGTCCATGGTTCATCCTTTCATGTCTCTTCTACAAGATCTGAATATAGGGATACTATGTGACCAAGTGTAAAATGTCCTCTCCCACATTTACCCACTTTTACAATCCCTTCAGGTAAATGTGAAGCGGAGTGCCACTATGACATTTCCCAACCTCCTAGTTCTATTTAAGGAAGCGGGGCCTACAACTAAGACTTACTAACTAGTAACTAACATCCTAGAGGGACCACAAATCACTGATCAACTAAATTAACACCCCAGGTTGTCAATCCCTAAATTGGAACCTTATTTCATTAACCTAGAGCTCCAACCACATGCATGACAAGGTCAGGGTGTGGTGATAGACCTCCAACCACATGCACAACACTTCCTAAGTGAGGTTATAGCCAAAATCCTCCATTTCAAAGGGTGTGGTATTGAGATTTGAGACACATTTAAAGTTTATCCTCCATACCACTGCCCAGAACTTCCTATAACTTCTCAAAAAGACAAATGATATAATGGCAAGGTTAAACTTGAGTCAAAAAGTGGACCTAGACAGACTAGAACATACTAGCCATTTCATCAAACACATGGTATACATGTAAGCTACACATCATGAATTCATATTTGAGTGTAAATATATTTTCTTTAGTTGTGAATCAATGAGAAGGTCTAATTCCCTCTCAAGTAGCTACAAAAACACTTGTTAGCCCATGCATTCATCAACCATTAATCAACTAATGAAAGCATAACAAGAGCCATAGCTAGAACATGTTATATAACCATGCTTATAATAAACATATAATCATAATATTAACCATGATAGAATAACCATCAAAGCCACATAATAAAAAGTATAAATGCTCATATATTAGAATAGGAAAATAAATCTTAGTAACTTATGAAAAATCCAACCAAGTAAGAGACTTTCTCGTAAATCCCGACCATAGATTGTGCTAAACCAAATATTTCTTTCATCCAATCACCCATGTGCCATATTCTAATCATGAATGTGGGATCTCATGGGATAAACCAAGACATAAAAAACCAATGGAATCCAGAGGTTAAACCACATCCATTGGAAAACTATCGTTATCTCACCAAAACTGGTCAACAATCACAAAATCTAAAAAACCTTGTATGCCTCAGAATTCCTTCACCATACCTTGAGGAATTTTCCTATCTCCACCCACTTCTCAAGGGCTTCCCTGAGAAAATCGTCTCTACCCCAAACCATTGGGAATTTTCTGGAGAACACCTCACCCAGTTCCAAAAGCTTCCGGTAGTCCAAACCTCAACCAACAAATGAATCCCATCACACCATGGTTATTCGGGAAATGGAAAGGCTGGTCTGAAACCACTTTCAAACCTAGAAAAACCCATGCCAATGACATGAAATGACACAAATAAACAAATTCATGTACCATTCATGCACATCTCATCTAGGAAATCACACATGTAACGTATTAACTGAAAAACCCTCATGCTCAAGCTAATGATCCAACCTTTTCCTTGCTTTCCTTGTTTTCCTTGCTTATCCTTTTCTTTCCTTTACTTTCCTGCTTGATTTATGCTCTCTCTCTCTCTCTATCTCTCTTTTCACTAATTCCAAAACAAAAATGACAAAAGGTTGTGAACTAATCCTAAGAAGCCTTTTTATCATTAAGGCCTCTATTTTTTTCATTTTCCTTCAGTTTTCCTCCAATTTCCCTCTCATGCAAATTTGTATCTCTTCACCTTCCTTTTCTCCTATATTCCTCTATTTCATAAATAAAATGTGAATTAATGCCTCTCTTCCTTTGCCATTTTTTGTATCTGTAAATAAACCGAGAATGATGCCCACTATAGTTATTTTCCCAAAATTCAACTTGGAATATGTGTCTCATGACCTTGGTCTTATTTTCCTTTATTAACCTTTATTACATGAAATTTTAACTCGGGGCTAATACAAATCCCTCCCCCTTAGGGGATCATTTCCATGGTGTTTATGACACCTATGATCAGAAAAAAAATCTGAAAACCAAAAAATACTTACCATGGGGCCTTATAAGATAGATTGATGCACTATTTACATTAAACAACTACTCAAAACCATGACCAACATGAAAAATTTGACAATGATACCTCTTATTGGAACTTTATAACACAACTCACTATGGTATCTACAACCATATACATATATACATACATATAACAAAAATATTTTTCCTGACCCAACAAATAATGAAGGATACATAGCCCGCACATGATCATCCATCTCCCATGTGGCTTCATTGGGACCAAAGTCCTTTAAATACACTTTAACTTGCTCGATTTCTCGGTTCCATAGGATGAGATGTTTCTGATGCACTATGCACTGTGTCTTTGGCTACAATTTTCCCTCTAGATCCACTTACAATATATACCAGTCAATCACATGATCAACATCTTGGACATACTTCTTAAGCAACGAAACATGGAAAACATCATGGAATTTCATTGTTGGAGGCACTGCAAGTCTGTAGGCCACTGTTCCAATCCTCTTTAGGATCTTGAAAGCCCCATAATATCGGGGTGCCAACTTGCCACATGATTTGATCCCCAAGGAGATCATTTGGGGCATGATGTGAAAGTACACAAGTTCCCCAACCTCAAAATCCTTAAATACCATATGTTGATATGTATAACTCTTCTTCCAGTCTTGTACTTCCTTTAAATTCCTTTTAATAACCTACATCTCCAGCTCCATCTCTGCAAACATACGAGGTCCAATCAACACCCTATTCACTAGGTCACTAAAAGGAGTATTACAATTGTTGAGGCAATTTAATTACCTACGATTTAATTGTCAACCCAGGGGTTTCGTAAAACTTGTGAAGCATGTCTACACTATATATGATAAAAAATAACCTCCAATTTAGATTAATCTAACTACAAAATCAAATGATGACAAACCAAATTCGCCTATTCTAATTTATGCAAAGATACTGAAATGAAATTCTAATCTATTGAAGAAAAATGAAACCTATTCATGAAAATATGTGCAAGATAAGCATGCATCTCTTGAAAATGAATTTTTTTAATCTAAGAAATAAAATAAATCTAATCTACTTGTATGATTGAAATCAAACTTAATATAATGAAAAGAAGGTAAATTTATGCTAATGAAAGAATGTCTAGTCTAGGAAAGAAAGAGATCTTTAATCTATGAAAACATTGAAATCTAATCTACCACATATGTATAATTGGAAATATAAACTATCATGCAGGCATAAATATAAATCTAAACTACGACACTCTTGCATAGAATTGGAAATATAATCTAGGCACACTTCATGAATTCAAAATATAAACTTCTTGAAAGAATTGAAAATCATGAATTCAAATCTAAACAATCTTAGCTACAATGAAAGAAAAGTGACCAAGAGCACACAAACAAAATGAGCATATGAAAACTTAAGTTATGAAAGCATGTAGATAAAAATAAAGGAAATAATAAAAAAGCATCAAATGAAAACTAAACTAAACATAAAGAAATGAATGAAATTATGATACAGTCTCACACTCATTTAGGTGGCCAATACAATGATGCATGAGGATGGCAAGTGAATAAGCTCCATATGCAAGAAAAACTAAATCAAAGTGAAAGAAGCTCATGAGTATGGTTCCAAATATAATTATTTATCAAAAAAATTAGAATAAATCCAAACTTTACGCATGCGTTTGAGAGGAGAAGCCTCTCCTATTTATACAAAAACATAAGAAGCTACCTCATTAATGAGGATCCACTATTCTCTCCCTAGATCCCTAAAAAACCTCAACCAATTAGACACATATCTCTTTATCCATGATTTTTCTCCATGAGTTATTGTTTATTCCTATCCCATCTATTCTTCTAATCTTGAAGAGAATTCGAAATTGATCCTTGAAGGCCACATAAGAGTGTCTTGGAAGCTTCCAATTGGCCTACACATGTCATCAAACTCAAGCCAGTTTTAGATATTAGCAAGTATATTTCATTTTTCTAATTTTTAATCATTAATTCACTATAAACACTTGAAAAAATATAACTTTAGGAAAATACAGTTATGAACCCATATGATGATAGAGATGTAGGGTTATATAGTGAAAAAGTGATGGAATGAAGGTGATAAAGGTGAAATGAGGTGTAAATTAAGTGAAAATATATGTCATTTTAAAGACAATATGGAGACCCAACATACCCCTCAACTAGAGTGATTGCATGTCCTCATGAAAGTATTTCATTAATTCCTTTGATTTACTTGTAGTGTCTTTTATTTTGAATGAGCTTGGCTTATATCAATGCTCTTTAAACTTTGCATTTGATTATATTTGACAATTTCATTTTTTTTTTGCAAAGTATTCCTTGTCATATATTTAATTGCAACATGTTTGTTTGGTTCTTGTGTGGCAACCAACTTTTAATTGGTATTGGTTGTTGTGTATCAATACCTTGTTTCTTTTGGTTGCAGCAAGGTTCCTTTAACATTTTGAGAATGTATCTTTAAATCAGCCATATAATATGCTCATTGTTTAGTCTTCATTTTGCAAATCATATACTTTTTGAATCATAATGCAATCATAATTGATTAGGACAAGTATGTTAGGATGAAATGAAGTGAAACAAAATGAAGTGATATGAAAAGTGATCATAAATGGATATTCCTTCCCCCCCAACTAAAGGTGTTTTCAATTTTTAAATGAAGAAAATATGGTAAAGTATTTTCCAAAAATTATAAGTTCAGTATTTAAGGAATTCAATGACTAAAAGAGAGAAAAGAACATACCTTTACTTACCTAAGAAGTGTACAAATGGTGCATGTGTAGATAAGTGTAGATATTGCTACTGAATCATGGAGTAGAATCTCATATGCTTCTTGGTTTCATAAATGGTGGATGAGGTCTTGACAGTGGATTCTTTATTTCTACTGCTAAATATACTATATTCACTACAAAATGCTGAAGTGATATCATCTTCATCTGCTAGAAAACCCGATGGTACAATTTTAATCATGCGAAAAATGTGTTGTTGTCGAGCATGAAGAGAAGTCATCGGATTACCGTTCATTAATGAATTTCATTAACGAATGCGAGGCAAAATCACCATTAATATAAACGTTTGTGAAGGTACCTAAGTAAATCTTGCGAAGTGAGAATAGATGAGCTGATGTCGAACCACTTGCAAGATCCAACGATCAAGGGACATTGATGTATTCCCATGATTGTCAGCGAGAAAACTTGTCATTGATGCATACAAGCCTCAAGATAATAATAAGGACTCTAGCCTTGATCCTAGATAATGTGTTGGTGTCAACAGGAGAAGACTTGTTAGAAGGTAGGCATTAATGAACCCTCCATCATCTAACACGAGTATGAAATAATGATTTTGGAAGAACCATTGATGAAAATTTTCATCAAGCACGATTTATTTAATGGAAAGGAAAATGAAAATAGGGTAAACAAGTGAATGGAAAGCAAAAGGACAAATCATAATTTATGCGAGTTGAATGTTTTTATTAATGAGTTATTGAAAATGAATGGAAATGATTGAAAATTTAAATAGAAAATGTGAAGGAAACATGCGACACTTTCAAGGAAAATGGTGACGATGATGTTTAGGGAAAATGCTTGAATAGGTTGTGTTTTTTGAGAGGAAAAGTGATGGAATTTATGGATGATAGAAATGGATCTAATTGGTTCATGTTTCTTGAAATTGGCTGTAGAAAACCAATCATGCATAAATTGGATTCCTTCAATTCTCCGATTGTCCCGAAACCTCAAAACAATTATGGCACTAATATTACAATACAATGTAAGTATG
Source organism: Pinus albicaulis (assembly GCA_034641835.2). Taxonomy (NCBI): domain Eukaryota; kingdom Viridiplantae; phylum Streptophyta; class Pinopsida; order Pinales; family Pinaceae; genus Pinus; species Pinus albicaulis. Next base: position 968,547,794 of record CM076572.1, read on the forward strand.
TTCAAAGAGAAGTGATCAATTTCTCTCGGTACCTACGCAAATTGTTTTTGCATAATTAATGCTTATTAAAACAAGTTTATGACGTGTCTTTGTTTTAAATTATCATGGTAAGTCCAATTTCACAATTGCGATAATAAATCCAATTTCTAAACAAATAACAATATGCACAATTTTCTCAATTTATGTTGAACCATGACATTTCATAAAGATAAAAAAATATTATTTTTCGAATGCTTAATGATTCCTGTAAAACAATCTTCGATCAAAATTAGCTCATCGACCCTGCAAATAAAGCGCCCTTATAGTTCTTCTTTTTCCCTGCATCATGCTTGAAAACGTAATATTAGACAAAACTAATTATAAATTTTGACCATAATTTCGATAATGGAAAAACTAAATATTAAAAATATTCAATTTGACATTAAATTTAATTAAGGTGAGCTATTTCGCCTTTATTCAATTAAATTTTCCTTGTGTTTTCTAATTCTTTTCTTTTTTTCTTGCTTCGGCGGGGTTTATCAATTGCATAATTATTTTTCAGTTGCAGAATTTTTTTTCAACTGTAGAATTGCACAATGTTTTCATCTAAAAATCATGCATGGATAGTTAGGTGTACACAGATATGCAAGTAATCAGTTCAACCTTTGAATTTAATAAATATCTTTTCCAAAAAAATTAGAAAATTCCTACTTGTTTTATTAATGCAATAAACAATTTTATTAAAAATACTTTTTTGCTTTGTTTTTAAAGGTGTATGATTTTATGATAATTACTGAAACCATGTAATCCATATAGTTTCACACTTAACACTTGTTAGATGGAAACATACATCTTGCAACTTCAAAGTTTCAAATAGTTGTTCTACAGCATCCACTCGAAACTCCAATGGTTATTAAATTTTTTCAATGACTAGTAACCCCATCCAAACGTAGCGGTTTTATAGGTCATTGTGCCTTACCAAACCTCTGGTATTCTGACATTGATGCATCTCGATATTCCCATTCATCCATCCACTCTTTAACATAGATGAGAGGACCATTGGTATTTGTGACACTTTGCAACATTTGACCTCTGTCGTTATTGGTATAGTTAATATTTTGTTGTACAAACATGCTTTTGAAAGCAGAATCATCGTAGAGATTGTAGTAATTCACATGAATGAGAGTGCTTGTTAAGAAATTTTTATATCAAACAACTCTTTAGGTTCCATAGGACCAATTCTATTGTACATTATCACATAGGCAGAGCACAAATTCTTTCGAACCGAGTCATAAATTTTTTTATAATATGTTTTCAATGTGTCCAAGGGTACACTGATGTGTGTAGGGTTTGTTCAACAACTCAATTTCTAGGAGAGTTGAGTTTGAAGCATACCTGCCAATGAGAAAATCGATTATTGGCATTATTTTATCGACGTTGTCTTTGTGAATCAAGTTACTTAAGATATGAATTTCTGGTGTTGCTGTGTGCATCTTCATTTTGGCATCACGGAGCAACATGGAGATCCACAATTACATCGATGTTATGATTCTTAGCACATATGAATGTGTTATCCTGATATTTCATAGATCCTCCTACAAACGAGGCTGGAGGATTGGGATCACTGACATTCCACTCGTTATTTTCCCTTCTAGCATGGCCACTACTGAAGTCTACATTAAATTAAAAATCATTTTTATCATGCCGTCTCGAAAATAAGGCTCTAAAGAACCTCAGAAATCTCTCAAATGGTTATGAATCTGAGGAAATGACTTAAATAAATATAATTCATCCCGTTCTGAGAAAAACCCATGTTTTATTTTTCTGAGATTCACTTCCGTTTGGTCACAAAATGTGTTTTAAAAATGATTTTTTTAAGATGTTATGCATTCAAGAAAATGCTCTAGTAAAAAAATCGATTGCTGGTTTGTGGGCTGTTTGTGGCCTTCTATTATTATCGATGCAGTCCATGGCACTTTTGAAGAGATGGTTGGAGGCATAAGCACAAATATCGACATCCTTGGCCCTCTTGAAGGTGATGCCACTGTCCAACACCAATTTTGATCTCCCATGATTTCTGCCCATAAAATGCATATCTAACTATAACACTGCACACACGCATCGATGCCACACAAATTTTTTAATGTGTTTCAATTTTATTTTTTCTTGTTCAATTAAAACAATGCAACCATCTACTACATCAACCTGATTTTCAAATCAATGTGTCAAGTTATTTTCATGCCACTGATTGTTCTAATTCAATCTAAACTCGTTTTCTTGCCACAAATCTCCAATGGATTTGAATTGCCAACCATTCGATATACAATTATAGGTTCAATTGATAGAGGAAACGGGATTTTGACTAATTTTTATTTCTAGGTTTTCTAAAAAGACGAAGCGAGAAAAATGAAGAAAAATCAAATTCAAAGCTACTCGCACTAGCCAGATAACCTAACGTTGTTGTGTCTGGTTTACAAACCATGCTCAAATACTCATTTTATTACTATCAATAGTTTTTGTTCGCATATGGAAGATGCCAACGTAAATGAGTTGTGTGATTTTCATGTACAAAACTTTCTACCATTAAGAATCTTGTTTCTTTTTTTACATGCAATGAGTTTTGTTTGCACATTTTCAATTTTATGTGTTTAGTGTTATTAACTTCTATGGGTATGCAAAACTTTTGATTCTATTTCAAATTTTGTTTTTTCTTTGTTTATATATTTTAGTTTGTTTTTAATCTTTTATTTTTTTAATGGTTTCTAGTTTATTTATTTATTTTTATTCTAGCCTATGATATAACTATGTGTGTTTTTTTTTTGTTTTTATAATTAAAGTAATAAAAAAAAAACTTATTAGTAATTTGGAGATATAGAGATTTTTTTTTTCTAAACTAACTCATTCAATTTTTCTGATCTTTCATGTCGCATGCATCACAGGAATAGAGCATAATTATGAAGTTTTCATCAATTTCTTTACACATTAAGATCTGGAAATTAGAATAGAGTGAAAAGAGTTGATTCTGTATCTCAAAATTTCACATTTTCCTTCTTTATAAACATGATTTTTTTATTGAAAATATTTATGAGTGGCTCTTACTACACCACTAGAAATCCAAGAAAAGTAAATGAAAGAAATGAAAATTCTAAAAACTTAAAAAAATGGTAATCAAGAACTAAATTAAGAGCCTAAATGGAATTGGATCTGATCTTCTTTTTTACTTTATCCTATGCTATTTGAAAGGAATTTTTTTTTTTTGAAGTATATGAATTTTTCCAATGAAGCCATTTACGAATTAAAATTTATAAAATGTTTATATCCAAATTTGCAAAATGTACCTGATTGTATATAAAGACATGAGAAATAATTTTCATCTTTGGATTCGACGCAAAGATTGGTTGAAGGATGAGTAAATGTCCTGACATAGTCACCTGTTGAAAAAATTCTTCGATATAATCCTTGCACTCCAAAGAATGCTTACAATAATCTATTTAACTATCTTTGAATATTGAGAAGGGCAATATCTGCTCGAGTTTTTCACTCCCATTCTTTGTCATGGTATCAGAGCTTAGTCTGTGTAAGACTCCTTGAGAGCAATAGAGATTGAAGCGATGTTATATAAGATTTCCAAGAAACAACATGAGCGTGAGTGAAGTATTTGAATATTGTTCAGGTGCAGATATCCAAAAAAAGAAGAAGAAGAGGCCAGCAAAGAAGCATGCAGAGGCGACAACAAAATAGATTAAAGAAAGTTTTTTTTTTTTTAAATTGTTGTACTAATGCACTGTTTTAGAAGAGTCTCTGTGTTACTAACACACCACTCCAAGGAAAAGAGGCATGTTAGTTTGATTGACTTGCAACAATTTCAAACTCACACGGGGCCGGAGCTCAGGCACCCATGTTAGTGTCATTTACCAAAGAAAATTATTATGAAGCAGAAATGAAGCATTCAAGAAGGTATCACCTCATAACTACCTTAAAAAAAACATTCTTATTGTAGAAAGGATTTTTTAAAAGCTTTATATTAAGGTCTTTAAAAGGTAAGGAAGCTCATACACAAAGTTATTTTTATTATTAAAGTATTTTTTTAAAACTTTAAACTGGTAAAGGTTAAGGAAAAGAAAACGGTTGAAATTATTAAGAGATGTTTTAAGTCTTTAAAGGAGATTTAAAAAAAAAAATAACTCTTTAAAGGAGTTTTACAAAAGGTGCATATTGGCATTTGAAGAAATAATGGCTTCTTCTAGATCTTTGCCACATACCCCAAATATTCTTTGGCGAAAATTATGAGTTTTGGAATTTAAGAATGAAGACTTTTCTACAAGCTCAAGAGTGTTGGGATACACTCCAGACCGCCTATGTATATCTGACCCAAGAAGCATGGGAAACCATGACCAATAATCAATGGAATTCAACTATTGAACTCAGAAAGAAGGGGAACAGAGCCAAATATTGGATACAAAACTCAGTCATTGACTTTATATTTAACAAGATAATTGGTGTGCCAAAAAAGAAAGAAGCTTCGGATATTTTGCAAGATGTGTATCAAGGAAATGTATAGTGAAGACAGTTCAATTGCAAACATTGCGAGCTCAGTTTGAAATCCTAAAGATGACTGACACCGATAATGTGGATCATTTCATGACTAGAGCCATGGGAATAGTCAATCAAATCAAACTCATTGGCAAAACCATTACAGATCAGAAAATTGTTGAAAAGGTCCTTAAAAGTATACCCAAGAAATATGACATGATTGTAACAACCATTTTGGAATCCAAATATTTTACAACTTTCTCAGTAGAACAGTTGACTAGATCACTTCTGGCACATGAAACAAGACTGAACCTGATAGAAGACTTTACATAACAAGCTTTCAAAACACAACTCTCAACACAATTCTCATTTGGCAGAGGAAAAGGCAGAGGATATAGAGGTGGCAACAATCAAGGAAGATGCCGAATAAGTGGAAAATCATATCATCACCATGCAATAGAGTAGTGGATATCTCATAAAACCGAACCTAGAGAGATATCATGGAACATATCAAGTGTCCATGTTATTACTGCAAGAAGTTTGGCCATTACAAACAATACTGTGGAAAGAAACAATCAGATCAGCACAGAGGCATTATCAATCTCTCCAACAATGAAGGAGAATCCTCAGAGGCCATGTTTCTTTCATGCCATCTTTTAGAAGACAAATACAGTGAAGACCTTTGGTTGTTCGATAGTTGATGCATCAAGAACATGATAGGAAACAAGAATATTCTTTCTTCTCTTGATGCTTCCATAACATCAGAGATTACACTTGGATACCATACAAGTATTAAAGTTGAAGGAAAAGGTATTGTCCCTATTCTTACTAAACAGAATCAGAACAAATGCACCCCTGATGTTTACTATGTACCTCAGCTAAAACGTAATCTCATTAGTGTAGGAAAACTAATGGAACATGGTTATGATTTATTATTTAAAAAGAACACATGCTATATATATGACAAATATCCCCATAAAAGATTGATATAAAAAGTTGAAAAGACCAAGAATATGATGTTTCCATTGACTCTTAGAAGCCAAAATATTAGATAATATTTAGTCCAGAATATATCAAGAATAGATCAGACTCATTTATGGCATTCTAGGTATGGCTACATCCCAATCGAGAGTCTAAGTTTGTTTCAAAATAATTCTATAGTCATTGGTCTCCCTACTATGAGTGAAAAATACTGTAATAGTGAAATTTTTGTCCTATCCAAGCATAAAAGAGATATCTTTCTCACATCATCCTCGAGGGAAAAAGAGCCTTTAGCATTTTCCATACAGATATATGTGGTTCAATGCAGGCATAGTTCATTGGTGATAGTTTCTACTTTCTAACATTTATTAATGACTTTAGCAGGAAGATATGGGTGTACTTTTTAAAAAATAAATCAGATACCTTCTATAGATTTAAAGAGTTCAAGGCAGAAGCAGAAAAGCAGAGTGAAAAACTCTTGAAAGTACTCATATTAGAAAGAGGAGGAGAGTACAATTCCAATGAATTCAAAACATTTTTTCGACAACAAGGAATCGTAATGAAAAACACTACAAGATACACTCCACAGAAAAATGGAGTAGCAGAAAGAAAAAATCAGTCGATCATGAACATGGCAAGATGTATGCTTCGTGAGAAGAATTTGTCAATAAAATATTGGGCTGAAGCAGTGTCGACAACAATGTATGTACTCAACAGATCGCCAACAACCATTCTCCAAGATATAGTACCTCAAGACGCATGGGATGGTAATAAGGCAAATGTATCACACTTTAGAATTTTTGGATCAATAGCTTTTTCACATGTTCTTGAGAAGCTAAGAAAAAAGGTTGATGATAGGAGTGAAAGATGCATATTTGTAGGTTATAGTGAGTAGTCAAAAGCCTATAGAATTTACAGTCTTATTACCAAAAAGTTTATTTTAAGCACAAATGTCAAATTTTTTGAAAATAAATCTTGGTTTGATCATGTAAATGAAACTTCAAATCAATTTTTTTATGCACCACAATCACCAAGATTGCAGACTCAAGAACAACCAGACCATTTTGAAAATGGTACATCATGAAGGAGTGATTTAGTGATCGAACATCTTCAGAAGAGGGACATAAAACAAGAAGTATCAGAGAGATATATGAACATGAGCATGAATTTGACTAGCAGAATATGTTTGCATTTATTTCAACTCAACTGACCAATTTGAAGAAGCAGTTAAAGAAAAGCATTGGGTTGATGCAATGAACCAAGTAATTTTTGTCATTGAGAAGAACCAGACTTGGGAATTAGTTGATCACACAAGAGACAAAACAAGAATTGGCGTAAAATGGGTATATAAGACCAAGCTAAATTAAAAAGGGAAAATTAAGAAACATAAGGTAAGGTTGGTTGCCAAAGGATTCTCACAACAGTTTGGTGTCGACTATGGTGAAAATTTTTCTCTAGTAGCAAGGTTAAACACTGTCAAAACCATTTTTTCCACAACAGCTTAACACAAATGGAAAGTATATTAGCTTTATGTAAAATATACCTTCCTAAATGGTATATTACTAGAAACAGTTTATGTAGAGAATCCTCCTGGTTTTGAAGTACCAGGATATGGGCATAAATTATATAGATTGAAGAAAGCTTTATATGGTTTGAAACAAGCTCCAATAGCTTGGTACAGTCGCATCGACACCTATTTCATCAGATGTGGTTTTTCCAGAAGCAGCCATGAACCTACTTTGTGTACCAAATCTCATGATGGTAACATTATTATTGTATGCCTTTATCTAGATGATCTTATTTACACAAGAAATATCATGTTAGAAGACTTCAAATAAACAATACAAGCAGAGTTTGATATGACAGATCTAGGAGTCATGAAATATTTCTTAGGCGTTGAAATTCCCAATATGCTAATGGAATTTTTATTGGTCAAAAAAAGTATGCCATTGAGATCATCTAAAATTTCAGAATGAAAAAATGCAAATCAACTGATACCGAAATTTCTCAAGGCACCAAACTTAGCGAATAATATGTAGCACCACCCGCTGATTCTACATTGTATAAAAGTCTACTTGGTAATTTTTTTTCATCTCATTTCATCTAGACCTGATATTATGTTTGCAGCAAGTTTTGTCTCCAGGTTTATGCAGTCACCAAAGATTACTAATTGGAAAGTTTCAAAAAGGGTGTAAAGGTATATTGCATGGACAATAGACTATGGTTTTTTTTATACACATTTTGAAAATTGTTCAGTTTCAGGTTATATGTACAGATAGCGATTATGTAGGGAGTTTAAATGATCGCAAAAGTACCTCAGGTTATATTTTTACATCTTAGAACCAATCTGATTTCATGGGCATCCAAAAAACAGTCAATCTTTTCAATATCTTCTGCAAAGGTCGAATATGTAGCATAAAATTCAACAGCTTGTCAAGCAGTGTTGTTGAGATGTTTATTGAAAGATATTTCAAATTTTCAGAAGGAGCCAAATCCAATTTACCGTGATAATATTTCAACAATTTCTTTATCAAAAAATAATATTTTTTCACAAAAAGAGCAAGCACATTGACACACATTTTCATTTCATTCGTGAACTTGTCAATGATGGGGACGTAACACTTTCTTTTTGTGGTTCCAAAGATCATCTTGCAGATATTTTTACAAAGCCATTGGGAAAGAATGTATTCGAGTTTCTAAGAGAGAAATTAAGCATTTTTAGTGCCTCCACTTGTAACAGTTGAGATTAGGAGGGGATGTTGAGATACTAATCTAACTGTTAGTTAGGTGTCATTACATTTAATTCTCCTATCTTCTAGGTGTGGTAGACAATTCAGTTTTACTTTAGTTTTAGTCGAGTTCTACTGCAGTCATTTATTATTGATATTTACAATGTAATCTATTTAAATATCTCTGAATATTAAAAAGGACAATCTTTGATCCGATTTTTCACTCTCATTCTTTGTCAGTAAAGATACGGGTAAGAAATGCATGTGTCACGAGGATTTTGTTGGACTAGATTTGTTCAGGGCCAAGAGTGATTATCTCACGGGTCTTCCACTAGATAAACTTAAAAGTGGTGAAAATATACTTCATCAATATCGAGGTTTATGAAATCAAACCTATTACACACTGTTAAAGGAAACAGGTGGCCGAACAACTTTCTATTGTTGTTGCCTTGAAATGATTGTGGCACTATGGGGCCAAGAGTGATTATCTCACGGGTCTTCCGCTAGATAAACTTAAAAGTGGTGAAAATATACTTCATCAATATCGAGGTTTATGAAATCAAACCTATTACACACTGTTAAAGGAAACAGGTGGCCGAACAACTTTCTATTATTGTTGCCTTGAAATGATTGTGGCACTGTGAGACTGGATACCAATGTTTGGAGATACATTTTAAAAAAGAGAGAGGCACACAACCAATGCCCCATTAAATAACTGACATCCAATTCGACTATAATTAATCACAATCATTTATGTTAGCAATTGGAGAATGGCATAGGCATGCAGCCGCACATTGAAAAAAAATAATGATATAATAATATTTCTATGTATGCAGCACACAGTGATATAATAATAATGAGTTTCATATACTATAATAGTAACTAGTTGTAAATAATGAATACTTTTACTTTGAAATCGGGTCTATTGATAATGAGTATTACTGGTTGTAAGAATAAGTAATTTTGAATGAACACTTGGTTTGATGTGAATGTGCAAAAAAGAGTTGTAATATTTAGTTGGAACCTATGATTAGTGTAGGTGATTTAAGTGTTAGGAAAATGTAGAAAGAAGTGTAATTAGAGTTTTTTTTGGTTAGTGGAATCAATAAATGAAATAGGATTTTTTAAATAGAATTTTAAGTAAGATTGTGATTTTTTTTAAATATATTTTTAAATCTAAAAAAATTTATGGTCTTAAAATTTATAGTTTAAATAATTTACATTTATCATCTTAAAAATCTCTATTATTTTTTGGAAAAATTGACTAGAAAAAATGTAAAAAAAAAAAAAAAAAATCATTTAATTTTTTAATTATACTACTCACAAAATTTTTAATATTATAGTCAAAAGCTTTATTTATCATAACTACCAATTGCACCTAATGTTGCAAAGGAAACACCATAAGGAAGATGCTAGAAGGAGATGAGTTGTAATTAATTTGATGTATGTATATATGTGTGTGTGTGTGTGTGTGTGTGTGTGTGTGTGTGTGTGTGTGTGTGTTAATGTCATTGGAGATATGTATATAGAATGTATAATGTCTGAAATAGACATTGCATTTTCATAGTTGAAAAGAAAGTTATGGTAGAATTTGTCGAAGATATTGTGGTTATTTAAAACAATATTTTTTGTGAGTTATTGAAATGTAAAAATATTGAAATGAATTATTGAAGTTATTTATATTTAGTAGGAGTTATAATATTATAATGATATGATACTGAAAAGAATACATAATTATATTGTTGAAATAAGTAAAAGATGTAATGGAAAGGTTAGTTGATGGCAATTGATTTCTATTATGTGACATTTTAAGAATGTACAATGTTTGAAATGTAATTTTGAAGAGTGTGAAATTGTAGAAATGTACATTGCATGTAAGTATTTTGCAATGAAATTGTTATTTTTTTTTAAATATTACAAGTGTATCATGAACAAAATGATTGATGCTGAGCTTGGTGAAGAGTTAGGAGATATGCTGATGTAATAAGCAACCTACAAAGAGAATTTTTTTTTTGAAAAATTAGAAGAATATATATATTTTTTAAAATGGAAATTAACTTGTTCAAGTTGACAACAATGACGTTTTGTGTAAATTCTATCATAAAGAAATTATATTGATTGAAATTGAAGTTACCTGTAATATGGGTAATTGGAAACATTCAGTCGTAGATGCAGGTCGATCGATGGTAGACTGAACACCATTGGAGATTTATTCTGAATTGCAGGTGCCTATTTCTGGATTGCCATTCTGCTCTTGCTTTTCTCAATTTATCTCGTTCGTGTATGTGGATCATACGTTTTATAGTAGATTTTATTTTAAGTAATAAATATATAGTTGGTCGTAGTCTGTATAGCAGCACATTTGGATTTGGCACTGGCAGGAATCTTTTTTGTATCTCCTACAATGAATGAATTGTTGTATCTATTTCTGCACTGTACTTTTGTAGTTGCTATATCTGGGAGTCCATGTTTTCTGTTTCAAAACAAATAAAATTTTAGATGCAAATATCTAAGCATTATATCAAGAATGTATATTTTAAACCATTTATTAATAATGAGTAAATCAGATTATTGTTAGTAAGTAGAAATGTTGTGTGATTAAAATATTTTGGAGTTGATAATATTTGGAAACCTTTAGGAGATGTTATATATGGAATGCAGTGGCTATGTAGCTGTGATATCTTTGAGTCCATGTGTTCTGTTTCAAAAGATAGAAAATGTTAGAAGGAAATAGTTAATAATTATATAACAAATTTAATATTTTAAACTATGTATTAATAATGAGTAAATTAAGTTATTGGTAATAGGTAGAAATGATACATGATGAAAATATTATGGAGTTGATGATATGTGGAAACCTTTTGGAGATGTTAAAATATGGAATGGAGTTGGTCGTCTGTAGGAGACATTGAACGGAGAATTTCTTCTGCTTGTTTTCTGCGAGAAATAATTTTGTTGTCTTTCATTTTCATGAAATGATCAAAACTAAATGCAGGGAAAATTCAGAGATTCTATAGTGAAGGGACTCTTGAAATTGATGTGAATGTGAGGCCTTGTCATTCAGTTTTTCCAATGTCTATCGTTGCTTTTGGCAGAGTCAGCCATTTTTAGTGGAATTTTCATACGACCGTTTCTTTTTATTACTAGAATCGGAAAGTGACTGGGGTTTGTTTCATCCCAAGAATGGCCGATGTATTTTGGAAATTAAATGACTACAAATGTTGGAAGTTGTGGAAGTGAAGTTGATTCTTTGTAGAAGATGGATATGATTTCCCCGAGAGAACCAGTAACAAGCCCTGCTGAAACCCAAAGGTTGGCAGTCAACATTAATTTTTTCCCTTTGCAGAGGTAGAAAATTCGCTCTAGTTGCTCTTTGTCTGAAGAGAATGTAGAATATGTGGTGTCGTCTTCTACGATTGATCTTGCAACTGGAGTGTTTAAAGATTTTATCATTTTCTTTTTATGATCCAAATTTTGAGCATTTGTTGGAAATAGATGTATAGAATCATGGAAAGAATGTATTTCATCTTCAAACAAGAAAGAGTTTGTTCACGTCATAAGGATGTTGTAGTCGTCAATTTTTGAATTTACACTTCTAATGTTTTGGAGGATGTTTCTAAATGTAACTTGAGCACTTTTCTGACCTTGTTGAAGAAATATTTTGTCCAATGTGATGACTGTTGTGAATGTGTTCCACAATGAGGTTCCATGACTTGTCCCTGCATATAGTCGTATGTCTTTGACAAGTAGTAACTGGCTGAGATCACCAACTAATATAATGGAACAACCGTCGAATGTAAAGTTTATCTTTAATGGAAATTCCTCTCGAAGACGTTCATCAACCTGGTTAAGAAGCTTACGTCCAATGAAGCTTATTTCATCAATTATTATGTACCTAATATGCTTAAGTTCTTCTTAAAATTTTGCAAGAGAATTGCCTTCTAATGGTGTAAGATATTTTATTGGAAGGTGGAGGGCGGCATGGATTGTTGATGCTTGTATGTTGAATGCTGCAACACCTGTAGGGGCTAGGAGCATGATAAATGAAGGTTCTGATCCAGTAAGTGCCATAAGAATTTCTCTGATGCCATTTATAAGAAGGGATTTCCCAGTTCCAGCAGTGCCTTCTATTATCATTCACAGAGGAGGTAAGATATCCGTATTACTAGAGTGAGTAAAAATAATATTTAGAACCTTTTTTTGCATTGGAGATAATGAGTTAAGGTACGTTAGAGTATCTGTATTTGTTTGAATAATGCGATGGACAGAGCGATTATTCTCAATGAAATGTGTGCTTATTTCTTGGAGATACAATGGGATAGTGGTATGATTCCAGTTATGGTTGTCATCAAAACCATGAAGACCAAGTATTTGAATGTCATTTATGAGCAGTTCGTCTGTAGGGTACAACTGAGAGAGTATTTCCCATTCGTTTAGGTCCATGGTTTTTGGAGGATGGAATTAATGAATAGTTGTGTTATCATTTGTAGGAGGATCGATATTAGATAGCGTGCGGTGTTAATGCCAAGGTTTGCAGAATGGATGGAATGCTTGCCAATTTCTAATAAATTCTTCAGCAAAATTTCCTATGTCACTGGCGATATGGTGAAATGGCTTGTAAAGCATAAGTTCAACTCTACATAGGTTAACATAAGAATATTCAGTTGTGGATGGAATTGAGGAATAGCGTGGTATGATACGAAGAATTTCTTGTTCGGGTCTTTTTCTCCATTTTTTTGTCTTACGACGGGGATCATATGACCATGATCTTCCTATTTTTATAAGTGATGTGGATTCTAATGTAGATGGTCGATCGATGTATGTATCTATGAAGTGTGGTGATGGAGGAGTGGTGGTGTTTTTCTTTGGAAGGCGCATATAGATTTGTTGGCTTACATTTAAAGGGAGGAAGGAGTGACTACACAATGTTTATGGTAATTTTTGTATCATATGGCAGGCTTCTTATGCTCCTATGTCACGATCGACAAGAGTTTCTACAAGGAATTTCTAAAATGCAGATGTTGTTGGGTCAACATTAGGTGAAGTGAGTACAATTCTACGTAGCATGTCATGGAATGTTTCAGAATTTTTTTTTTCTGCTTGGAGGGCGGCATGGATTGTCGATGCTTGTATGTTGAATGCTGCAACACTTGTAGGGGCTAGGAGCATGATCAGTGAAGGTTCTGATCCAGTAAGTGCTATAAGAATTTCTATGATGCAATTTATAAGAAGGGATTTCCCAGTTCCACCAGTGCCTTCTATTATCATTCGCAGAGGAGGTAAGATATCCTTCTTACTGGAATGAGTACAAATAATATTTAGAGATTTTTTTTGCATTAGAGATAATGAGTTAAGGTACGTTAGAGTATCTGTATTTGTTTGAATAATGGGATGGACAGAGCGATTATTCTCAATGAAATGTGTGCCTATTTCTTGGAGATACAATGGGATGGTGGTATGATTCTAGTTATTGTTGTCATCAAAACCACGAAGACCAAGCATTTGAATTCCATTTATGAGCAATTCGTCTGTAGGGTACAACTGAGAGAGTATTTCCCATTTGTTTAGGTCCATGGTTTTTGGAGGATGGAATTCATGAATAGTTGTGCTATCATTTGCAGGAGGATCGATATTAGATAGTGTGTGGTGTTGATGCCAAGGTGTGCAGAATGGATGGAATGCTTGCCAATTTCTGATAAATTCTTCAACAGAATTTCCTATGTCACTGGCGATATGATGAAATGGCTTGTAAAGCATAATTTAAACTCTACATAGCTCAGCATAAGAAGATTCAGTTGTGGATGGCATTGAGGAATAGCATGGTATGATATGAAGAATTGATTTTTCAGGTCTTTGTTTCCATTTGTTTGTCTTATGACGGGGATCATATGACCATGATCTTGCTATTTCTACAAGTGATGTGGATTCTAATGCAGATGGTCGATCGATGTATGCATCTATGAAGTGTGGTGATGGAGGAGTGGTGGTGTTTTTCTTTAGAAGGCGCATATAGATTTGTTGGCTTACATTTAAAGGGAAGAAGGAGTCACTACACAATGTTTATGGTAATTTCTGTATCATATGGCAGGCTTCTTGTGCCCCTATGTCACGATCGACAAGAGTTTCTACAAGGAATTTTTGAAATGCAAATGTTGTTGAGTCAACATTAGGTGAAGCAAGTACAATTCTACATAGCATGTCATGGAATGTTTCATATTTTTTTTCTACTTGGATGCATATTTCGCAATATATTTTTGAATGAAATGGATTGAGAGAGATGGTTGGAAATCAATATTTGCACACCAGATAGATAGGATGGTAGGGTTATGGGTATTTTGTCGATCATCATTGTGAGCGGGAGTGTATGTTTTTTGGCCATTGGAGTCAATGCACAAGGAGGAATGTCCATGTAATTCCCAAGGTGCTTTATATTGACGTTCGAATGAGGATACTTTTTTTCTGAGGCATGTGTTTTCAGTGCATTTTGTGTGTCTCTCAATGCAATTGATAAGTTGGACATAATCATTAAAAGGATTTTTTCTAAGAATATTTGACGTGGACAATAAGAAAGGGTATTCTAAATTTGTTTGAGAAATTGATTGGCTAGAAATTGTAGAAATCCGAGGGTTTCAAGCTGATATGTATTTGTCGAATAATTGTTTAGTACTATCAACTGCTTCTATGTTATCCCAATTAAGAGTTTCCATATCAGGTGCATTTTGTATCTAGAGGAATCCATGGTTGTGTGTTGATCCTTTATGTTTCCATTCATACCTACAGGATGTTTTTTTGTTAGAAAATTTTGAATTATATAGAGTTTGATGTATAGAGAATTATGAAAGTAATGTGGTAGAGTGCATACCTGTACCAGTAGTCTTTTGTTTGCAAGTGTTTCTCCAAGATAAATTCATGAAATATTGTGAATATGTGGTGCATATATAGTGATGTTAAGTGGGGGTTAGAGATAATGTTATCATTCCTCCATTTGTGTTGTTTTGCAACATCAGGAGGTGTAATTCATGACATGATTTCATGAAGATCAGACCATTTTGTATTAGCTACACTTAATGTGAAGAAGAACGTTGGGCAGCCGAGTTGAGATATCATGTTTGTCAGTTCATTTTTAGCTTTGTGCCAAAAATATCTTGTGCCACGTAGAGATCTACCGAAGCGCATCAATTGTTCTGCCAATTTGTCATCTGGAAATTTTTGTAATCGGATGTTCAATACATGGATTGATGTTGGGAAGCCATCTCTGATGTTTTTTTTTACAAATAAGGATGTTTTTTCTCTACTGCAGTGATGCATCATCATATTGTATATGTAGTAGCGAAAGCGAGGGTGCTTGCCGAATCTATTATCATGGTAATGAAAAAGATGAAGTGCGTATTCATGTAGATCCACTGTCTTTATTCTTGGTTGATTAAGTAGTGCAGCTCCTATGGGGAATAGGGCTGGGAAAGCCATAGAGAGGAGACCTTCTGTGTTGTACTCATTGATTGGGGATAAGATTATTAGTGGCCATTGGATTGTAGTATCATAATGGTGGTTGTATGCATGTAAATAATGTCGTATTTCTTGGATTTCTATATTTCTATTAGGAATAGTGGGAATGAATGATGATGTATGGTGTGGGTATTGGTTTACGGAATCTTTGGTGGGGAAAATTGGTGTTTCAATTGACAGTCGAGTAGTTGGATCTGTGGTATTGGAATCATGAAGGGATGAGGAGATATTGGTTGGGAGTTCTGGTAAGGATGCTAGTGCATTGTTATCAATGTGAGAATTCCTATAGTAAGGATCATTTGTCAATTTTTATTCTAATGTGGTGAGAACTTGATGTCTACTTACAATGCAATCATAATCTTGATGGTCATTGCTTTGACGGGTAATGATTAAAATATCCAAGTCTTCAACACGTCGTGGCAACATGCATGTTATTTTTGTAATGTCTTGCGAAAAGAAAATTGTGTGGCCAGTGTATTTATATTGGCCACCACGTGCATGTGTTACTTGGAGGATAGGGTTAAACCTAGAAATAAGCATTCCTTCTATTTGTGAAAGAGTAGCCAGGACAGGTGGTTGAGGACTAGGGTTCAAGTTGTTTGATAATGAGAAACAATGAATTTTTTTTCAGACATGCATCTGTAGCAACAATATATTTGGTTTGACATGCGGATATGGATTCCAGGATAGGATTCAAGACAGATGGAGCATGGTGATTTAGGTGCAAGCCTATCAATTCTTGCATGGAATTCATGTTGTGCATAATTAGTATGAAATTTGTTGAAAGCATGTGTAATGGAGGGAGGGGTTGTATGAGGTATGGATGAATTTGTTTGAGCATCATTATTATGAACTTTGTTCAAAGCATGTGGAATGGAGGGTGGTGGAGAATGAGCTTTGGATGAATTTGCTAGAGTGGTTTGCTAAGAATATGGTCGAATTGTAAATTGGGAAAGAGAATTGCTTTAGGAGTGAGAATTGTTTGATGGAAATTGTGAATTTCCATCGTATGTTCCTGACGATGAATTTTGAGTTTTCTTTTTCCTTTTGTTTGTTTGGGAATCTTTGAGGACTTTTTTAGCATGATAAGCTTCACATTTACGTGCATTTATTTGTTCTTTATTTACTGCATAGTATCTTCATGTGCATTCATCATTAGAAGTTGTAGACATTCCGACAAGTTAATGCACCTACACGAAAGAGAGATGGAGTGACAATGTTAGTTGGAAAGACAACAACCATGTTATTGTATGGAAGGGGAAAAAATAAATTGAAGTTTACAATTTATTTTTGTTAATATATTATTAGAACAATGTGTTTGAAAGTAATTTTTAGTAATTTTTAGCTATAGAGGAAGATAATAAGATGTGTAACATGTTGATAACAATATGTTTGAGATTATATTTAAGTATTTTAGAGATGTACATGAATGTAATTGGATACGTAATGTGTAAAGTTGGTTCATTTCGACAAGTTAATGCACCTACATGAAAGAGAGATGGAGTGACAATGTTAGTTGGAAAGACAATAACCATGTTATTGTATGGATTGGGAAAAAAATAAATTGAAGTTTACAATTTATTTTTGTTAATATATTATTAGAACAATGTGTTTGAAAGTAATTTTTAGTAATTTTTAGCTATAGAGGAAGATAATAAGATGTGTAATGTGTTGATGACAATATTTTTGAGATTATATTTAAGTATTTTAGAGATGTACATGAATGTAATTGGATATGTAATGTGTAAAGTTGGTTGATTTGTTAACAGGGAAAAAGTTAAAGTAATGTGAATTACCTTAAATGAAATTACATACAATTAGATGTTTTGTTGGAAAACATATGAGTAAAGAATAAGAGATATATTTGGAAAGGAATATAAAAGAATATGGTTTATAAACGTAGTTTTAAAATAAGATAATACAAATTAGGAGTAACACAAAAGTACTTGTAATCATATTTATCTATGATATTGAGATTTTATTGATTGCTTGAAGGATGGTGTTGCATTTTGTTGAGAATTGCAAGCTCTCTTCTTCGATGATAACACATTTCAAGCATGGTATGCCTCTAAATTTTTCTGTCTTCACTGATAGTGTGAAGATGTGATCTATCTAGAGTGATTTGGAGACAATTTCCTTTATTACATCAGGATCCTCAGATAATAAATAGAAGTCCTTTGCATTAACTCCAATAATTGTAGATGCTATGTCTTCAAAAGCAACTGTTGAAAGCAACTGAACAATGTGATCTTGTACATCTATCTTTAGTAAGTATCTGTAATCATAGTCAGTTACTTTGGTGTTGCATTTAGGGAAATACCATGTGCTCGCATTCTTTGGAACAAGTTTCTTCATGCATTTTTTCTTATCAAAAATAGATGGGCATGATAGGTAGTAGAAATTGTCCATCCATACTTTTGTTATTTTTCCCTTGACTTGGTAGAATGCAGGTATATCTGAGGACTCGATATTGTAAATATCCGCAATCGTTATTTTTTTGGGTTGATGGCCAAAATAAGGTGAATATCTTTTTGTCAATGGTGTAGAAATTGTAGCGTAAACTTCTTTTCTAAACCATGACTTTAGGATATTAGCCTCTTCGATGTTAGGATCTACAAGAATAATCGATCTTGTTGTAGTACCGACATTTTTTCCATTAAATTCAGCAACACGAGCGGACTTGATTGCTAGGATGGGATCATTTCCTCTAGCACATAAGTTGGAAATTTCTTTTGATACTCCATCAAAAATACCTCCCCAAAAGGTTTCATACATGTTATATCCAAACATGTCTTGAAGATTCACTGTTCATTTCGTAACTTCTGAGCCATCATTTCTATGTATGGTGCATGGATTGGAAATGCTAGTAACAATACCAAGAACATCAACAATGGAGTTCATGTTTGTTTTTCTAAAATCATTGATTGATTTTATATTGAAATGCATTGTTGGGTTGGATATTTTTTCATTGGCAACATGATCTATGGTAGATGTAGCATTTAACAAAATTTCCCACTCATTGTTTAAGTGGTTGTATTTTTTATTAGCCATTTTCACATTGCCTTTTCAGACAATGTACATATTTTCAACTTGGATTTTATCAAAGAAAGAATTGGCAACATTTTTTAAACATGTAATGTGTATTTCCCCACCTTCTATATTGTAAAGGTCGAAGCCAAACACTTTACAAGGACCATATTGATTTTGAAATTGTCGAAGAGGTGTCTTCTTTGAACATATCCTTTTATGCACCAGTTTGAATGGTAAGGGCTAATTTCTTTGATTGGAATTTGGACTGGTGTAATGGATGCATTAGGAATGTCAGAAAGGGTGCAGTGCCTTTTCAATGAAGGTTGTTGGTTCAATGACGACGAATCTTCTTCTTGAGAAGTGATCCAGATGCTCAGACTTTTTGGAATACCAAATAAAGGTGTAGATGTAGTACAAATTTCGAAGTCTACCAGTATTATAGACCTACATGGTAAATGATAATAATAAGAGAAATTTTTAGAGATCAAAGTCATATGAAGGAAATATGTAGAGTTAAAATAATAATTTTGTAACAAACTTACATTGATGGACCAATAGTTTAAGTAGTCCAATTTTTAACATGTATAATTGAAACTTTTTGAAGCAAGCTTTCTTCAATGAGGTCATTGAAAGCTACTGGAAGCATAAGGCACTTCATATGTGTGCCATCAGAGATGGCGGTGTGATATCGTAGCGTTGAACTTTGCATTGATGTAATACGTTCAAGTTCAACGATTTGTATAAATGGTTGAATATGAATTTTCCCCAAGAGCATTGAGGAAATAGCATTCTTAGTACGATTTGTTGTCATTTTCTGAAAACAAATATAAAAGAATAATTAAAATTTTTATATGTGGTTTTGAGTTAGATGTATAACTACGATCCCTATAGAACTACATGAGAAGTTAAAGAGAGCCGAAATGGATCATTATTAGGTAAATGTAAGTTAAAAAATAATGATGTCTGTGACTAAAAAAAATATGGCTATATGTAAAACTAAATTTTTTCCGGAAATCATGGATGAAGCTATAGTTATTTCTTGAAAAGTTAGTTTTGTAAATTAATATATAAAAATTATGGATCATTTGTATGTAAAACTTAGTTAAGTTAAAAATAATGATTATGTTGAATATAGAAAACTAAATGATAAAAATGTTGATGGTGTTAGAAATAATCTTGCACAAAACATAGAAAAATAATATTTCTTCAATTTATTAATATGAACCTGCAATTATTATTAAAATTCCTATATTGGAATCATTTAAGATACCAAAGCACTTTTCTAGAACTGCAGCCAAATTCTAGCCTTTATTTTCAGTCAAATCTCAAAATAAAATTTAAAAGAAGTAATTCAAATAACAATGGATTTGGTGACATAATTTGAATTTAACTATTTTTTTCATCTTAAATACATGTAACTTAGTAGTGAAATTTTTTCAGATGTTAAAGACACATAAATTAGTGGTGGATTCTTTTCTTAACATTTGAGCATTCATGAAAGAAATTTGTATAAATAAAAAATATGAAAGTAACAAATTCCCATGCCCTTGCCTTGAAATTAATTAGCAATTAATATACACCTATAAAAATTCAAACTTAGACTGATGTGTAAGGGAGGAAGTACACAAACTTAAATATATCATACCTATAATAATATTCACTCTTTATTAAATGATGGAGGAGTTATTAAGGTAGTGGATATTATTAGACACCAAATCCTTTAGGATTTCGAGAATACTTTTTAAATATGTAAATGCCATAAACATTAAATATTGGAATAGGAACCTACCATCGATGACGAAGATTCACTTTTGAAATGCTATATATGTTTATTAAAATCAACAAAAATCAATTATCCAAGAATTACTCCTTAGTTTTACATGGTATTATAATGGATTCACCTATTTTGGATTTCCCCTTAAGTCAAATTGTTACCATCATATGCATAGTATACAATATTTTTTTTTTAGTTTCTCATGATAGAAACAATTGAGGTTAGGGTTATGCATCGAATGTTTGGTAGGATTAAGACTTGAACATTTTTTTGCTACTTTTCACCATGTTTCTAGGGGAATTCTCTTTCTTGTAGTCATTAAATGCTTTCATTTCATGGGAAATATTGGCTATCGAGATTGCTTCCTTATCATCTCTAATATGAACACTTGGAAGATTGAAAATTGGTCACTTCAGGACAAGAAACAACGATGTATGGAAGTCCAACCATTATATAGATAAGTTATCCAACCACCATTTGCAACCTCGAATATTGTATAGATAAGTATACCCTGTTTATTGTAACGTGGAGGTCATTTGAATTTCAATAACCAAAGCGTTATCTAATCTAAGTTTCTGTTGCTTAGATTTTTTGGTAGATTTCGTTAGTTTATCAATTTCTCTTTAATGAATGGAATAAAATGAAAGGGGAATGATGCATCACATATTATAGATTGTAAGTCATGTAATTAAAATAAAGAGGACTGTTGAGGAGGTAAATCTCCTCTGCGGACAGAGGCGATCCCTACTAGCCCAGCAGGGGTCTAGCAACAATCAAACAATGTTATGACACAAGATCCTAGTTATGAATGAAAGACTAGAGATAGAAGCCTACCTGGATTCCAACGCTATGATCTGAAGAAGAAGCGCCCCCATTCCTCAGCCTCGGCAGATCACAATCCCTCCATGATCTCCGCGGATGAACACCCGCACATGGAAGAAACGAACAGACAGATACAAGAATAAAATCCGGCATGCGTAACTAAACATCAGTCAGAAAGGATGTTACTCACATTAACATGATGGAAAACAGAGTGGAACCATAATCATAATCATCTATTAAATAATAAACGAAGAGAGATTACAACCAAGTTCTAACGTCGCGGTCTCCTTCGGATGGGTCTCCAGTCGTCCACGTCTCGAAAAGCTCGCCAAGGAAAGGGAAAACCTCTCCGGAGTCTCTCGACGATGGTCTCCTTACTTGAGTCGGACTTAAGGGAAAGAGAGGGTTCTTTACAGCACAAAGGCTCTTGGGAATATGGAGATTCAAAGCTTAGGCACTTCAAGACTAACTTTCCATGGGATTGAGCAGGCTTTTATAGATGGGGAAGGAGGGAGTTGGGATCCCTATTATTATGGGATTGGCCCTATCAACAAGGAAGGTTCCATGGGAGGTGGCAAAACCACTTCCCCTCCATAGAACTCCCGCAGCCAAACCTCCCAACTCAAGATAGGCAATGGTTTTTGAGTTTGTTGGAACTCAACTTCCGCCATCTTTATTTAAAAAACAGTCCCTAAATTGGGTGGCACGACTACTGCTCTATGACAGAGCGCCAGTTGGCACGACCACTTTGCAGGATTTTCCCCATTGGCGCGAGTACTGAACTGCCTGCCCGCGCCAATGCAAAAAGGGATGTTTTTCATGATTTTTGCAAGGAGATGTCTCAAGGGAAAATGAAGCTCATGCTTAGAGGAATGCATTGATGATGTTTTCAAGGCATGACAATGTTCACAGGTCACAAAATGGGTCCTCCATTATGCAGGACGGGGAATGGTAGGGACGGTGACAAATTACTGTGTAACAGATGCCCCCTAAAGTATGAGGCCCGAGAGAGAGAGGGGTGAAATGCTTTACGAGAACATGTTCAACTGAAGGCCCGCCGTCGGAAAACCTGCGCAGAAAGATACAACTGATATCTCAAGTACATGATGTATAAGTGGTATGGACGCAGCCATCCGAAATAGAGTATGCTATAATCCGGATCCAGGGTATGGGCGCAGCCATCCAACTAAGATCAAACAAATAGACTCAGGTATGGTCGCAGCCATCCAATCAGTGAGTCATGCACATAATGATAATAATCCACAATCGCAGCCTGGATTACAACAGACACAATCCAGGGTCTTGCGCTCCATCTCGACCCAACAGAGTACAAGTTCAAGCATGTGAATATGTGAGCTGAAGTCGAACATGCAAGAACATCGTCTGATTACCAGCCAATGATGAAAGCTGTTAACAAACGCGAGAGAAACCACCAATAATGACAATGGTCCTTAAGGTACTAAGGTACAATCTATGGCGTGCGAATAATTGAGTTGAGGTCGAACACCCGCAGAATCACTCGATCGGAGGTCAATGATGTAAACCTCACGTCGAATGCGACGAACCTGCCATTGAGGCATGCAGGCTCCAAGGTACCATAAGAAGTCTCTAGACCAACTTCCTGGATAATGAGTTGAAGTCGACAGGAAGTGACCTTGATCGAAGGTGGGCCATAATGTTTCCCACATCATCGACACGAGACAGAGGAACATGATGTTTTTGTTGTGAATCAAGATCGTATGAGAATCAGAGGAAGGTTGATATTTGCAGAGGCCAACTTCTCTTGAACATATAAATGGCACGACAGTGGACTTGGCAGTATTTGACATCAACGGATCAGAGGTCATGGTGACGAGGCAATGAACAGATGAGAGGTCAAAAGGGATTACCCAAACCCATGGAGGCAAAGTGAAGCAACGAGATGAGATGTCCCCAACCCGACACGAATGCGGACAAGTGCCATGTTCAAGAGCGACATACTGCCGACGACAACGACGATGGTTCCATTTTTCCCCCACCATTTCTGGCGAGTACCCCAATTATTTTTAATAACAAGCTTGAAGGGGATAGCATATGCTTGCAATATAAGTTCACCCTTCGGGCGAATCCATCCTAGTGCATTTAACGAGTCCTAGGAAGGAGGAACTTGGAGAACGTCATTTCGACTAGATCCGATGTCATCAGGGTTTAACGAGTCTGACAAAGGAAGAACTCGGCGTCTTTTCATGTTTAGAGAGTTTGAAAAGACAACAGAAAAGAAAACTCCACAGGTCCCTTTTCGTAAATAGTTCCCCAGATCCGAAAAGGTAGAAAACAATATCCGTGAAAACCTCCTAGTCGCGATAGGCTAGGGTATTCCTTTTTCATAATCAATCCATCCTAGCCCGAAAAAGGGTTAAACTTATACTGGGTGGATGTCGATTCGTGTCCATTTTAACGAGATCGAAACGACAAGGGCCTCGGCAATCTTTTCATGTTTAGAGAGTCAGAAAAGAGCTGAAAGATGACTCTAGAGTGACTTTTTCGTGTATTTACCGAGTCCGAAAAAGTATAAAATACAACTCGTTTCCATCGTTTAAGTCGCAAAAACCTGCTGCTGCACATACCAAGCAAGCGTAAAATCCATTTTCAACATAACATATGCAAATATTTGATAAAAATAACTTTTAAAACTCATTTAACGTCGAAAAAGTTATAAATATGTCAAATTGGTAAAAAATAAAATTACTTTTACTATTTACCTTGGTGGAAAGCAACAGTGGTCCTTTTGGAGCAGAAACTTCTGACGGTGATTGCGACAAATCCAGTCGACCATTCATCTTCTCGTCTGTCACAGGTAAGAGGCGCTTTTTTGCTCTTCATTTTCATTCATTTTTTAATAATTTTCCCTTAAAAATCAGTTCTATGTGGCCACTTTTAAAATTTTAGGGTTGCGCCCATTGGCGCGGGTATCGGGCACGGACCCGCGCCAATGAGCTTTTTTGTATAAAGGGCTCGCGCCACATGGCGCGACTGTTCACAAAACAGCTGCGCCAGCGGCCGAACCTAAAAATTCGCCCAAAATTTCGACATTTAGACCAAATTGCATGGAATTTGAAGCTCATCAAAGATCTAACTAAGGGTTTTTGACCATGTGAATGCAGGTAATCACTCAAAATGGCAATCGAATGGAAAGAACGAGAGCACGGAGAAGAGGATGAACAAGCCATGCAAAGCCAAGCTTGCATGAATGCACTTAGAAACTGTGGGTTGAAAAAGTTCTTCCTCACATCATGTTTACGAGCTCAGCCCGAGCTCCTCCAATATTTAATCAGTATCTGGGACGAACATGAACAGGTGTTCAGGTTACGAGACCAGGTGTTAGAACTGGAGGTCACCGATGTTTATTTCATCACTGGATTGTCCCGCAGAGGTCCAATCCCCGTATTGACTGGAAGCAGACCATCTGGGGAAAAGATGGAAGAAGTAATGGCACGGGTGTGCCGAGGGGCACAAACAGGATCAGGAAGCAAGAAGGTGGATATCCACACTATTCCTGATCTAGCACTGAGAGTAGTTCTCCATACCATTACGCGGGCTGCTGGGTCGCAGGCTCCGCATGAGGCCACGAAGACCCAACTCCTGCTGGCCTCAGAATGCATGGGTCCCTTACTGTTTAACTGGGCAGAAGCAGTAACAATCAACATGAAAAGGCAGCTCACAAAGTGCAAACAGGGGAAACTGAAATAGTTCGGTTATGGTTCCATCTTGGTATCGTTCATTCTGGAACGTTTACCAATCTTCCAGGGCCAAGGGGCCGCAGTGGCAAGTCTGATACCACGAGAGCCAAGAATGGCTCGCTGGGCAGCATTGATGCCCAGATTTGGAGGTGGCCAACAGATGTCCTAGAGGCCAAAGTTTTTTAGGTGGTTACGGCGCCAGCTGATTGTCGTAGAAGACTGGCCCTATGCAGGAACTGACTTTACCGGGGACCCAGACCTCCCACTACCAGAAGGAGATGACTGGGACGAGGAGTTGGGTAAGACCTCATATTTTTTATTTTATGTTTATATGTTTTTTTTTTGTTAATACACATTCGTCTTAACAAAATCATATATGCATGCAGATGTAGGACCTGAGAGACCAGCTGGGATGTCTCCAATCTCCCGGAGGACACAACTCGCCCCTAAGATTCAGGGAGAAGGCACTGGAGGAGATGAGCTGATCCAGAACCTCGAGGGGATTGCGCACGGGATTCCAGACTATGCTCGGCTAGCAGACGTACCGATGGCATACCAGCGCCACACGGTGGGAGTTCCAAGTCGAATCCACCGAATCCTGAGGTGCCTAGTGCATGCAGTCACGTGCTATCATGAGCACCATGCGGATTAGTCCTTAGGATTTATACCACACCTATTTTTTGAGAGACATAGCGTCTCCGGATGTACTAAGACGATTATGTATATTTTTTGAGTTTTATGTGACACACTCTATGTAAACATTTCGATATCTATATATATATATATATATATCTATTTCCGGATGAGTCTTTCTTTACATGTGATGATGATTTATAAATTGCGCAAATGTCTGTCTAATACCAAATTTGCTACTGCATCTGTTAATGTATTCAAATGCCTGGGTATATGATGATATGTAATGTAGTCAAAATTCCTTTCCAGTAATCGAATATGAAAATACAGACGTAAGATGGACGGGTTCCTTACCGAATAGTGTCCGTTCAGCTGTAACACTACAAGTTGTGAATCTAGGTACACGAGAAATTCACGGATACCAAGGTTTACTGCCTCGGTTAATAATTCCAACACGGCACTATATTCCGCGATATTGTTCGTGGTACGTCCTAGACACACACCTTGCAGGTCAATCAACTCACTAGCAGGATCGTAGATTACCCAGGCTGCGGAAGACAGATTCCTGGTACTGCGAGAGGCACCATCCGCGAAACCAACAAATGGATGAATAGACATCTGCACAACCAGGAAGACCCGATAAGTAGAAAGATGTTTACAAAGCACACCACACCATGCACACAAATGACAATCACACACCTATGTACACACACCACACCAAGAAATCACTTCAGGCATAGTACTTTTTAAGGTACAGCCCATTTCTGGGCTGTGCCAGCGGAACTCCTTCGTAATCTATAAGCTCGTAGGCCCCATTTTTTAAAAAGCGCTTTACTATATAGGGCCCGTGCCACATAGGCTGGAGCTTACCGGCTCCAAGCTTATCATGAGCCTGATCGTACAAGAGGACGAGGTCTCCTTCAATGAAAGAACGGGGAGAAACAGATTGATCAAAATGAGTTTTGACCCTCTTCTTTTGTGCTTCGATGATCAAAGCAGCTAGACGACGGGTTTCATCCAACCGTTCGAGATACAGAAGACGTTCTTCCTCAGGAGAATTATCTGGTAAGAGCTCCACAGCTAATTTAAGCGAAGGAATTTCACATTCAACCGGCAGACTAGCTTCCAGACCGTACACCAATTGAAATGGTGTGAACCCGGTTGCACTCATAGCAGATGTTCGGTATGCCCAGAGAGCTGAGAACAGTTGGAGATGCCAACTGGATTTATGAATCCCACCTGTTCACTGAAGCATAGTGACCAAAACCTTGTTCACTGCTTCAACCTGACCATTCACTTGAGGGTAGTATGGTGTTGAGCTGTCGTGACGCAAGCCCAATGTTGAAGTCAGCTCCGCCATCATGTAATCACGGAAATGAGTACCGTGATCAGTGACGATGGCTTGAGAAACCCCGAACCGTGCAATAACGTGGTTGAATATAAATTGAGCAGCTGTTTTCCCGTCAGCAGCTAGTGTAGGCATCGCCTCGACCCACTTAGTGAAGTAGTCGACGGCGACAATGATATACACATGCCCCCCAGCCGAGTGAGGGTTACACGTCATAAAATCCACGCCCCATTTTGCAAAAGGGCTGACGATAATAACGGGATGCAATGGCAACGGCGGTGCACGCATCTTGCGCTGAAAAATCTGGCATGGATGACATTTAAGGACTGCAGTGATACAATCCTTGAATATGGAAGGCCAGAAATAACCTGCCCGCAGAATCTTCTGGGCAGTAGCATACTTGGACATATGTCCGCCACAGGCACCAGTGTGACATTCATTTAAGACTTTCTCAGCCTCTTCTAAGGTAAGGCATCGTCGGAGCACCGAATCTACTCCAATGCGATATAAGGTATCTCCTACTATACGGTAGGGTTGGGACTGGTGCCGAATCCGACGGCGGGCAGTTTTATCCAACTCAGACCGAAATGTCACGGTCTGAAGATACACTATGATGTCACCGTACCAGGGATCACGAGTACTGATAAGAAAAAGCGTTTCGTTTGGTATATGGTCTTCAGAGCGTGAGGGAACAGAGTCTGTAGGGAGAGAACATATCAAATCCGCGAAGACCAGTGATTTAGTTGACTTGGCAGTGGTGAACTCCAAGTCAAACTCCTGCAGGATCACAATCCATTTGGAGTACTTGCCCCTTAGTAATTTTCTAGAAAGAATATACATCATAGGGTTGCAGTCTGAAACCACTGTTATCGTGCGCAAAAGGATGTAATGGCGAAAACGTTGTACGACGTGTACTGCTGATAAGGCCAACTTCTCGACATGTGCATAACGTGTTTCCAGGTCGAGAAGGTTTCGAGATAGGTAATAAACAACATGTTCATCACCGTTATCGTCATCCTGCACCAGGACCATGGCGATGGTGCTAAATGCGGCGGCTAGATACAAAGTGAAGTCGCGGTGGTAGTCCGGAGGACGAAGCAATGGAGCATTGACTAGCAATGTCTTCAGCTTCTCAAAGGATTCCTGAGCAACTTTTTCCCAGTGAAAGGGAACGTTCTGCTTTAACAAATGAGTGAATCCTTTGGCCACCTTGGCATAATTCGGGATAAAGCGCCTAAGAAAATTGGCTTTCCCTTGCAGACTCTGTAACTGATATAGGGAGGAGGGTGATGGGAGATTTACGATGGCCTCGACCTTTAGAGGGTCAAGGCGAATCCCGTCTTTCGAGACTATAAAACCTAAAAGACGGCCAGAATCAATGCAGAAGATGCACTTATGAGGATTGAGCCTGATATTGTAGCGTCTGCAATGAAGAAATATCTGGCAGAGATGCTCAGGATGGTCCTCTCGCTTACCTGAATGGGCTGGCAAGTCGTCCAGATAAGGCTGAACGATATGGCGAATGTCATGAAAAGTGTAGGACATCGCACGCTGAAACGTGGCGCCAGCGTTCTTTAAGCCGAACGAGAGTTTTTTGTACGCGAAAGTGCCCCACAGACAGATGAATGTGGTCTTATGTTGATCCTCAGGTGTGATATTGATCTGGTTATAACCTGAGAAACTGTCCATTAAGGAATAGATCTCACTCCCGGCACATTCGTCGATGATCTGGTCGATAAACGGAGTGGGATAATTATCCTTTGGACAGGCGCGATTGATATCGCGATAATCCACACATACTCGAATTGTACCCTACTTTTTATCGACAGGGACAATGTTGGACACCCATTCTGTAAGGGGGATGGGATAAATAAAACCCGCGTTCAGAATTTTTTCAACTTCTGCCTTGATAGCGGCTGCTTTCCAAGGATGCATGGGACGTAAGCGTTGGCACACGGGTTTCGCACCTGGATAGGTTGGAATCTTGTGCACGACAATACTAGGATCAATTCCCGGCATTTCCTCGTAAGACCATGCGAAAACATCTCTGAATTCTTTGAAAAGCTCAGTATAGACTTGAATCTCCTCGGGAGAACAAGTCACACCCACATAAATGTTCTCAACAATCCCCGGTTTAACAGAGATGTTGATTGGAACAGTTTGAGTAATGTTACTCAGATTACCCTCTGAAAAGACCTCGTGCATTAAGATCGGTGTTTGAAGAGGAGGGGAAGGAACCTGAGTAGCATAACGCTCCAGAAAATCAGTCATTGCCCCCAAGCTGGGCATAAATGAGGAGCGATGATGTCCATCGCCCCAGGGCAACTCCTCAAGAGACATAGTTTCAACGATAGCCTCATCTGAAGGAAAATTCTCTCTGAGAGGATCAGGTGAACCAGCCTGACCAAGCCAGGGGGATTGCGAGTAGACGTCGAGAGCCATGCTCATCGGAGCATGCTGAGGAGGTGGAGGATCCGATGCGGCAACAATCTCACAGTAGCTGATCTCTACTGGCGTTAAAGGCATGGATTCTCTGAACTCATATACTTGCTCAGGTGTAGGAATAAGCCAGGGGTCATCAGTCCTGGACAACATGTTGACTTGAGTGGTATTCGGTGGCGGTGCGGGGAATATACCCATGAGGACTGGGTCTTTGAAAAGACCAGGTCCTACACTGTCTGGGGGATTCGGAATTTGATGCACGTATGGCATGTTGTTCTCAAAGCTAGAGGTGAAAAATGACAACTGATCTACTGTGACAATCTTGCCCTCGTGAGGGAACTTAATGAATCGAAAGACAGTAGACGGCACGCAGAGCATGGCATGGGTCCATCTGTGGCCAAGAAGTATATTGTAGTTGAGTTTAGCATCAACCACCTCTACTTCTACGTTGACATTTTTTCCCTGTAATGTAATCGCAAGACTCTCGAGAACTCCCAGGGGTTTAGATTCTCGACCATCAAATGCCTCAAGGGCATTGGGAGATGACGACAAGGTTGGAGAGCCGATGGCCTTCCAGCAAGCGGAGGACATAACGCAGGTAGATGCACGCTCATCTACGACGGCCCTATGAATGTTCATACTGTTAATCCCGACTTGAATGACCAAAGCAATTTGATGTGGAAGCTGGGGAGTAAAATTCTCCAGATCGAAGGTGAGAAGGCTCGAGTCGGCAGGATCGATCCCACCGATTGTAGACAGTAAAGCCTTCCATTGTGAAGGACAACTTTGAAGAACCTCAAGTGCAGACATAGCACATGGCGCCTGTGCCAGATCCTCAACAATGCTGTAATGTTGAGCGGCACGAGCATTTGGATTGTAAGAGGATCTTCGAAGAACACCCTTGGGAGGTGGTTTCACAACGGGTTCGGGAGTTGGCTTCTCGATTTCCAATGGACCGGAGGCAGGTGGGGGAGGCGGCCCATCCGCAACTGCCTTCCTGGGTGCCTACCGCGGTTCATTGTAATCCTTCGACCGCGTAGCGATAGTGATAGGTGCATTAGTCTTCATCATGAAAACCTGAGACCCAAACGGTGCAGATGGTGACGCCTGTTCGACCATCTGGGTCTGATGAGATGGAAATGGCTCTTTTAAAACAACCGGAGTCCCTTTAGAGCCTTTAAGAAGTTGACTAACCTCGGACCGTCGTGGACAATCCTTAGTGTAATGGTCACCTTCACAGATGAGGCAAGGGAATTTCGGCTTACGTTGGGAGCCATCCTCAGTTCGAGATTTAGATTCCGGTTTCGGGGCATCAGATTTTGATTTGCCTTTGCCCTTCTTCTTCCCCTTGGAGGATTTGTCCGTAGGATTGGCCTGGATGGCATTCACCTCCGCGGTTTTACCAGAATCAGATGAGGGGGAATTAGCAGAGGTATTGTTGGAAGAATTAGCCTTCTGCTTCCCATTCGAAGACTTCTTCGAATGTTTAGAAACGGAACCAATGACACCATCCACCGTAGGGGTAGGCGGAGCCTTAGTGGTTCCGGGCCATGGAGCATCAGTCAAGATGTCATAAAGCGTGCCAGATTGCGAATAAACAAGATCCAGGTACTGGGCACGCGCGATAGCTTGTTCCTCCGTCACACACGCTCCCATCGCGATATCTTGAGCGATTTTATTCACAAAGGAGGTGGTGAACCAGTGAGTCAAAATCTGATCAGGTATGTGAAACTTGATCAGTCGACGATGGCGCCGCCACTCATGAATGTGATCTGAGATGTGAGTGGCCTTGTCCTGCTTCAGAGAAGTCAGGAGGTGCGTCCCGGCCTCATACCGGACCGGTAACTGGAAGTGCGTGAGGAAAGCCATGGCTAAAGAGTTGAAATCTTGGAAAATGCCACGGGATAGCTCTATGTACCATTTATCAGCAGCTCCTGTTAAAGTACGCTGGAAAAGACGCAAACGGATCGAATCGTCAACCCAAGAGTTAGACGAACACCAGAGGTGATACGTCATCACATGCGCCTGGGGGTCTTCGCCAGCTTTGCCCTCAAACTTGGGACAATCACCTGGTATCTTGGTGGGAACCGGAGGCCAATATGGATTATGTGAAATCGGATCATTGGTCAACTTTGAAACGTCCGGCAGTTCCAAGGTAGCCAGGAACGACAATGGAGGGTTAACTGCCATGCCCATCCCAGGATGAGGTCCGGTACCCATGTTCCACGATGGTTGTGAATATCCCTGCCCCCACGGGTTCTGTCCCGCAGCATTCTGACCGTAGGGGCATAGTTCGTATAACCAGACTGATTTGGATTTTGGTAACCATAGTGTGGGGCTTGATAACCAGGGTTCGGGCCCTGATTAGGTGTCTGCCCTGTATAAGCAGCGTTTGGATTTGGCTGCTGAGCGTAGGTAGAACCGGGTGGAGGAGGATAATACTGAGAGCCTCCGGGGTGGTTATAGTTCGGTTGAGACTGACCATGAGGATAATAACCACCCTGAGGATGAGTAGGCTGCTGAAAAGTGGAACCCTGCGGAGCCTGGTACGTAGGGCGCAGCTGTTGATTTGGCTGCGGCATTGAATGAACAAGTTGTTGAGCAGAGTGAACGGAATGAGAGGGCTGCCCTAAATGAACAGGTTGACCCGACCGAGAGGGCTGGCCTGAATGACCAGGCTGGCCCGGATAAACAGGCGGCGCTGGTTGCGCAGGTTGACCTGGTTGTAAGTGAGCCCCAGGTTGTACCGGATGGGCCGGCTGGCTTGGAGGCGGGACACCGGGTTGTACCGGATGAACCAGTTGGCCTGGTGGTGGAACAGGACCAGGTGCTTGCTGGAAACCAGTTTGACCTGAAGCAGAACCATAGGATGGTCCTGGCTGATATGCAACATTAGAAACAACAGGATACTGCGGTTGCATTGGTAAAGAAGGTTGGACTTGCCCCCCAGGACCATAGGCCGGTCCCGGTTGATACCCCAGCTGAGGATAAGCAGGTTGACCAGAAGGGCTATAATATGGTCCTTACGGATTGTACAATGGCCCTTGCTAGCCCGCAGGGTAGCCTTGGATGGGCTGTCCCTGTGGGTCATACAGATAGCCAGGTTGGCCCGCAGGTTGGCCTTGGAAGGGCTGTCCCTGCGGGTTATAAGCCTGGTTGTACGGTAAGCCTTGAGCATATAAATAAGCCTCAGGAGCGGGAAGGCGCAAAACCTCCCCGTGCTCATCATACTGACCTGGGAAAGCATACACGGGAGTACCATCCTGTGCATAGTGCGAAAAGAAAGATCGGTAAGGATCTTGGGGGAACGGTCCAGCTTCGGCGTTCGGCTGTTGCAAAGACAACCGATACTCCTCCGGAGAGATATTCTCCGGTATAGCAGTAGCTAGATAAACATCTTCAGGAGTTGGCCTAGCCCTAGTAGCAGATGCTGAGACAACAGAAGAAGAGGCAGCCACACAAACAGTGGGCCGAACGGGAACAGAAGTGACGGGCGTCGAAGGGGACACCCCGGGTG
Organism: Pinus albicaulis; assembly: GCA_034641835.2. Taxonomy (NCBI): domain Eukaryota; kingdom Viridiplantae; phylum Streptophyta; class Pinopsida; order Pinales; family Pinaceae; genus Pinus; species Pinus albicaulis. Next base: position 968,580,807 of record CM076572.1, read on the forward strand.
TAGTGACAGCTGGCCTCGAAGCAGGAGATGATATTCCCATAGAGGCTGCAGCTGAAATGATCTGACCCAGAGATCTGTATCCCTATGGTAAAGAAGGACTGGCTGTCGACATGGTAGCCAGCTCAGAGTTGTCTCCCTCAAACAATCTACGCGGGAAGAGCTGATAGTCGTCACCAGACGTCGGAATTTCCTCACCAGAATCACTCATGGTTGATCCTGCCGTTAAATCACGCAGAAGACGGCGAGGACTAGGAGGAAAAACAGCAGCAACAAATGGTGAACCCGATGTAAGAGAAAGGAAATCAGCTCCTAATCTCAATTCAGACACAGGGTCCGAAAAGGGCCAATTGAACTCAACTGGTCCTCCAAAGGGTTGCTCGGCGAGAATCGGTCCCCCGTCAGGAAACTCGGAAACAACAGGCTGTTGTGGTTCAACAGAAGATTGAGAAGCTTCTGAAGAATCGTCCGTGTAAGGACTACCAGTAGACGAAACCGAAGGTTCCGCCACTGTGGCAAAAGACTAGAGAAAAAGAGCAAACACACACACGGGCTGAAAACGAGTTAAGACACACGATCAAACGGTCAACAAGCAAAGTCTAAATGGGTGTGTAATCATGGACGATTAATTTTACCACATTGGAAAGTAAGAAATTCTACCGTTTCATATTTTAAGAGTCGAGAAACGATAAAAAGATGACTCTATCTCTTTCAGAGTTGACACAAGCATGAAAGGACAAGCGCTTGACGGTCATTTCAAGTTTAGGGAGTCAGAAAAGACCAAATGATTTCTCAGGAAAAACTAGGCACAAAAGGGTGTACCAAATATCCGTGAACTGCAATATACACCTTGGTTTCAATAATGAAGCAGAAATCGACAAAGGACTTTCCGTACGTGCAGGTAGTCTCCCCGAATGCTGTGTTCCGTGTATCACGGGTATAGGGCGGCAGACTCGGCTTCCTGTGGATAAAGGATTGAAAAACTAGAGGGGTCTCCCTTTATATACGCGATGGTACGGGGAGCACAAGTCCGTACTAGCGCTGTCTAAAGCCAATAGGAAAACGACAGCTACTAGGTTTAACGACACCGGAACACGTCTCTAGCCTAGACCTTCTAAATATGTTTCGTTAAGTTCCAATGCTGCCTTAGGTTGATTGAATAAGTTTTATAGTTGATCTTCAATTAAGTTTCAATTTTCAGGCCCTATCGTATGTAGTGTCTCGAAAGACTCATAAATGCAAAGCTATATGCCACAGTGCAACATTTCGTTCGATGAAAACTAGTTAGAGAAGAGTTGAGAGCTTTTACAAAAATGAAATGAACGGAAGACAAACAATGAGATCTCTTAATGCAACTAATGAAATTGAAAACTTTTCATTCAAAACACTAATCACTAGCGATACGGAAAAGATCACAATTTTCACTAATTAACAAAAGCAAAAGAGATTTTTTTTTTTGATTTTCAATGTTTAATAGCTAATCTGCACTAAACAAAATTGAAAACAAACGGAAAAACTTGAGAAGCGATCTTCAAGAGAGTGAAACAAACAAATTTCACTCAACAACACAAGCAATCAGATCCCCAAATCGACCAAAGTCTCTCAAAACGAAGAAAAGACTCAAAAGCTTCCAATGGACCGTGTGATCTAGGTCCAAGGCAAGATCGAACGAATTTCGGATGAAGGAATGAACAATCACCCAAAAATCACAACAAAACAATGAACAACTACTTAGAGGATGCGGAGAATCAATCAGATAGTTGACAGGACAATCAAAACACCAAAACTCCCAAGGAGGGCTCGATACACTAAGCCACTAGATGCCCTAGGGCTTAAAACGTGAAATCGGTAGATAAAAGCAAACAACCAAAGGACAAAGGTGAATTCCTAGTCAAACAGGACTCCAACACACTCAGGCAGTCGGAAAATCAAGAAGAAAAACACTGACCAAATCCAGAGAGCTCAAAAATGAGGAAACTCAAAAACCTTACAGGGGTGGCGCGACTGTAAGGGTGAAACTGGCGCCAGAAAGCAATTGGCGCGGGCTAGACAAAGGCAACGTGCGCCAATTGGCGCGACTGTCGGGTTAAAAACCGCGCCAGTCGAGTTTCTCAGCCAAAAATTAAAAACAAGCTACTCCAGAAGCAGACCAATGCAAGCTAAGCAAACCAAGAAGCAAAAACAATGAAAGAACCCAACCCAGAAGGTTCATCAAGCAAGGAAAAACATAAAATAATCAAAGCGAGACAAAACAAACGAGACAGTGAAATCTGGACGATTCCCCAGCGGAGTCGCCAAATTGTTAAGGAGGTAAATCCCCTCTGCGGACAGAGGCGATCCCTACTAGCCCAGCAGGGGTCTAGCAACAATCAAACAATGTTATGACGCAAGCTCCTAGTTACGAATGAAAGACTAGAGATAGAAGCCTACCTGGATTCCAACGCTATGATCTGAAGAAGAAGCGTCCCCGTTCCTCAGCCTCGGCAGATCACAATCCCTCCACGATCTCCGCGGATGAACACCTGCACATGGAAGAAACGAATAGATACAAGCATAAAATCTGGCATACGTAACTAAACATCAGTCAGAAAGGATGTTACTCACATTAACATGATGGTAAACAGAGTGGAACCATAATCATAATCATCTATTAAATAATAAACGAAGAGAGATTAAAACCAAGTTCTGACGTCGCGGTCTCCTTCGGATGGGTCTCCAGTCATCCACGTCTCGCAAAGCTCACCAAGGAAAGGGAAAACCTCTCTGGAGTCTCTTGACGATGGTCTCCTTACTTGAGTCGGCCTTAAGGGAAAGAGAGGGTTCTTTACAGCACAAAGGCTCTTGGGAATATGGAGATTCAAATCTTAGGCACTTCCACACTAGCTTTCCATGGGATTGAGCAGGATTTTATAGATGGGGAAGGAGGGAGTTGGGATCCCTATTATTATGGGATTGGCCCTATCAACAAGGAAGGTTCCATGGGAGGTGGAAAAACCACTTCCCTTCCATAGAACTCCCGCAGCCAAACCTCCCAACTCAAGATAGGCAATGGTTTCTAAGTTTGTTGGAACTCAACTTCCGCCATCTTTATTTAAAAAACAGTCCCTAAATTGGGTGGCGCGACTACTGCTCTATGACAGAGCGCCAGTTGGCGCGACCTCTTTGCAGGATTTTCCCCATTGGCGCGAGTACTGAACTGCCTGCCCGCGCCAATTCCAAAAGGGATGTTTTTCATGATTTTTGCAAGGAGATGTCTCAAGGGAAAATAAAACTCATGCTTAGAGGAATGCATTGATGATGTTTTCAAGGCATGACAATGTTCACAGGTCACAAAATGGGTCCTCCATTGTGCGGGACGAGGAATGGTAGGGACGGTGACAAATTACAAATGAATGGAATAAAACGAAAGGGGAATTATGCATCACATATTTGTATTTTTCCCTAGTGGTCTAATTTATTGTATTCCACCCAATAGTAAGAGTAAAATAAAAAGAAATTGGAAGGATGCATCACATGATTTCAAGGCCAACATTAAGGTATGATATGAATATACATTCTCTCATATACATTATGATAGTAGTATTATGAAATTTTCATAGAATCCTGCATACAACTTCTGGGTTGACATTAAAACACATAGCTAGGTGCATATCCATAAACAATAGACCACAAAACAACCAGGAAACTTTACTGTTGAAGAGAACAGGCCTGAACCAAGGACAGTGATAATGCATATTGTTTCTTCCCAGCCTTTAGATTATGCATTGAAGGAAACCTCCCCACATCTGGGAGACGAGAGAATGAGGAGTGTTGGTGGATGGGTCAGTAGTTCTGAGAAAGCCAACATTTGTTTGGTGTGTGAAACATATTAATAGCACTCATATTCAACTTTTGGGGAAAATAACCCATATTGGTGGCTCATCTTGCTATGTGAAGGTTTTGTTCATAGTGCTTAAGCTTAGTAGGGTTGAATTAGGGATTACTATTTTTATTTATTCCTTTGACCATGTTTAGGGATGCAAATTCATTTCCACTACACGAAACCTACTCATTGCGCTGATTTCCTAGTCAAGGGCATGCATATTAGGCCCTACAAAAAAATAATGTATTTCTTTGAGGACCCATTCAAACATTTTGAGCCTAAGAAGTTAAAAAAATATCTCAAGGTTTTTCTTTTCCCTCTGTAACAACCATTTTAGATAAATCCCTCTTGTAAATTATTTTAGATTCTAAGCCATGTAATTAAAATAAAGAGGACTATCTGAGTTCAAGTGACATAGGCTCAAATATTTGGTGAGAATATTTCTTGGAAAATCAGAGGAAATGCTATATAATGATAAATATGAATTGGTTTGTTTTCAGGAAAAGGTGAGCACCCTAATATACACATAGCTCAACGAAATGAACAATGTTGATAGTACCAATATTTAATTTTTTCCATCAAAATTTAGGCAGAACAAAAAAATTGGTTGGCTATTGGAGGTTATTCCATCACCCATCCATGTCCATTGGATTGTTGTCCCAGACAAACAAACTACATGAGTGCTGAAGGATACATATTTCTTGTCTCTAATATGAACATTTGGAAGATTGAAAATTGGTCACTTCAATTCCAACTTTGGACATCCATATTGTAATTCAATAATATTGAAAACCTTCCCGTTAGAGACATTAATGCAAATATGCCTCATACCAACCTTACCAAAGTACCCATGATGGTATTAATCAAATTTTATGTCATGTATGTAAGTCCAACCATTGTACAGACATCTGGGAGATGGGAGAGTGAGGAGTGTTATTGGTAATTCCCTTTTAGCTCTGAACCTCATACTATTTCATTCAATGCCTCTATGTTATTTCAAGGGTATCTTATTTCTACATTGAATATCCTCCAATTTTAGATGCCTTTGCAACTCCAAATATTAGAGAACAAAACCATTATATGCATAGTATACAATATTATTTTTTCAGTTTCTAATGATAAAAAAAATTGAGGTTAGACTCAATTTCATATATAGACAGATCATTTGCAAATGCAGAAATAGGAAATGTAAGCACCATAATATACACATAGCTTGGCAAAATGAACAGTGTTGATAATACCTATATTTAATTTTTTCCATTAAGACAGGAAACAACGATGTATGGAAGTCCAACCATTGTATAGATAACTTATCCAACCACCATTTGCAACTTGGAATATTGTATAGATAAGCATAACCTATTTATTGTAACGTGGAGGTCATTTGAAGTTCAATAACCAAAGCGTTCACCCTAATATATACATAGCTCAACAAAATGAACAATGTTGATAGTACCTATATTTAATTTTTTCCATCAATATTTGCGCACAACAAAACAATTGGTTGGTTATTGGAGGTTATTCCATCACCCATCCATGTCCATTGGATTTTTGTCCCAGAAAAACAAACTGTATGAGTGCTAAAGGATACAAATTTCTTGTCTCTAATATGAACATTTGGAGGTTATGAGAGAGCCAACACCTATGATTTGGTGGAACAGATGCAACATCTCTATATTAGAGTGGTGAAATCAAAGGGTCTGCAAGCCATGGATATGGATGGGTACATAGGCTGATGAGGCATTTGCAGAAGCATGGCATTCGGATGCAGCTGCAATGCACAGCGATGGATTAGTAAACATTCGATCCTACAATTAGGCTATGCTTTCTAAAGGTTGGGTCAAACACCAAATAGGCAAAGTGTTATGCAAAACCGAAGGAAGAAACAAATACCTACCTGAGTGCCTCCTGACAGTCCTCTAGCACCTCAGTGGTATAAGTTGGAGGACAAGAAATGGGATTCTAAGATCAAGGGAGAACTCATGTTGGCAGTATCGATGGGTATACAGGCTGATGAGGCACTTCCAGAAGCATGGCATTTAGATGTAGCTGCAACACTAAGTAGGCAAAGTGTTATGCAAAATATTAGCAGGGTTCAATTATGGATTACTGTTTTCATTTACTCCTTTGACCATGTTTAGGGATGCAAATGCATTTCCACTACATGAAACCTACTCATTGCACTAGTTTCCAAGTCAAGGGAATGCACATTAGGCCCTACAAAAAAATAATGTATTTCTTTGAGGACCCATTCAAATATTTTGAGCATAAGAAGTTAAAATAATATCTCAAGTTTTTTCTTTTCCCTCTATAAAAACCCTTGTAGATAAACCCCTCTTATAAATTATTATAGATTGTAAGCAATGTAATTAAAATAAATAGGATTGCCTGAGTTCAAGGGACATAGGCTCAAAGATTTGGCGAGAAGATTGTAGAAATTTGAATAATAGCTAAATTATTCACTGAGATTATCCTGATTACACACTATTTAAGCTTCATGCATAATACATAACCTCTTCTACAATTGATCATCAATATGCGGGAATAGAAGCAGTCGCATGCGCACATTAAAACATAATCAAGCACGCATAGAACAAAGTATGTAATGGGGAAAGAATACAGCTGAAAACCCCCAAATATCTATATATTATAATGATAGAGAACATGTAACAATACATAGCACAAAGCTCTCATAGCTCTCAGCACTATCTCACATGCTACACACAAACTAGCACGAAAGATGAACACGTCACAAGTTCAAATCTCCTCCACAAGTTTGCCTGCCTCTACTACACAATCCAAGATGAATAATGATGAGATCCAAGTTCGAATCCCATTGGCTTGTACTACACAATCCTCATTGGCAACCTCAATCAATGTGTGTGCAAATCTCATGCACAGCCATAGTCACAACTGATAGTAGACTCACCCTTTCACCCACCTCTAACACTGGTCTCCACTGAACTGTCCATGCATTGCAGTTAACTGATGTGTTCTTTAGTTGATTTATGAGTTAATAATTAGTGAATTAATTAATAATTAATTCACACCACTCATCATTAGTGTATTTATCAGTTAGACTAAATACAACTAGTTCAACTAAGTTAAACCGAACACAACTCCACCAACTGTCTCATCAACTCCACCAAACTCTGCTACATGAGTTCTAACTGAAGTCAACCATGCAATAGCTCAACTAACCCTTAGGAAAAGCGTATTTCCTTCTGTCAGCTGCATGTGCCACATCCAAGCATCAAACTAAAGTGTTCCAAGAGGATAAGATAATGTTTATAGTCTAAATATTATTAAGGGTTAATAATATTTGACTTTTCTATTTTTAGCCCGGCAGTCTAAAAATAGAAACCGCCCATTGTCTAAAAATAGAGGTCCATCTATTTTTACCAACTCGACCAATCATCCATAAATAGCATCCTGCAACTCATAGACCATGATCCATATGTCTAAAAATAGACATAGTCTAAAAATAGACTTTGCGCCAAAAATAGCCTGCGGGCCCACTTAGTGAAGGCGACTTCATTTCACTAAGCTCCATCATCTTTTTGCATTTTCAACACTCCCTCTCAACAAGATATGGATTATCTGCAACCCCTATCCTACCTCTGTGGTATTCGAATTTTCTCCTGGTGAGCGCCTTCGTCAAGATATCAGCATCCTAATCCTCCGTGGGAATGTATGAAAGTAACATGATTCTCTGTTGCACACAATCTCTGATATGATGGTAACTAATGTCGATGTGTTTGGATCTATCATAAAATACTGGATTAGCCGAGATTTTAATGCAACTCTGGTTATCACAATAAATCACAGTAGGCTCCAAGTGTGACTCGAACAACCCGACCAGGATCTTCCTCATCCATATGGCCTCGCATGCAGCCAATATTGCTGCCATATACTTAGCCTCTGTTGAATTGAGTGCCACAGATCTCTGCTTCCTGATGTACCAAGAAACTATTGTCGACCCGATACTAAAGATCCCTCCGGATGTGCTCTTCCTGTCCGTTGGGCTCCTTGCTCAATCTGCATCCGTGAAGCCACATAGCTTCACCTCATCCTCCTGTCTGTACCACAAACCATATCCCGATGTGCCTCTAAGATAATGAAATACATGCTTGCCTGCCTTCCAGAAGAGCTTGGTAGGCTTAACCATAACTTGTGAAAGCTGGTTAACAGCATAGCATATATCGAGTCGTGTATTGACCAGATACATAAGCGACCCCACCAACTATCGATAAACAATAGCATCCACTACTTCCGCCGAAGTAGCGTCCTCCTTCCTCCAACCTCCAGGAAGAGGAGTATCAACAGGCTTGCAGCCATGCATGTTGAACTTCTCGAGTATCTCCCGGGCATACTTACCCTGAGAAACAAATAGTCCATCACTGCCCTGCCAAATTTCCAATCCCAGGAAATAATGAAGGAGGCCCAAGTCCTTCATCTCAAACTCTCTAGAAAGATCCTCCTTGCATGAAAGTACCAACAGCTCATCAGCAGTCAAAATCAAATCATCTACATAAAGTATAATGATCAGCAACTTACCCTCCACCACAATCTGGTACAGGTTAGGATCTGCCTCACTCTTAGAGAATCCAAGTCTGGTGAAATAACTGTCTATCTATGTGTACCAAGCATGAGGTGCTTGCTTCAACCCATACAGCGCTCTCTTGAGTCTGCAGACATGCGACTCACTGCTAAAGATCTCAAAACCTTTGGGATGCTCTATGTACACCTCCTCCTCAATGACTCCGTTGAGGAACGCAGTCTTCACATCCATCTGATGGATGTGCCACCCCATCTGCACTGAGAGAGCTAGGATCGTCCGTATGGAAGAGTACCTTGCGATAGGTGCAAAATTATCCTCATAATCGATCCCCTCTATCTGTGAGAAGCCTCTGGCAACAAATCTTGCCTTGTACTTCTCCACACTCCTGTCAGCCGCCTGCTTCACTTTGTAGATCCATCTCGAACCCACCACTGATTTCCACTCCGGTCTTGGGACAATCTCCCATGCACTGTTTCTGACAATCGAATCACACTCTTCCACCATGGCATCTACCCATACAGGGTCCTCCACAGCTTCCTCGAAAGAGGATGGCTCTGTCACGACACATTTTCTCATAAGAGCCATGTATCCAGTGTACCGATCCAGTGACTGTATCTGTCTACGCTGTGTTGTAGGTGGTCCTACAACCTTCTATGCATCTTGAGCCAGCCGCTCAGCTTCTGTAGTGCGCTTGCGCCCTTTGATGGTTGGCGCTGCATGAGTGGTTTCTTCCACTCCGTGAACTTCCTCTTGTGGCTGATCCACATCTGGAAGCTCATCCTTAGGAACTAATAGCTCCTCATCTGCATGCAAGTGTAGCTCCCTCTCAAGCGAACACTGCATGGTTTTCTCCTCCTCAAATTTGATATCCCGTCGCACAACAATCTTGTGACTATCTGGCAAATACACACGATAGTTGTGGGGCGTATCAGTGCACCCCACAAATATCCCAACCTCTGCGGTCAGCTCCAGCTTCTTTCTGGCATCCTTCGTCACATGCATGTAGACAGGTGAACCAAAAATCCTCAAATGGTAAATATCAGGTCTCTTACCAGAAAACGCCTCCTCGGGTGTACTCATGCCAAGTATCTTGTGAGGACAATAGTTCTACACATATACTGTAGTATTGCATGCCTTTGCCCACAAGTGAATGGGTAGGCCCTGATCATGCAACATCGCCCATGCAACACCCACGATTTTTCTGTTCTTCTGCTTAGCAACCTCGTTCTGCTGTGGGTTATGGGGTGCTATGAGCTCTCTCCGAATTCCTTCTGCGCTGCAAAAGTCCTTGAATTCAGCAGAGATGAATTCACCACCATTGTCGCTCCTAAGAGCCTTCACCTTCTTCCCCGATTCCTTCTCAACCAGCGCCTTGAACTCACAGAACTTTGAGTATGTCTCGCTCTTCTTTTGCATGAAGAAGATCCAGCACTTCCGAGAAAAATCATCAATAAATATCACATAGTACCTGTGCTTTACTGTCGAAGCTACTGAGAAAGGTCCACACACGTCTGTGTGAATTCTCTCAAGGATCGTCGTGGCGCGACTATCCTTCTCGTGAAAACTGGCTTTCACAAATTTTCCCAAGGTACACCCCTTGCACTGATCTGACTGTGCAAGAGTTCCCTTAGGAAGCCCAGCAGAAATCTTCTGCAGTATCTTCAAAGCTCCATGGTGAAGGTGGCCCAATCTCTGGTGCCACAGCTCGCCATCATCCCAACTCACCACTCCTTCTGCCTTGCATGCCATTTCTGTGCAGCCATCTACTTGCAACTGATAAATGTTCTTGACTCGAACCCCTATCTTCCGGGTTTCTCCAGTTGTCTTACTGCGTAGGAAATCCTTTCCCTTCCTGAAGACAACATCGTACCCCTTGTCTTCTAACATCGCCACAGAGATCAGATTCTTCTTCAATCCTAGAACATGCATCACTTCCTTCAATACGAAGGTTTTAACAAACTCCCTCTCAAAGGAAATGGTACCGATACTGGTCGCATTGTATCTACCATCATCGCCCATCTTGATGTGCACTCCAAGATCTTTCTCATCCAGATCTGAAAACAAATCCCGATCTCCAGTCATGTGAAAAGACGCACCACTGTCCAAGAACCATACTGATCCCATCACACTTGAGACCAAGCATGCGATTAGCAAAAAATCCAGCTCAAACTCTAAGGCTAAGGCCTCTCCCGCTGCAGATCCAATAGCATGCTTATTTTTCTTCTTCTGCGGACAATTTGTGGCATAATGTCTGTGCTGGTGACAGTGAAGGCACTTCACCTTGGACATGTCCTGCTTCTTTCCTTTCGCACTAGAATGAGAAGCTTTCTTGCTCTTCCCCTTCTTTTCTTTGGCATCCAAAGCGCAATTTTCTTCATCATATGCCTTTGATGAAGGTCCGTCCCTGGTACTCCGCCATATCTCCTCTTGCATGAGATCCGACCAAAGTCGCTCCCATCCTGGAAATTTCTCCCGACCATTGACAGAGTCCTGATAGGAATGCCAACTCTTCAGAAGACCAAGGAGAGCCAGGTCCACCAATTCCTCTTCATCGATAGTCACCCCCACACTTCCAAGCTCATCCCTGCATTGGGTGAACTTCGTGAGGTACTTCGGTATGCTGTCGCCTTTCTCCATCTTAATGTTTCTGAGTTTATCCTTGAGCGCCAACTTCCTTTGGTCGCTCTTTCTTTGGAATAAATCTGTCAACGCTTTCCACATCAAGTATGGAGAGGTTTTTCCATGCAGGCTGGATACAATGTGATCCTTCACGCCCTCCAACAGAATCCTGCGACATTTCGCCATCTTCTTTTGCCAAGCCTCAACTTGAGCAACATCAATAGGCTTTGGGACCTCAGAATCTATGAAATCCTTTAGCCCATTATCATCTAATACCGCCTCCATTTTGTCCTTCCATGCAACATAATTCGAATTTCCCTCAAGGGCATATTCCAGTCACAATCCGTTGAAAGACATTTCAACTCTGGCACCAAGAAAACAAACTGCTGCAAAATTCGAATTCCACCATCTCAAACTCAACCGCTTCTGGATCTGTGAGAACAAAGTATTTCTAGCACAAAGATCGACTGTAGGGGTGTTTATTGGATATATCACCTTTCAAAGAAAGGATGGATCCAGAGGCTACCTGGCCCGCTTACAGACTCTGTCTACCGAAATAAATTGTAATCACTGTAACAGATCCGATGATTAATTCTCGCTCTGATACTATGTATAAATTTGAATAATAGTTGAATTATTCACCAAGATTATCCTGATTACACACTATTTAAGCTTCATGCATAATACATAACCTCTTCTACAATTGATCATCAATATGCGGAAATAGAAGCAGTCGCATGCGCACATTAAAACATAATCAAGCACACATAGAACACAGTATGTAATGGGGAAAGAATACAGCTGAAAACCCCCAACTATATTTATATTATAATGATAGAGAAGATGTAACAATACATAGCACAAATCTCTCACAGCTCTCAGCACTATCTCACATGCTACACACAAACTAGCACGGAAGATGAACAAGTCACAGGTTCAAATCTCCTCCACAAGTCTGCCTGCCTCTACTGCGCAATCCAAGATGAATAATGATGAGATCCATGTTTGAATCCCACTGGGTTGTACTGCGCAATCCTCATTGGCAACCTCAATCAATGTGTGTGCAAATCTCATGCACATCCATAGTCACAACTGATAGTAGACTCACCCTTTCACCCACCTCTAACACTGGTCTCCACTGAACTGTCCATGCATTGCAGTTAACTGATATGTTCTTTAGTTGATATATGAGTTAATAATTATTGAATTAATTAATAATTAATTCACACCACTCATCACTAGTGTATTTATCAGTTTGACTAAATACAACTAGTTCAAATAAGTTAAACCGAACACAACTCCACCAACTGTCTCATCAACTCCACCAAACTCTGCCACATGAGTTCTAACTGAAGTCAACCATGCAATAGCTCAACTAACCCTTAGGAAAAGTGTATTTCCTTATGTCAGCTGCATGTTCCACATCCAAGCATCAAACTGAAGTGCTCCAAGAGGATAAGATAATGTTTATAGTCTAAATATTATTAAGGGTTAATAATATTTGACTGTTCTATTTTTAGCTCGGCAGTCTAAAAATAGAAACCACCTAATGTCTAAAAATAGAGGTCCATCTATTTTTACCAACTTGACAAATCATCCATAAATAGCATCCTGCAACTCATAGACCATGATCCATATGTCTAAAAATAGACATAGTCTAAAAATAGACTTTGCACCAAAATAGCCTGCAGGCCCACTTAGTGAAGGCGACTTCATTTCACTAAGCTCCATCATCTTGTTTCATTTTCAACAATAACAACCCTTGTAGATAAACCCCTCCTATAAATTATTATAGATTGTAAGCAATGTAATTAAAATAAATAGGATTGCCTGAGTTCAAGGGACATAGGCTCAAAGATTTGGCAAGAAGATTGCTTGCAAAATCGAGGGAAAAGCTATATAATGATAACTATGAATTGGTTTGTTTTCAGGAAAAAGTGAGCACCCTAATATACACATAGCTAAGCAAAATGAACAATGTTGATAGTACCTATAATTAATTTTTTCCATCAAAATTTGGGCACAACAAAAGCTTAGCAGGGTTCAATTAGGGATTACTATTTTTATTTACTCCTTTGACCATGTTTAGGGATGAAAATGCATTTCCACTACATGAAACCTACTCATTGCACTAGTTTCCTAGTCAAGGGCATGCACATTAGGCCCTACAAAAAAATAATGTATTTATTTGAGAACCCATTCAAAGATTTTTAGCCTAAGAAGTTAAAAATATATCTCAATGTTTTTCTTTTCCCTTTGTAACAACCCTTTTAGATAAATCCCTCTTGTAAACTATTATATATTTTAAGCCATGTAATTAAAATAAAGAGGATTGTCTGAGTTCAAGGGACATAGGCTCAAATATTTGGCGAGAAGATTGCCTTGAAAATCGTAGGAAATGCTATATAATGATAACTATGAATTGGTTTGTTTTCAGGAAAAGGTAACCACCCTAATATACACATAGCTCAGAAAAATGAACAATGTTGATAGTACCTATATTTAATTTTTCCCATCAAAATTTGGGCACAACAAAGCAATTGGTTGTCTATTGGAGGTTATTCCATCACCCATCCATGTCCATTGGATTGTTGTCCCAGAAAAACAAACTGCATGGGTGCTGAAGGATACAGACCTCTGCTAAGCTATCTCATTCCCTTGCATTTCCAGAAGCATGGCATTTGGATGCAGCTGCAACACCAAGTAGGCAAAGTGTTATGCAAAAGCGAATGAAGAAATAAATACCTACCCGAGTGCCTCCTCTTAGTCCCCTGGCACCTCAGTGGTATAAGCTGGAGGACAGGAAATGGGATTCTAAGATAAAGGGCGAACTCATGTTGGCATTATGGATGGGTACAGAGGTTAATGAGCCATTTCCAAAAGCACAACATTAGGATGCAGCTGCAATGCACAACGATGGATTGGTAAACATTCGATCCATGGTGTATGTCTCTCCGAAGTTGTGGTATGTGAGGGTTAATGTTACTGAAGCTCGGGATTTGCTTCCAAGTGACAAGGGGTGTTTCCCTAAGTTCTATGTCAAGGTGTAGCTTCGAAACCAAATTTTGAAGACAAGGACACTTAAAATTAAAAACACAAACCCACTATGGAATGATGTTAGTGTTATGCAAAATCTTAGTAGCGTTCAATTAGGGATTACTATTTTTATTTACTCCTTTGACCATGTTTAGGGATGCAAACACATTTCCACTACATGAAACCTACTCATTGCACTGGTTTCCTAGTCAAGGGCATGCACATTAGGCCCTACAAAAAAATAATGTATTTCTTTGAGGACCCATTCAAATATTTTGAGCCTAAGAAGTTAAAAAAAATATCTTAATGTTTTTCTTTTCCCTCTATAACAACCCTTTTAGATAAATCCCTCTTGTAAATTATTATAGATTGTAAGCCATGCAATTAAAATAAAGAGGATTGTCTGAGTTCAAGGGACATAGGCTCAAAGATTTGGCAAGAAGATTTCTTGGAAAATCGGAGGAAATGCTATATAATGATAACTATAAATTGGTTTGTTTTCAGGAAAAGGTGAGCACACTCATATACACATAGCTCAGCAAAATGAACAATGTTTATAGTACCTATATTTAATTTTTTCCATCAAAAGTTGGGCACAGCAAAAGCTTAGCAGGGTTCAATTAGGGATTACTTTTTTTATTTACTCTGACCATGTTTAGGGATGCAAACGCATTTCCACTACATGAAACCTACTCATTGCACTAGTTTCCTAGTCAAGGGCATGCACATTAGGCCCTACAAAAAAATAATGTATTTCTTGAGGACCCATTCAAAGATTTTGAGCCTAGGAAGTTAAAAAAATATCTCAAGGTTTTTCTTTTCCCTCTGTAACAACCCTTTTAGATAAATCCCTCATGTAAATGATTATAGATTGTAAGCCATGATTAAAATAAAGAGGACTATCTAAGTTCAAGGGACATGGGCTCAAAGATTTGGCGAGAATATTGCTTGGAAAATTAGAGGAAATGCTATATAATGATAACTATGAATTGGTTTGTTTTAGGAAAGGGTGAGCACCCTAGTATACACATAGCTCAACAAAATGAACAATGTTGATAGTAACTATATTTAATTTTTTCCATCAAAATTTGGGCACAAAAAAACAGTTGGTTGACTATTGGAGGTTATTCCATCACCCATCCATGTCCATTGGATTTTTGTCCCAGACAAACAAACTGCATGGGTGCTAAAGGATACAGACCTCCGCTAAGCTATCACATTCCCTTGCATTTCCAGAAGCATGGCATTCAGATGCAACTGCAACACCAATTAGGCAAAGTGTTATGCAAAAGCGAAGGAAGAAACAAATACCTACCCGACTGCCTCCTCTTAGTCCCTTGGCACCTCAGTGGTATAAGCTGAAGGACAAGAAATGGGATTCTAAGATCAAGGGTGAACTCATGTTAGCAGTATGGATGGGTACAGAGGCCGATGAGGCATTTCCAGAAGAATGGCATTCAGATGCAGCTGCAATGCACAACGATGGATTGGTAAACATTCGATCCAAGGTATATGTCTCTCCGAAGTTTTTGTGTGTGAGGGTTAATTTTATGGAAGCTCAATATTTGCTTCCAAGTGAAAAGGGGTGTTTCCCTGAGTTCTGTGTCAAGGTGCAGCTTCGAAACCAGATGTTGAAGAAAAGGACACTCAAAATTCAAAGCACAAACCCACTATGGAATGATGTTTTTTTTTTCTTTTTCAAATGTAAAATTGCATAGTTAAGGTGCATTGCAGAAAAATAAGAGATGCCAATCAGCATTGGCTCAAATAGATTCGATAGTGAGATGAGCTCTAGGTGCTCACTGCTGTCTCGGAGTGGCAGAGTTCAGCAACTATCGGAGTGGCAGAGTTCAACAACAACCTCTGTCTCGGAGTGGAAGAGTTCAGCAAGTGTCAGAGTGGCAGAGTTGAGCAGCAGCCTTGAGATGCAGAAGATCACTTCACTTTAGCAACAATCAGACACAACAACGTTCTTCACCGGAACAAATTCTTCAATTGTTCACTGGAACAAATCACTAGAACAGAAGAGATAGATGCAATATGATTGAAAGAAACAAATTTAAAAGAAAATCTCAAAACTAGCTGCAACTAAGTAATAACTACCAAGTTGTCGTTCCTCCTCCAGCAAAGGATCTGCCACTCATCCTACAGCAAAGGATTTGTTCCAGCTGCCCCTTCTCTGCAGCAAATGCGACAGCTAGGTCGGAAAGGAGGATGAATATTAAGGTTTTAGTTATAAATATTAATGTTTTAGTTATGTTTCATTTTCTAACTATATTTTAATCTATGGCTGTGCACTCTTCAATCGTCTAACAATAGATCTGACGATCATCGATAGTACACATACACATGGGCAGGTAGGAGAGTTGTTTTCAAATAATGACGCCTTACGCGTAATTATTGAAAAAAAAATCATTTACGTTTTTGGATTGACTGTTGGAAGCTGGTAGCATCTCTTATTTCAGATTTGGGGTTTCAGGTTAAATATATATTGATTAATAAATAATAAAATCCTTTACATTTGGATTGACAGTCGGAAGCAAGCGGGGAGCTTATTTCAGATTTGGGGTTTCAGATTAAATATATGTTGATTAATAAATAATAGTGGGAAAGACAATTTAAAATTGAGCTAATATTGTTTGTATCATCCTCGACAACAGAGAGACCAGATAAATCTTGAGGGATTTTATCTTTGTAAATTTGTATATTTTAATTTATTAAAAAAAGAAATGAGTTTTTTTATCATCCTCAACAAAGGGTCCAAGTTAATCTCCAGGGATTTTTTTCTTTATAATTTTGTAGGTTTCAATTTATTAAAAAAAAATGTAGTCTTTGTTTTTTCATCATGTATCTTATTAACGTAGTATTTGCTTCATAATCAAAGTCCACCGTTTTTTAATTATTTTGTTTAGTTTTAGTAATTTAAACTAAAATTTTATGAAAATGTTTATATTTTTCTTGGTAAAGTCAAAAATAAAATTCTAAGTTTTAGAAATCTTATTTTTATTTTTTATTGGTTGGTGAGCGTTAATGTGACATAATTTGTTTGGTGGACGAAGGTTTATTTTCAATATTTGTTAGTGTCTTACAAATCATTTTAAAATAAGAAAACACCTAATTTTGTGACTGGTCATTTTGTGAGTGAGTGCTCTTACATTGTTATGCGTGAAATTACTATTGCTCTGCCCAATGATGCCATAACTGATGGGTTTCCAAGTCCTTGGCATAAGTGAGGGGGACGCCAATGATGACAGCAACACCACCGATGAGGTTCTTTCTTGAAGAAAATCAAATGCAGGGAAACACTACAGTGGAGGTTAATAAGTAGACAATGACCCTCTTTGTTGATGGAGAGTAGGAGGGTCCTGTTGGGGGACACAACAATTTGTACCACATTCTTGGTGTTCTCGCAGGGGAACGTTGTAGTCTTCGACTTCACAAGGTACATGATGGAGATGTGGTTGCCCAATGTCTTTGACTTCTATAACCAGACATATGATATCAAAGCTCAAGCGAAGGAAAATGCCTTGTATATCCAACAAAGATTTCTTCTTATTCAATTCTCCCAATATTGGAATCAGTCTTTCTAGGATACAATTTATCTGATTTATTTTATGATCCTGGAAACTGGTGCAATCATTTAGAAATCGGTGTTCATATGGTACTCAAATGAAATAAAGAAGCTAAGTGAGATGACCTGATATTTTGTTTTGAATTGAGTAATTTTTTCCTTTGCATTATGGAATACAGATTCTAATCACAAACATTCTCATTCTTTTTTAACTCTATAGCAATGAAGTTTGTACTGATCATGGAGTTTCCTTTCCTCCTTCCTATAATATGTTTCTAGATAAGTGTTGTTTAGTATGATGTGTTTTTTCGATTATTGGAGATGTGTTATTCCCTAAGATAAATCTTGTCCAATTCTTGGTGCTACACCTATAGGTATGCCCCAATATTCAACTCCCTACCCTCCAATCGTGCATCGTACTTTTCCTCCATGTCCACCAGGAACTATGGGTGTGAATCCCCTTCAATGACCTCAAATTAGAGGAGTTCGTGTAGTGGCTCTATTTCTGAAGTTTCCTCTAACCATAGGTTCAGATCCTGCTTTAAATGGTGCCATACTAGTTATACCTCCCACTGCAAAACCACAAACGATAGTTTATGTTGGAAACATATCACTAACAATGGATAATGAATTTTTACTCTCTATCCTTGAGGTGGGTTCTATTGAATTTGTGTTTGGGAAATTTGCATTTGGTCTTTGAATTTGCATTGTTTCACACTAGATTGAATTTGTAGCTACTTATTCTCTATTCTTTTATGTCACAACTTTGTGGACCAATCATGAGTTGGAAGCAAGCACAAGATCCAATAAATGGTACCCCAAAAAGCTTTGGATTTTGTGAATTCAAGTCTAGACATAAGGAGTCTCAGTACATTATGTATTCCAAACAAATTTAGTTTGGAATGCCAAGAATTAGCAATATGAATTCTATTTTATTTTTATGAAATACACTAAGCGTTTGCAACATGTTTTGATTTGTTGACCTTTGGCAACTTGCAATGTTTGTGGAACCTGTCTTGTACATAATTGAAACCGTAATAAAAATTGAAGTCTTATGTTGATTATTCTCTATTTTTACCATTTGTTTTTTTTGGAACCATGAGGTGCCACTCACGAGCTTCCTTGAATAATATAGTGCATCTTGCTAATTTATGTTTACAATCGCTGATCTTGTAGTCACTTTGGTGGGGTTTTCCCTTTTTTATTATTATAAATAAATCTATATTTGGATTACATATAACTTACTACATAAAGTCATTCACTTTAAAAATCTATATAAAAAATTATTTATTAATAGTACTTAAGAGTGGTCATTGTTGCATTAATGTCGAGTGCACATTTGCAGGCTTATTGAACTGCAATTATCACCATGGGCTCGCAGTGCCCATTAGGGCATTGCACCTTTCTTTTGAATTGGAGGGGAGATAAATTTATTTTTAATTCATCTTCATTTAATTGGAAAAGTTGTGTATTATAGTTTTATAGATAATGAAAGATGAAGAAGGTCTTATGGAGATTGGTTACATATGGGTTGTTTCAGATTGACAAGAGAACTTGAATTTTCACTCTATTACAGTTACCCAAATAAAAGCGAAAACGATACAAAAGAAGAAATGAACCCGCATGAAGGATGGTACAAGTCCAAGCCATATTTATTGTTCAGTGATACGAGTAGACTTCAAGCATTATCTTTAGTAGGTGAATTTTAGCCACACAAACAAAACTAATTTCTCCTATTTTTCTCTCAAAGTCAACATTACTACCTAAAAAGGTCATACCTCATCGAGCCAATACTGTAAGCATGGGCCATACCTCACTTGCCCAATACTTGAGCCAATACTCTAAGCATGGGCCATACCTCACTTGCCCAATACTTGTAGCATGGGCATGTGTTGTCATTTGTAGAAGGAACATTGATTGGTGCCTTATATAGTTAAATGTAAGACAAACAACCACAATACCGTACATGCCCAGTACTCATCATAGACATGTGTTATCATTTAAAGAAGCATTGTTGGGCATAATGACTCAGTTGTTATGCAAATGTTGAAACCTGCTGATATGGCATAGCCACGCCGACCACGATCTTGGTGCCGAGCAAGGAAAAGGAAACATATTATAGATTCATTTTTTTTTGTTGTACTCTGAATTGTATTGATCCAATTAATAAAAAACTACGTGAAATCAAAACCATTTTGTATTCTCAACTTTCTTGATTTTACCAAATCTTTTATTTTTTGGTATACCCAAAATGCAAGCGAGATATCCTCTACCCAAAAGAATTGGAAAATTAGAAACAACAGTCGACTCACTGACGTCTACATTTTAACGTAAAGACAAATGGCCGACGTTTTAACTTTTTGTCATAGTAGTCAAAAAATTAGCATTTGTTTCAACGCATGCAAACATTTCTACGAGATTTCACTGTTGCTTGTCTTCTATATGTCTCGTTGCCTGTTTTTCCAAACATAAAATTGATCGGTAGAAATAACTTGCCATTAAATGATTCTTATGAAAAAAAAAAGGAAGAAACCATGTCGTATTGACCCAAGGCAAACAAAGAGTGAGGAATAATTTTATTGATGGTAGCGACGTCATCAGACTTTTCGAAAAGTTGTTACGCTACTTTAATCTATTTCGTTACTTTTCAACTGCTCCGCTCTAGCCTTTTCCACATAGCTTCACATCCACTGCACATGTATTTTGATCTTTATGTAACTGGACACCATACTTCAACAACTTTAAACTCTTCAACAACTTCAGAATTTTCTAACTACTTCAACAACTTCAACGTAGACTAATTCTGTGAACTGGTAATTTACCTAAATAAATATTTGATCTGTGCAGTCCTGTAATCCATGCCTATTTAATTTCCTTCCTCTTCACTTAATCAGTTGGCATGCACTGGTACATGCCTTGTGGTGTTTGAATCTGAAGTCGAAACAGTGCAGTATAAAACTAACAGGATTAATGGCTGTTTTGGTGTTCAAAAACCCGGTCTGTAACATAATCTATGTGGAATGGAGGCGCTTAATCATTCAACATGTGTATGCACACCCATAATCTGCAGCGAGGTTTGTTTGAATGGTAGGATGCCCGACCTTTTTGACTGATATAGCATCGACCATGCTATACACTGAGAATCGGAATCTCTGAGTGTGTAGCTTGGCCGAGGCTATAGCAGTCAACAAGGTCAGGCATACGACCATCCAAACAAACCTCGCTGCAAATTATGAGTGTGCAAACACAGTTTGGTTAGCAAAAGCCTTCATTCCGGATAGATTCAGTTGCAGCCTACCGAGTATATCAAATAGCGGAGCAACCATCAAACGTGATATTTTTTATACTGCACCATTTCGACTTCAGGGAGAAACTCTTATTAAAAAGCTTACAGCAGAGGCAATATAATGCTACAAGTACGCACTATTACAAGGAGACATTCTTATAGCCAAAGGGTTCATCAAAGACCGATATAACGCTACAAGCACGCACTGGTACGTTTCAAACTCGAAGTGGATCGAACTGGTGCTATTGAAATTTAATCTTGGAAATGTCATAGCAGTAACAGTCATCTATTCTTAAATATTTCCTAAATTTTTAATTAGGGTGACTTTTTATTATTATTATTATTTAATTTTAAATTTATAGTTTAGGAGGGTGTACATATTTTGGATTTCTTTACATGTTCTTAACTACTATTAAACCTACTCAAACTTATTCAAATATGTTTGATTTCAATTTTAAATTGGAATCATTATTTTCATTACATCACATTACATCACATATAAAAAAACATATAAATCAGACCATTGCGTAAATTCCCATTATCAATATTCAAACAAATTTGATGATTTCAATTTTATATTAGAATCACAATTTCTATTACACCACATTACACCACATATGAAAAGCATATAGGCTGGCCCATTCCCTAAATTCCCATTATCAATATTCAAATAAATTTGATTTCAATTTTATATTGGAATCACGATTTCCATTGGCCATATGTTAAAATCACGATTTCCATGACCCATTGCCTAGATTCCCATTCTTCTAAGTAGGTGGCTCTGATTCTTTTTCTGCTATATGTTTTTTGATTTTATTTTTATATTGGAATCACCATTTTCATTACACTTTTATGTTTCTTAAGATTTATTTTTTTCTTTTTATGTTTTTCTATTTCTCTTTTTCTATTTTTATGTTTTTCCATTATTTCTTTTTCTCTTTTCATGTGTTTCCATTATTAGTATTCAAATCCTTTTGATTTCAAATTTCTATTACATTTTTATGTTTCTTTATTATTTCATGTTGTATTTTTATGTTTCTCCATTATTTCTTTTTCTCTTTTCATGTCTCTCTATTATTGGTACTAAAATACACTTTTATGTTTCTTTATTATTTTCTTTTTTCTTTTTATGTTTATCCATTATTAATATTCAAATGCAATTGATTTTATTTTATTTTTTTAATTATTATTTCTATTACATTTCTATTTTAGGTTGGAATTATGATTTCTATTATATTTTTATGTCTGGTTTATCTAATGTTCAACAATCTTTCTCTGGTTTATCCAATGTCTAACAATCTTTCAGTAGTCTGAATAGATTGTGATTGGATTTCCCTTTGTCCGAGCTAGGTGTAATTGTAACTAGAAACTTCTTGCTCCCATACTACTTGTTGGAATCACAATTGCCATTACACCAAAACCCTCATGTGTTATTGTCAATTCGGACTAGTTTATCCAATGTTCAACAATCTCCCCTAACTTGAGCCCTGTGTGATTAGAACTAAAGACTTTTGACTCTCATACTACTGCTTGGAATCAGAATTGCCATTACACCAAAACACACAAAAGACTGCGATTTATCCAATATCCAACATTTTAAATACTGAAATATTTGACATAATTGTATTGAGGTGAATGGTGGAAAAGAATCCCACCGATTGTGGAGCATCCGTACAGAAGCTGCCTCTAAAGTTTAAGATGCTCTTCTTAGTCTTTCTATACGAAATCTTTTCAGACACTCTCGCTTGTATTCTTTTGTCACGTGAGTTGCGGGGTAAAGGCCATTTTGCGTTTGTAAATTTCTCGTAGCATACTTGATGAACATTTTCTTCGTTTTATTCCGATAATCGACTAATTTGTTATGGTGAGATGCTGGACTTTTGTTAACGTTTCTAATTGCATTTTATGTTTTCTTTCTCATCTCAGTGAAATGAAACAAACGAAACCAATTAAGTGAGAATTTGGTGCAAATTTGACGGTACAAAAATATTTAAGTTGCCTGGGATACCGCTATGCTTGGAAAGTTGGAGGCATGGGCTTTTGAAAGTGCAACTTTTCTGGAACCAGAAGTCTTGAATTTCGTAATTCACTCACAGTGCACCTTATTCGCTTGTCTTTTGGGTCGTCCACCCATTTCATTAAGGTAAAGATATGTTGTAATTGTTTTAGCAGGCGAGGAAGATGAAAATAGCTTCATCTGGCCTTGCTTTTTTATGAATATGCTATTCTTAGAAATGCCACATTCAATTTCACACAGAAAATATGGTTGACCAGGAGGTGCTGGATCGGTATCTCTAGCGAGGATGTTTGGGATCGGTCCTCAGCGCGAGCTCAGCATTGCATTCGTAAAAACGCCCACTGCCCAGTAGTAACGGAGAAAATCAGTCACTAATTATGAACCGAGGATAAAAATATGCTTTGCTATAAGACAACAAAATAAGATCTCCCTTGGAAAATGTAAATGCCGATAGTTATAACGCAATACGTACTTCTAACTGAAGCAATTATTTGATGTATTCCATGTTAAGATAGTTGTTAAGCTACTTTTGTGGAAGATTCTGCGATCATTCTCTTTTCGAAATGTATGAGAACGATAGGGTATTACATCTTGCGGATATATAAATGTATTATCTGCCAGATATTTGAATGTAATTGAAAAGTTAAAACACATATCTATATATATTTTCATGTTCAAACATTTCAATGCAATGTTCCGTATCAAACAAGAAATTAAGGGTTTTTTTTTTCAATTATAATTAAAAGGCTGTGGTTTAATCATATTGTTGCTAGATTGTATTTTAAATTATTTACATTAACTTTATTTAAATTATATATATATATATATATATATATATATATATATATATATATATATATTTTAATAATAAGATTTAAAAAAAAACTATATAATTTAAAATAAATTAATTAAAAAAATTATATATATATATATATATATATGAAAATTACTTATAACTTAAAATATTTACTAAAATATTTTGTGAAATAATGAAATTTAAAATATAATATTATTTTTCTTATATTTTATTGAAATTTGGAGAGTATTAAATTTTATAAAATGTTGGACATTGGGTTCAATGCTCTCTGGTGGATCCTAACTATGGTGATTGTAGTGAAGACTAATGCTTGCAGGTTTTGGTCTAACGACAATGGTGATTCCAACAATTGGTATCAGAGCAATAGGTCTAGAGTTGGAAACTCACCCGACTCAAGTTGGGGGAAGATTGTTGGACATTGGGTTCAAAGCTTTGTGTGTTTCTCGCCATGGACTAATTACCTCTCGTGAATCCTAATTTTGGTAATTATAGTAAAGACTAATACCTATAAATTTTGGTCTAACACCAATAGTGATTCCAACATAAAATATTTACATTAACTTATAACTTTTATTATATTTTATTGAAATTTGAAAAATTTTAAATTTTATAAAATATATTAATTTGTATTTGCAAAAATTTACTCTTGTAATTTTGTAAAGATAAATGTTAATTTTTTACCTTGTTTAAAGAAATTATTTGTTATGATCTTAACATTTCATATATAAAATTGTAATCACAAGTGTAAAAATATATAAAACTTCCACTATCTCTAATAACTAAGAAGATATGAATTCCTACATGAGCTTATAACTCATTATATCATTATAGTTTGTTTATTGGGGAAGTAAGCATTGGAAAAGATTTCGTTCATCGAGTCAATATTTGAAAAGGCCAATTTTAACACTACTATTTAAGTGACTTGTAAGGAGTAATATAAAAATAGGTTCAAATGAGAAACTATCAAAGTAGAAATCCTTATAAGTAGAGAAAAGGATAAAACTTTCAAGAAAAGAAAATACGTGTAAAAATGAGAAAATGATGTTGGTTTTTACGCTACCGTCTGAAGGGAATTTTTAACATATATATTTTTAAGATAAACGAATTATTTTGTCTTAAGAAGTTACTTTTTATTTTAGTTATTTTACATTAAAATTTAATATCAATTGAATTGTCTCAAATATAAAATAGACAATAATATCTGAAGACATAAATTTATACTGAAGATGAAAATAGTTTGAGACAAAAACATTTTAAGACAAAAATAATTTGAGACAAAAACATTTTAAGATAAAACTTTATATTTAAGATCAAAATAGTTTAAGACAAAAATATTTTAAAACAAAACTTTATACTTAAAACAAAAACAGTTTGAGGAAAAAAAAAGAAAAAAGAAGACAACTTTATATTTAAGACCAAAAACACTTTCAGACAAAAAAAAACATTTAAGATTTTTTTTTTATATTTAAAACAGTGGTCACTTAAAACAATGACAATTAAGAGGAAACTAATTTAAGATAGTTAAAAATTAAGACAAAACCATATCAATTTAAGACTATATTATTTAACATTTGCAAATTGACTCTAACTGTGAGCGCTAAGTCAACGAGCTTAAAGGATATTATTGTCCGGCCTCTCTACAAAGGCACTTATTTCACTTATCATTCACTTTATCTTATATAAAGCTAGAAATTTGCTGGCCTTTTATTTTGTGGGGTAGCCCACTCTGAAGAATGCTACAACTTTTCCTAGCAATATTTCCCAGACATTAATTCCTCTTTTGATTGTAGGGTTAAAGACAACTTGTCTATCATTGCATTCAAAAGTTTGCATAAAGATTCGAGATTCCATAAATGTATAGGGGATAATTATAATTTTAGTTTTCAAAAATATATATTCAAACCACATAAAATTTAATTATATCTATTTCTTTATTTTATATTATAGTTTTCATTTTTTCATTAATCATTTTTAATTAAATATAAAATTAGAATATACTAATTATATTAATTTTTTAATTAATTATAAAATTATAATATAACATTTTGAAAAGTTAAAATATTTTTAACTAATTTTTAAGTATTTAATTTAATGTATATTTATATAAAAATTATATATATATATATATAGGACTACCTCTTCATCATCATGTCCAAATACATCATCTCAATCGGGGCCAGGAATTGAACCAATGACTTCACATCGAGGAGTGCCTTAATAGAACCGGTGACTTAACATTAGGACTCCCTTAATAGTTCAGATCAAAGAGTTCCTTAATAGTGCCAGTGGACCAATGAATTAATATCGAGGAGTGCCTTAATAGTGCACTAGATCACCATCTATCTAAGACCTCCCGTGGACAAAATATAGACAATTTGATTTCAAAACAATAACAATATACCTACCACATTCTAAAAATAAGATAAATAAACTCATAAAAAATATTATCTTTTGGTTGGTCGAGGATTTGAAATTTGAATCTCATTCTTTTACACAATAATTCATAACAAGATGACTATCAATTGAGTTACATTCCATGAGCTATTATTTATTTTTTAAATATGTGAAAAAATTTAAATTACTTCAACCAATACTTACAATATAAAGATTATATATATATTACAAAACTATACATAAATAAATCCAAAAAACTAAAATACAAATTCATCAATATGTGCATTTTAAACCTTTAGTTTTTCTTTCTAAATGAAAAGTTTGAAATTTGATTCTTGCATATGTCTTATATCACATCTCGGATTTCTTTTCAGTATTGAACAAATATATCAAAGAGATAAATAACAATATTTCAATTATTTATTAGATAATATTTTAGTATTTCAATTTTTTCTTATTGTAAAAAAAAATATTCTAATATTGTAAAATATATATATACAAAATGCACTTTAGTATTTTTTGATATTAATTTATTGTTAGGTATTAATATGTTGGTAAATATATTTATCTAGTAATTAGAAAACCATGAATTCATTATTAAGAAACCAAGTAATATTAGTAATTGATATCATTTCAAACTAGGGAATAATGACTATGTGATTTATCTTCCTCATTTTATATATATATATATATATATATATATATATATATATATATATATATATATATATATATATATATATATATATATATATATATTAAAGGAGTTTTAAAGAGTAATTATAATTTCTACGATAAAATTTAATTTAACCTAAAAAGTCATTGTCATGCCTCTTGTTATGTCCCTATATTACTAGTGTAGTCTCTTATTGTTGTTAGTGTAGCCCCCTTATTGTTATTGTTGTACCCTTGTAACCCCCATATTGTTATTATTTTTCCCTTACATTATTATTTTTAGGTCGGCTAGGATTATATTGTGACCCCATGGACTCCTATATATGGAAATGAGGTTTTGTCATTTGTATCATCCAAGAATTGTTCATTTATGTAATGTATAGGAGGTTGTCCCCTCGAAGTGGCTTATTTCTAAGGCATTGATCTCTCTATTTCTTCTATTTTTTGAGTTGGTTTCATAACATTTGGTATCAGAGCATTGGATTCTAGGGTTTCGCTGCTTCAAACATGTCATCTTGACATTTTTGCTATAACTTGTTTTCTACGAAGGTTGATGTAGGGGCATTAGGCAAAGAGAAAAATACTTTGTATTTTATTAAACTTAGGGGTTTTTAAGTTTTTAAAAGAGCTGGATTTTTATGAGTGAATTGAGTGAATTTTAATTAATTTTAATTAAAATGTGGAGAGAATTGTAACTGCTCTCAAATGACTAGAGAACAGGGAAATTAGATTAGCGAGGAATGTGAAGAGTCAGCTTCAGAAAATCTAGGGATTTAGTCTAGATTTAGGAAATATGGAATTTTAAGAGTTTTGGTGAGTTGTTAGAGGAACTGAATTGATTCATTATTTTCTTGTATAAATGTAAGCCTAAAAGGCATTAAGTAGATAGGTCTGGAGAGTAGGATAGTGGTTCAAGAGGTAGAGTAGTGAGGATAGAAGGGCCATTGAATTAAGGATCAGGCCACAGAGGAAGTAAGTTTTTGTAATTAATTGAGTTTTATGTATGCAGAGGAATTCAGGGTCAAATTGATTCGTGTATGAGACTGTGTGTATTTCAAATTGACTTGAAAATTGGGTGAACCGATCACTGAAAGGATCGATTCCAATGAAGTATTTAATTGCCTGTCTCAATTTATATATATATATATATATGACAAGTTGGATGCACTCTAAAACCGAAACTAGGTAATCACTGTATGTTTGGAAGAGGATTTGACCCTTTTTTAATTTCCGAGTTATTTATTATTGAGGGATTTAAATTGTCAATCTTTGTATGAAATAATTGCATGCTAATATTGGGTGAAGAGGTACTGATCAATTTAGAAACCCGTTTTGAAGGTGATATAAAATCTATGTAAGAAATTGTGGGGTTCGATTTGCATGAATCAATACCCATTCATGTATTGAAGCCACAATGAAGAAATTGATGAGTTTTCGCCGTTTCATGGAGGCACAAGCGCTATTAAATTCTGCATTAAATTATGTTAAGAATCGAACCTTGTTTCATTGGTTGGGATCGATTGAATCGAACCATATTTTATTGGGTTTTAAATAGCAGGGAGACATTGTGTTATATCTTCCTGTTTTAATGGAACACATTCACACTCTTTGTTTATGAATTGCGTGCGTGTTAACCTATGTGAAGGCATAAAAGGGGAATCGATGAGATTTTGATCTTTTATTGAAGAACACAACTTGTTAATGTGACATTTAATATGTTTGGATTAGCGTGGAAAGCTCTGTTGCTTAGAGCGATATTAGTTGAGGTTGAATACTATTGTTTGAATCGATGCCGGTGAATACAATTCTAATGCCAACTTCAATGCAAGAGCTTTAATTCTGAAATCAAAATTTGTTATTTAAATTTCTATCAAGGTCGATCGATCCTTCAGGATGGAGAGACGGGTTTGAAAGGAGTAAAATGCAATGTAAATTCCGAACTAAATTCAATCCAATACCATATTTTCCAAGAAGTAGTTTTGTGTGAAAAAACCACTGGTCTCACGCGCCTATTTTATTGAGGAGTGGTTTTCTAAAATAGAATGTGATCCAATTATTTTATAACACGTCATCGCTTAAATACTGCTCATGTCACGTAAATCTTGTGTGCTAACTTCTGTGGTGGAAGCAACGCGATTTCTGTTCGATTTGAAGGGAAAAAGATCTAAAGGTAATTGCTTCCAAAGCTACACAGGAGTTAAATGAGATATGACCAGCATTCCTTCATGAGGTAAATGTTATCTGTGGGCCTGAGAAAATCGTTTTAACATGTGCTGGTGATTGAGTTGAACTTTAAATTGCTATGTTCGTATGGTTCATATGTATTAGCGTTGGGATATAGATCCAAAGCCAAGATCTTATTTTATAATGATTCTTAACACTTGAATGGAGGGAAATATATATTAATATATTATGATTGAGATGAGATGATAAAGGGTGAGCGTAATCTTGATGAGGGTAATCACATACAATTGTTGATTGCGAACTATAAAATTTGTGGACCTTTATTGAGTTGGGTTTTAATCCAATTTTGGTTCTAATGCAAGTTGGAAAAACAAAGCTTCCGCAAAGGGAATCTGGGTTGTATTGGTAAGTTTATAAACACCATGCTTGGAGATAGAAAAGTTTCCACATTAAATTGATTTAAATTTCCCAGATTTAAAATTATTTGGAAAAAAATTTGGAATGCAGTTTTATATACACAAGAGAGTGAATATTGTGGGTTTGGTGGGGGTAGCCCACCATAAAATTTTCAGAAGCTGAAATTTTTAGCACAAGAAATAGAAATCCTGGGGAACGTCGTGTACAAATTTCAGATCTTCGTTTGCACTATTTTCAGATATATGGTATGTGGAAGTTAGGGTTTTTTCAGGCTCCCAAATTTCATCTCAAATAGGTGACTGTGGAAAAATATTCATAGCTTTCTCTGAGCATCGGATTCAAATTCTGTAAAAGTGGCTGAAAGTACATGGACTGTAGTTTCCTGTGTATCAATTTCAGATCCGAAGGAGGAAACAGTGACATGTGGCATGTTGTACAAGTTTTCTCTACTGAACTAGGCCATAATTAGGTCATTGTGGGAGACTGGGCATATCTTTACCTTGAAGAATCCAAATCAGGTCAGACCTATGGCATTCAATAGAAGATTCCGAGGGCTACTACAGGAACAAATATCATATGTTGAAGATCCAAAATCATAGAGATAATTCAGTTTTAATATCGAGCTCCTCAAAAGAAATAAAAAACCCTTATAAAGCTCTACTATGAGGCATGAAGAGGAAGAATTGCAATATGAGATATCAAAATTATGGTACCAAGTACAAAAAAAATTTCTCTTACAAAGAGAAATCAAAGATGACATAGATGGTTTAAAAGAAAAAATGGAGGCTATGTTGGATAGTTTGAAGGATCAAATGAAATCTAATATGGATGATAAAGTAGTGGAAGATCACATCGAGAATAAACAACAAGTTATCCAACTCTCAAATAATATCCCAAATTTGGTGCAGAATCGAATGAAAGAATAGGAAGATAAACATCACATCAAAAGAAGTTCTGAAGCAGTCACAGAAACAAGAACTCGACAACTACCAATTCAATCAATTTCAAGACATCTTAGCAAGTGGAAGAACTTAACTGTTGAAGATTCCACATGGGAGGATGAGAATTTTATACAGAAGCATCTAGAAATAATCAAGCATTGAGGGAAACACTTTTTTGAAGGATAGGGGCATGTTATATCCCTATACTACTAGTGTAGTCCCTTATTGTTGTTACTGTAGCCCCCTTATTGTTATTGTTGTACCCCTATAACCCCCATATTGTTATTATTGTCCCCTTACATTATTATCGTTAGGTCAGCTAGGATTATCTTGTGACCCCATAAAATCCTATATATAGAAAGGAGGTTTTTTCATTTTTATCATCCAATAATTTTTCATTTATGTAATGTATAAGAGGTTTCCCCCTCGAAGTGTCTTATTTATAAGGCGTTGGTCTCTCTGTTTCTTCTATTTTTGGAGCTAGTTTCATAACACCCCTATAGTCACCCACATCAGACACTGACTTAGTGCACCAACCTGACCCATCACTATAGTTTTGTGGTGCATCGTGACTCATTTCATCTCATCGATTTTCTCAATATGAAACTACGCGATCCATACTACACTTCACTTTTTATATATCACGATTATTAGAATTCATAATTTTACACTTCACTTTTTATATTTCATGATTATTAAAATTCATAAGTTTAACACTGATTGAAGTATGTAGATAATCATTCCATATAATTATGTCTTAACATAACTAATATGCAAATGATATGAATGAAAGTAATCTGATAAAATAAACAACCCAACAAGTATAACAATTGTCAAATATTCAAATGTGTTACAACCAAGTGAACTCTAGTCTCGTATAAAAGTTTAAAAATGATAATAGCATACAATTCATACAAACCTATCCCAAATTTCCTATTTGATTAAATTCCATCGATCACAACTTTTTCATATATCAAAATTGTTTCACTGGATAAAAATAATAAGTACTCTTGTATGCATGCAATGCATGAAGATTTAAGTGAAGTGAAGGAAATAAAGTTAAGTCTAATATTAGAAGTCAAGTGAATGAGAGTTAAAAGTTAATTCCTTGTCAAGAAAATCTAAGTTAAGGAAAAGGAAAATGTTGATTTGTGTTAAAGTGAAGTTTGAAAAGTTTAGTCAAAGTGTCAAGTGATAGTTTTCACGAGGAAAATAAGGTTAGAGTTTGCATGATTCCATATTTAGAAATTTTAATGATTATATATTCATGGTTGGGTCATTGTAATGTGAAGTAATAATAAATAATAAAACAACTCGATGGATGTTTATGAGAGATTAATTAATGAATAAAACTTATTTATTCAAGCAAAAGCTCGTATACTTATTTGTCTTGTGTTTGCATGCTTATCGTTTCCTCTAAATAACAAATGGTATCAGAAAAAGGTTTAGCAAGGTTTCAAGGAACCAAAGGAGTTAATAAGGTCACAAGATAGTTCCACTAAGAGCCTTGGATATTTTGAATAACTTGCAAATCGAAGTTTTCATCCATTGGTCCATAAGTAGATACTAGAGTTTGTTAAGAGATTTTAAACCCAAATACTAGAATATTAGGGAGAGTATCTTATAGAATCACCACCATATCAAGAGGAAAGATCCATATCCATTGACTAAAGAAGGTGTCTCCATCATAAGTTCTAGTCATGAATGTCCATAACAATCTCTGTAGAAGAGCTTAAAAAATTTCTAGTAGTTGTTGGCAACCACCATTAAAGTGAAGGTTAAAATGCTTAGTTTTAAAGATAGTCATGTGTATGCAACATTCATTTCTAGAAGGCTGACATAGTAAGGAAAGAAGACATAATACAAAATAAAGATGACAATTATGGATCAGAAAGAAAGACTGAAGAAAACCAAGAAAAGAAATAGAAATAAAAAACCAAATTATTTCAAAGAGCTCATAGAGGTTCTAGCCACAATCGGGGAATATAAAAGACAAGTAGATGAAGTAGAACAATTTGAGGATGAATGAATTAGGATAGATATGGTAACACTTTCAAAATTTACTGGTAATACTTTTAATTTCTGGGAATTGTCAAAATGAAAAAAATTATTCGACGTAAAGAGTTGATTGAGTATCAATCTAATAACCCATATGATGAAGCATGTGATATCATAGTATTGAATCTAATAAAACATCCCTTGGATGACAAGTCCTTGTAAGGTAGAAAAAGCTACATCTTCCTAGGAGGCATGGAAGCCCCTCGAAGTAGAATTTGGTATAAAGGAAAGTGACATAAAACGAAAAAAATTATTATAGGGTGAAAATGGGAAGTTGGGTTTCACTTTTTGTCCTTTTTTGAGAAAAAACTTTCATTTTTTTCGGTTCTTCAACTTTTTGCAAGCTAAAACAATTTTTCTGTTTAGAATTTCATTTTGTGATAAAAATAAAAGTTGTCAGAAATTTTGTTAACTTTCCATTACTTATTTTTTGGAATTTTTTTATACATATTTGATATGTCAACTTAGAGTTTCTTTGAGTGTGTTTTTTAACAATCAACGAATTCATAAGTCATGTTAATACACAATCTTGTATTCTTTGAAAAATTGTGTTTTTGAGAAACAAAATGTGTTACAACAATCTAGATAGAGTCTACTTTGGTTTCATCATATTTACAAAGCCAATGGATGCATATCATAATTACTAGAATTTTTTTAACTGGTCCAATATGAAAAACTACATATTTTGAATATGTTTCGCGACACAAGAAATTTCTTAACATATAAGTTATAAACTAAAAATCTAAAAGCTACCCATTACAGACGACGGACCAATGTAATGTACCATAATTTTTTCAATTTTTTTTACAATGTATTTTGGAAGATACAAAATTTTGATTCCACTGAATCACAATGACCTTCAGAAATTGTTTGCATTCGTTTTATTAAAAAATTAATTAAAATTAGTAAATATTTATGAAATTCCATGAAATTTATATTTCCTGAAAATAGATTCAATTCTGAAAATGCTTGTCTTGGTTCCGATGGTTAATTCAGAATGTTTCATGGAGTTTAATCAGTCTAAAGTTGCAGAAACATATTCAGGGCTTGGCTCTGCGTAACTGGTGACGCATTAGTTCGGCCGAACTCTTAAACAAAGTTCAACCGAATTATTTTATGCACCAACAGCCCATTAAGTCAAACGACAAAGTAGTTCGGCCGAACTATTTCTTCAAATTTCAGTCGAAATTTTAATTAACTTTCCGTCGGCTGGAAAGTACCGCCGAGCCCCTCCAAAAAAAAAATTCGTGGCAATATAAATTGCCGTGAAACCATTCATTATTTTCGCATATTTTCGCGCATTTGGTCTAATTTTACAAAAGAATTGATCTGATTTTGCAAATAATTGTTTTGGGTTGAAGGACTTTTCTTTGAGACACATTATTTTCGTACATTTGATCTGGTTTTGCAAGGAATTTTTTTGGGTTTAAAGAATTTTCTTGGACATACATTCAAAAGACATTTCTTGGAGGTATGTGATAGAATTTTTTGGGCTTCATTTTTTTTTAAAGTATGGATTTGGGCTTAATTTTGAAAGAACGTTTTTTGGTTTTGGGTTGAAGTAAATCTTAATGAGTGTTTTTGTAACTTTTAAATTAATTTTTTTTGTAGGACTTGGAAGGAAATATTTTGAACTTTGTTTCATTTTTATAAGACATTTTTTTCTTGAATTATTTAAAGTAAGTGTTTTGGATTAAAGTATGTATTTTTTGCAAAATTTTTAAAATGTGTTTTTTTTTTAAATTAAATCTTTTGTGATGTTTTTTTTAATTGAGTTTTTGTCTAAATTTTTGAAGGAAATTTTTTGAACTTCATACTCTATTATCATGGGAAATCGAAGAAATTGTACGAGAAAATATGATCGAAAAAGAGGCTCTGAGGAACGTAGAGAAGAGACGAGACAATCTCGCAAAATAAAGATAGAAGCACTCTCAAATATTGAAGGGGAAAATCAACCTCAACTAGAAGTTTAAACAAGTATGTAAATGTAAATATTATGATTTTGATATATTTAAAATTTTCCTAGTGTAAAATGTGAAGCTTAATTTTTATTTGATGAACTAATTTGAAAAATATTTTGCAATGTAAATAGAGAGAGATATTCCTCAAAACATTGATGATGAGATACAAAATTTTGAAAGAGAAAGTGAAAGAGATATTGAACCAATGATTGAAGATGGTGAAAATGTTGAAAGAAATTCAAGTGAAGAAATTGAATCACAAGGTATATATATATATATATATATTGAACACATGCACGTATTATTGAAATTATACATATTTTTTAATTTAGTTATTTATTGAATATGTAAACTTATTATGTACTATTCATTCGAATATGTATAGATGAAATCAATGTCGATGATGAGATGTTAGAAAATGTTGACACTCACACATATGGAGATAAAAAAGCTGACCATTATATATGATATCGTGTTAACCACATTTTTGAGAAGTATTTCATAAAGGAAAATGTGACATTTCAAGCCCAAATGTTGAAAGGTCTCCTATCATTAAGGAAATTAAAAGAAGCTACGACTTTATTGGGTATTCGAAAATCAACCAAAGATAAAAAAAATGAAGGAAAATGTGATACAAAATATAAATAGTGCTATAAATTCAATTAGAAGATCTAGATAGAAAAATGTTTCAGTTGTACGTAGAGAAATACATATGGCAGTGGTTTCATCAAGTACTAAAGAGAATCACTTGGTAAAATCTATGGCACGAGCATTAGGAACCTCGCGAAAAACTTTGCACAAACATCAGAAATTTCGGTTGCAAATAGATGTAAATGATGAACTTGCTTGTTGGAGAGCTATTTGTAGGCAACCATACAAAGATAGACTTGGAGAAAATGTTAAAAAAATAATATATGAATATTGGAAGAACAATTCGCGTGTTTTGCCAACTGTAAGGCATGTGATGCGAAGAAGAATAGCTTGAAATCAGTAAGAAGAACATGAAAAATATTTCTTGGAAATCACTCAGATAGAGTTATTCAACAAGTTCAAAGAAGAGAATCGTCAAATTCATGTTTCACTCAGTGCTTTTGTTCAAAAAAAACCATGGTATGTAAAACCTATCACTGTACGCGACACTTGTTGTTGCCGTTATCATGTGGAATTTGAGTTATATTATGACACATTCCTTGATTTTGGTAGAACATTTTGGAAGGATTCACCTCCTCCTTCCACTATCCATGATTTCATATCTCAAATTCTATGTGAAAGAGAAAGCGATGAACTATTTTACAAAAAGAAATGTGTTGGTGGTAAAAAATGCGATGATTGTGGAAATTTGACTAAATTTCAAAACATATATCGTATTGATATAAATGATCAATCATTGTCCAACATGAAAGTGAAATGGAAGAGATATGAATATATCGGTACATCGATTCAAGGTGCAAATAGTGTTAAAAGAATCGAATTACGAGAAGACGAAATTTTTCTGATAGAATTTTTGAGAAAGTTTGAGGCAAAAATTTACAAATACACCAAGCATTCCCATAGAGCTCGATGGCAAGACTTGCAATTCAAAAAATCTCGTGAATTTTTTCCACCAGGGACCATTTTGTCAGTGATTGATTTTGCAGAAAACTACACATTTGTTCCACAAAAGGAAATTCAGAGTGAATACTATCATTCTGACCAAGTCTCCATGCTCGTCCATATTCTATATAGACATGCTGAACAAAATGTCGATCATATAGAAAGCACGAGTGAAAATCGACATATTATTAAAGAATATCACTTTTATATCAGTGACGATCGTACACATGATACATGTTTTGTACAACATTGTTTTGGAAAAATTTATGATTCATTGAAAAATCGTGGAATAACATTCAATGAACATTGGATATGGTTAGACGGATGCGCAGGTCAATTCAAATCTGCACGATCATTCTTTTGGTTGTGTTGTCTTCATAAGAAAACTTGCATTAAACATTGTTGGAATTTCTTTGAGACTGGCCATGGAAAAGGAGAACACGACAGTGCAGGGGCATGCATAAAACGAGCACTTCGAAGATATCAAATGAACCCCTCTACAAGCCGACTTGTGGACACAAAAGAATTTGTTCAATGGCGCATCGCTGCTTTAAGCCATGAGACTGACCGATCAAGGGAAGTGCTAAGGTACATTCAATTTAATTTTTATTGAATATCTAATTAAATAAATAGTGTACATTTATCACAATGATTATCTATGATTGTATTTTGATATCATATTTACATTCTTCTTTAAATTTTCCATATAAAGGTTTTTTTTGGCATATTGGGATCGAAGACATAGATAGATCAATTGGAAATGACGTTGAAACAATAAAAGGGACTCGAAAATTGCATTCAATTAAAACAAAGTCGTCCAAAAATGTGTTTGCATTGGATAAAAGAAAATATTCTTGTTTTTGTCCTATTTGCATAGACAACACAAAATCCAATGACGTTTGTGAAAAC
The DNA here is from genome assembly GCA_034641835.2 of Pinus albicaulis. Taxonomy (NCBI): domain Eukaryota; kingdom Viridiplantae; phylum Streptophyta; class Pinopsida; order Pinales; family Pinaceae; genus Pinus; species Pinus albicaulis. The sequence goes on from CM076572.1 coordinate 968,617,705, forward strand.
AAAACGTATGTAAAATATTGGAAACATACAGAGCTAAATACAAAGGGCAAAATGTCCGTTGCAATGTTTGAAGAAATGCAATCAGAGGAGACTACAATATCATCCGATGCTGATCGAGTTTTTGATCTTGTTAGAGAAGGTAAAATTTGAATTTCTTTCTAATGATAAAGATCTAGAAATAAATTTGAATATGTATTATTTTGTCAAGTTTGTTGTATTGTGCAGGAGATGTTTTTGTTGTAATTGCACCTATTGACAATGATGAAAATGTGAAGTATTATTTGATGCGTTGCACTGAACGAAAAATGAAATTATTAGAAGACTATAATGATCACAGATTTCCATATGAAAGAGGATCTATTATACTGAAAGGTTATTTTTTCAGACAAACTAATCAAAGTGGGAATTTTGTTTACTTTGAAGACTATGAACCTGATTTCATAAGTTTTCAATATAGTCACTTGGTGTGTGCAGCACGCATAAAGTTGATCGAGGTTCAATCAAAGAAAAAAATGAAAATTAAGAAATGGAAAATGTCAAAATCCGATCATGAACGGATTATTGAAGATGGCATTCCATTGGAATTTTTTTGATTGAACTGCCCAACAATTTATTCTCTTTGGATTATATGTTCTAGAACTTCCAGTACTCAATTAAAAATTGAGCTGCCTTGTTATGTTATCTGTGCAAGTGTTTTCACATGTACAAATTGTTTTGGTACATGCACACTCTAGTATCAACTGAAAGTAGCATTTTTATACATGCATTGATGAAAAATGTAGCATGTACATATTGGATATATATGTATATGTTCTAGAATGAAATTAATTTTTCAAGTAGTTTTACTATGTGCATTGATGAAAAATGTTGCATGTACTGGATATATACACGAACTCAATGCACGTAGTTTTTCTTGTGGGATTTTTTGGTAAAAAGTATCCACAATGTAAATAAATTATCTGCAGTATAATTTTGTACGAAGATTCCTTTCAGATTAGAGACTCAGAGCACTTCTTCGACTTTTGGTGGGATTTGACCAACATCTCTATTCCTGATTGAAAATCTAAATTTGTAAGTGTAGTTTTCAATGGTCGGATATGTTCTGTGCATTGACATACAATAACAGCACGTATATATATATATATATATATATGTTCTCGTACGATTAAGCCAGAATAAGATCACTTAATTTACCAATTTATAAATCAACAAGGCTACCTAGTTGAGTGCATTAATGACATTGACCCTAATTCAACAAACATATATCTTCTTCTTATATTTCCAATCAAAATTAAAGGATTTATATGGGAAAGATGTAGAACATATAGCCCATGAACTACTTTTTAGAGGTCAATGAAGGTATCATCATGTGGGAAAATGTTTCAAAAACACTTGATCATACTTAAAAGTAATCTTAACTTGGTACACACCATTCATTTGGTTGCACACAAGTTCAGAATTGGTGAAAACTACAATTCCATTTGATCCATACTTCATCACTATTCCTAAGCCTTCTATCAATCCAATATAATATGCCTCATTGTTTGTTGTTCTTCCCGGTATATTCATTTTCCTTTAGATGACTTTTCTAGTCGCAATATTGGAAAGCACATATGCAATCACTCAATTCCCTGGATTGGGATAGCAAGAAACGTCTATGCATAATTTCCATTTTTAAACCATAGTTAATGGTTTTCTTATCCCTAAAAAAAAAACAAATTCAATAAAAATATATATATTAAATTGACATCTATTGCAAATGCATGGGAGAAATGAAAAACTTATATTTATATCTATTCCAGAGTTTGACTATAGGGGCATTTACTAGATATGTCACCTTTCATAGAAGACAAGATCCAGAGGCTACCTAGCCCTTTAGGGACTCTGCATATAGAACTACCATGGATATCAAAATGAAAAACTTCTAATTAGATCTATTCTAGAGATTGAATGTAATGACATTTACTCTTAGGTTAAAACCCATATGTTTTGTATCAAATCGCTTTTGGTTTCAATGGGAAACTTTTATGGCTAATTTGTGTTTTACATGTTGAATATAAGAGGGTTTTTCTCTCTCATTTTTTGAGACCATGGATATGAAAATGAAAAAATATATACTTGGTTAAAACCTATGTTTTGTATCAAATTGATTTTTGTTTCTAAATACTATATACATGTTGATTGTAGGAGAATTTACTGTAGGGGCATTTAGATCTATTCCGGAGATTGACTGTAGGGGCATTTACTAGATATGTCACCTTTCATAAAAGATGAGATCCAGAGGTTACCTGGCCCTTTACAGAATCTGCCTATAGAACTACCATGGATATGAAAATGAAAAACTTCTAATTAGATCTATTATAAAGATTGAATGTAGGGGCATTTACTAGATTAGGTTAAAACCTATATGTTTTGTATCAAATCACTTTTGGTTTCAATGGGAAACTTTTGTGGCTAATTTGTGTTTTACATGTTGAATATAAAAGTTTTTTTCTCTCTCATTGTTTGAGACCATGGATATGAAAATGAAAAACTATATACTTGGTTAAAACCTATTTTTTTTTATCAAATTACTTTTGTTTCTAAATACTATATACATGTTGACTGCAAGGGCATTTATTGTAGGGGCATTTAGATCTATTTCAGAGATTGATTGTAGGGGCATTTACTAGATATGTCACCTATCATAAAAGATGAGATCAAGAGGCTACCTGGCCCTTTACAGACTCTTCCTATAGAACTACCATGGATATGAAAATGAAAAAAATTCTAATTAGATCTATTCTAAAGATTGAATGTAGGGGCATTTACTAGATTAGGTTTTAAAACCTATGTTTTTGCCATCAAATCTTTTGGTTTCAATAGGAAACTTTTTAGCTAATTTATGACTTTGTTGAATGCAAAGGTTTTTTTATCTCTCATTGTTTGAGACCATGGATTTGAAAATGAAAAACTATATACTTGGTTAAAACATATGTTTTGTATCAAATTACTTTTTTCTTCTAAATGCAATATACCTGTTGAGTATAGGGGCATTTACTGTAGGGGCATTTAGATCTAATCCAAAGATTGACTATAGGGGCATTTAATAGATATGTCACCTTTAATAAAAGATGAGATCCAAAGGCTACCTGGCCCTTTAGAGACTCTTCCTATTTAACTAACATGGATATGAAAATGAAAAACTTCTAATTAGATCTATTCTAGAAATTGAATGTAGGGGCATTTACTAGATCAGGTTAGAACCTATGTTTTGTATCAAATAACTTTTGGTTTCAATGGGAAACTTTTATGGCTAATTTGTGTTTTACATGTTGAATATAAAGGTTTTTTCTCTCTCATTGTTTGAGACCATGAATATGAAAATGAAAAACTATATAATTGTTTAAAACCTATGTTTTGTATCAAATTACTTTTTGTTTCTAAATACTATATACATGTTGAATATAAAAGGTTTTTTCTCTCATTGTTTGAGACCATGGATATGAAAATGAAAAACTTCTATATTTAAAACTATTCCAGATGTGGCTAATTTTTGTTTTACATACATTGAATATAAAAGGTTTTTTCTCTCATTGTTTGAGACCATGGATATGAAAACGAAAAACTTCTATATTTAAAACTATTCCATAGATTGATTGCTATAAGGAAATTTACTCTTAGGTTAAAACCTATGTTTTGTATCAAATCACTTTTAGTTTCAATGGGAAACTTTTATGGCTAATTTGTGTTTTACATGTTGAATATAAAAGGTTTTTTTCTCTCTCATTGTTTGAGACCATGGATATGAAAATGAAAAACTTCTATTTAGATCTATTCTAGAGATATGGCTAATTTGTGTTTTACATATATTGAATATAAAAGGTTTTCTCTCATTATTTGAGACCATGGATATGAAAATGAAAAATTTCTATTTAAAACTATTCCAGAGATTGACTGTAGGGGCATTTACTCTTAGTTTAAAACCTATGTTTTGTATCAAATCACTTATGGTTTCAATGAGAAACTTTTATGGCTAATTTGTGTTTTACATGTTGAATATAAAAGGTTTTTTTCTCTCTCATTGTTTGAGACCATGGATATGAAAATGAAAAACTTCTATTTAGATCTATTCTAGAGATATGGCTTGTTGGAACACCTAATTCTACATAGGTAGGTGTGGAATGCGAAAAGTCACAATGGAGTCCAAGTGACCTTGGAATATGAAACCAAGAGTCACACCATTGTACTATAAATGTACATCTTTGTATAATGGAAAATAAGAAAGCCTCGCGCTTATCCTTCATTTTGTGTTGAGTCTCTTTTGTGTGTGTTTATTTTCCTCATACACCATGTGTGTGCTTAACATGGTGTTTAACATGGTATCAGAGCGAGTGATTGCTGGCCCTGCTCCAAATTGAGTGAGCCATTTGTGTTTATGGCCTGTGCCTATTTGCAAAAATTCTTGATGTTTTTGCAGCATTTTAGAGAGATTTCTGCAGCAGTGCTTTTTGCTGCCTTCACCAGTCAAAGATTTTCTGCAGCATTCAGAAATCTGCTTTGAAAAGGAGCAGCATTCAGAAATTGGCAGCATTTAGGCATTGGCTTTGAAGAAAGGCAACACTTCCCATCTGAAGGTTTTCATTCTAAATTTTCTCTGCAATTTCTGCTCATTAAAATCTGCAATTTGAAGAGCTGCTGGATACTATTTATATTGGGTTTCTGAAGAAGTTTATGAGTTTTTAGTGGAAAATATTTCTGAGTATTTTTAAAATTCTGCATTTTTGAGCTGCTGAGAGGGTTTTTGAAGATATTTTTGAATTTTCTACTGTTATAATATTCTGAAAAGTCTTGAGTTTTTTGTAAAAATTTCTAAGCTTCTGAACTACATATTTTCTGCTGCTGGACTACTGGAAAAATTTCTGATTTTTCTCTGCAATATCTGGAAATTATGTTGTTGTTTTAATGATAATTTCCTGATCTCTGCTATTTTTAAATAAAAATTAAAAATAAAAATAAAAATAAAAAAATTTCTGCAACATTCTTGGCCTCTCGGCCCCCATTCCCCTACGCAACAGCACAACCCCTATCTCCCAACTCTCCCGCTCACACTCGACCCTCATTGCATCGACCACACTCTGTCTATCTACACAAGCCCCTCTCCACTATCCTACCCCCCTTCCTATTCGCTCCCCCTTACTCTACTACCTCACCCACGTCTCTCCCTAACCCCGGCTCCCCTGCTAACACTCGGCCTTCACACTGCGTAATCCCCATGCCACTCAACACATAGCTCTTTCCCATGCCTTACAAACGCTTTCACTCCTCCCCTGCACCATTCTCTTACGACCCACTCTCCAACGCTCGCGCTCCCTTACTCTTCCCCATCCCTGCGACCTTATGCCTCTCTCCCCACGCGGTTAACAAATAGTCCCTCCCCTCGCTGTTAACACTCCGCTCCTTCACCGCTCAACCCACATCCCCTTCTCACTCGAACTCTACAGCTATTTCTCCTGTAATACACCCAAACCTCGCCTCTTCCCAACACTTCCGCTGTCCCCTCCTACCCCTCTCCCACATCAACGCACAACCTCGCTCATTTATTTTTTAAAATTCCGTCTCCTCCCCATTTCCCTCTCATTTTTAATTTTTTAATTAATTTTTAATTTTATAAATTAAAAAAAAAAAAATCAAATCCCATTCCTTTTTAATATTTCCCTTTCCGTAATTAAAATTCCCTTTTATTACAATTAAAATACCTTTCCATATAATAAATTCTCCCCTCCCATTTCAATAAATTATCTCTTTTTCCATTATTTTAATTAATTCCCATTAATTCATTTTATAATTAATTAAAAAAAATAATCAGAGAGAGAGGAAGAGAAGAAGATAAGATAGAGAATATGAACAACATAATTGAAGAAATGACATGTGAGCAGATGGACTGAATATATAGAAAAATTTGCAGATTTGACATTTTATGATTTGTGGCATAAGGGTGATTTTTTTGAAGAAATTGACATTTGAAGACGAGTTGTTATTGGTGCAAAACAACTCTTTGAAGGAAAATTCAGCTACCTTAAAGGCTTCTTGCATAGTTGTATTTGCTGCACATTCATTTTGCAGTAATATTGTATTGAACTGACATTATATTGCCTCTTCATTCATCATTGGAATTATTGAATTTGAGTTGTTGATGTAAGTCATTGTTGATTTCCCTCCATCATTTGAGGAGCAAATGTTGTACTTTGAGATTTCCATAGTTGGAAATTCTTTTGAGTCATTTGTATTTGTTGTTGCATCACATTGTAAACGGATGCATTTTCGGTTGAAGCCAACTTCCTTTCATTTTTTGAGCCCAAGTTGTTGAAATGGCTAAAATCAATGAGGTGTTAGAGTTGTTGAGTAACCTCATTCATTCCAATGTTGATGACATGATAAAAATGAGCAAGAATTCTCTTTGCAATATTCAAAGTTGTTTGCTAGATGCACAAGAGAAGATTGAGTTTTTGCAGTTGGAATCTCAGCTCCAACAAGACGAACTTTAGCAAAAGAGTCACCATTCTAAACCTGTTTCTGTTTATAATATTCTAAAGGACTCTCATCAGAAGAAAGAAGATAAAGTTGCAGTTGATCCACATTCACCTCCTTGTACTAGAGCAGATGTACATGCACATGCAACATCTCAGCCTGCACTTCTCAAGCCCATCATCAGACCTTAGGAAGAGCTTGTCAACAACAAGCACCGAACTGGTCTTGGATATGATAAGGATGTGTCCTTTCATATTCCAGACTACACCAAGCCCATCATATTTCAAAGTGTCGGATTCCTATATGATAGTTCATCTGCAGTTGTTCCAGATCCTGTTCCACAACAACACCAGATTGTAAAATTCCAACACTGAGATCGAGTTGGCCATATGAAAGATCATTGTTTTGATCTTCATCCATGCAAGCACTGTGGTCGAGACACCCATTCTTTAGACAGATGCTTCAGACACAAGCCTCCTGCAAGAACCAAGATTTATCTTGGATGGATCGCTTCTTGGCAATGGGCATCAGCAGCCAAGAAGATGTTTAAGTCACATGTCAGAACATGTTCACAGATATTGAGTAAACTTGCAGTTGAGTTTTCGCCATCATATCACCTTGTCCCTGACAGGGGGGAAAATGGTGGCCATGTACAAGCTTTGATGACAGATCAAACGAGCCTGAGCCACAATATCTCATTCCATTTTCAGAGTTGTAGCCAGAGAAACAACAATTCAAGCGAGCCTGAGCCACAATTCATCATTCCAGATTCAGAGATGGAGCCAGAGACACGGATGCCCATTATCATGCCTTCAGTTGGTGGACAACCTTAAACCATCATCTTTGGTTGGTGGATAACCTAAAACCATCATAGGTAGTAGACCTCCCTTCTTTTAGGTTGAAGGTCTCCCTTTCATATATGAGGAACACTTCCTCTAGTAGAAGCCTTCAGCTTAGCAGCCTTCAGCTTCTTGCCAGCTTTGGTTGAGTTCCAGGAAATGCTTCAAGCATTCCAGAGTTGTCGGTAATCCTAAAACCATCACAGGTAGTAGACCTCCCTTCTTTTAGGTTGAAGGTCTCCCTTTTTAATGAGGGACAATTCCTCTAGCAGAAGCCTTCAGCCTCTTGCCAGTTTTGGAAGAGTTCCAGGAACTACAACAAGTTTTGCATTCCAGTGTTGGTGGTCATCCTTAAACCACCTCTTTTTTCCAACATTTTAGAGAGTTGATTCATCCCAAGTGCTACCATGTATACTTTTCAGATTTGTATTACAACTCTTTTCTTGGACTCACACATACCCCTTCTGATTAAGGGGGGATGTTGGAGCACCTAATCCTACATGGGTAGGTGTGGAATGCGAAAAGTCACAATGGAGTCCAAGTGACCTTGAAATATAAAACCAAGAGTCACACCATTGTACTATAAATGTACATCTTTGTATAATGGAAAATAAGAAAGCCTCACGCTTATCCTTCATTGTGTGTTGAGTCTCTTGTGTGTGTGTTTATTTTCCTCATACACCATGTGTGTGCTTAACATGGTGTTTAACATGGCTAATTTGTGTTTTACATACATTGAATATAAAAGGTTTTTTCTCTCACTGTTTGAGACCATGGATATGAAAATGAAAAACTTCTATTTAAAACTATTCCGGAGATTGACTATAGGGGCATTTACTCTTAGGTCAAAACCTATCTTTTGTATCAAATCACTTATGGTTTCAATGAGAAAATTTTATGGCTAATTTGTGTTTTACATGTTGAATATAAAAAGTTTTTTTCCTCTCTCATTGCATGAAACCATGGATATGAAAATGAAAAAATTCTATTTAGATCTGTTCTAGAGATATGGCTAATTGGTGTTTTACATACATTGAATATAAAAGTTTTTTTCTCTCATTGTTTGAGACCATGGATATAAAAATGAAAAAATTCTATATTCAAAACTATTCGAGAGATTGATTGACTTGTAGGGGCATTTACTCTTAGGTTAAAGCCTATGTTTTGTATCAAATCACTTATGGTTTCAATGGGAAACTTTTATGGATAATTTGTGTTTTACATGTTGAATATAAAAGGTTTTTTTCTCTCTCAATGTTTGAGACCATGGATATGAAAATGAAAAACTTCTATTTAGATCTATTCTAGAGATATGGCTAATTTTTGTTTTACAAACATTGAATATAAAAGGTTTTTTCTCTCGTTATTTGAGACCATGGATATAAAAATGAAAAACTTCTATATTTAAAACTGTTCGAGATATTGATTGACTTGTAGGGGCATTTACTCTTAGGTTAAAAATTATTTTTTTTATGAAATCACTTATGGTTTCAATGGGAAAATTTTATGGCTAATTTGTGTTTTACATGTTGAATATAAAAGGTTTTTTTCTCTCTCATTGTTTGAGACCATGGATATGAAAATGAAAAACTTCTATTTAGATTTATTCTAGAGATATGGCTAATTTATGTTTTACATACATTGAATATAAAATATTTTTTCTCTCATTGTTTGAGACCATGGATATGAAAATGAAAAACTTCTGTTTAAAACTACTAGAGATTGAGTGTAGGGGCAGTTTACTCTTAGGTTAAAACCTATGATTTGTATCAAATCGCTTATGGTTTCAATGAGAAAATTTAATGCTAATTTGTTTTACATGTTGAATATAAAAGGTTTTTTTCTCTCTCATTGTTTGACACCATGTATATGAAAATGAAAAACCTCTAGTTAGATCTATTCTAGAGATATGGCTAATTTTTGTTTTACATACATTGAATATAAAAGGTTTTTTCTCTCATTGTTTGAGACGATACATATGAAAATTAAAAAATTCTATATTTAAAACTATTCGAGAGATTGATTGACTTGTAGGGGCATTTACTCTTAGGTTAAAACCTATGTTTTGTATCAAATCACTTATGGTTTCAATGGGAAACTTTTATGGCTAATTTGTGTTTTACATGTTGAATATAAAAGGTTGTTTTCTCTCTCATTGTTTGAGACCATGGATATGAAAATGCAAAACTTCTATTTAATTCTATTCTAGAGATATGGCTAATTTGTGTTTTACATACGTTGAATATAAAAGGTTTTTTCTCTCATTGTTTGAGACCATGGATATGAAAATGAAGAACTTTTATTTAAAACTATTCCAGAGATTTACTGTAGGGGCATTTACTCTTAGGTTAAAACCTATGTTTTGTATCAAATCACTTATGGTTTCAATGAGAAACTTTTATGGATAATTTTTGTTTTACATGTTGAATATAAAAGGTTTTTTTCTCTCTCATTATTTGAGACCATGGATATGAAAATAAAAAACTTCTATTTAGATTTATTCTAGAGATATGGCTAATTTGTGTTTTACATACATTGAATATAAAGGGTTTTTTCTCTCATTGTTTGAGACCATGGATATGAAAATGAAAAACTTCTATTTAAAACTATTCCAGAGATTGACTGTAGGGGCATTTACTAAGGTTAAAACCTATGTTTTGTATCAAATCACTTATGGTTTCAATGGGAAACATTTATGGCTAATTTTTGTTTTACATGTTGAATATAAAAAGTTCTTCTCTCTCTCATTGTTCGAGACCATGGATATGAAAATGAAAAACTTCTATTTAGATGTATTCTAGAGATATGGCTAATTTTTGTTTTACATACATTGAATATAAAAGGTTTTTTCTCTCATTGTTTGAGACCATATATATGAAAATGAAAAACTTCTACTTAAAACTATTCCAGAGATTGACTGTAGGGGCATTTACTCTTAGGTTAAAACCTATGTTTTGTATCAAATAACTTATGGTATCAATGGGAAACTTGTATGGCTAATTTGTGTTTTAAATGTTGAATATAAAAGGGTTTTTTTTCTCTCTCTCATTGTTTGAGACTATGGATATGAAAATGAAAAACTTCTATTTATATCTATTCTAGAGATGTGGCTAATTTGTATTTTACATACATTGATAAAAGGTTTTTTTCTCTCTCTCATTGTTTAAGACCATGGATATGAAAATGAAAAACTCCTATATATTTAAAACTATTCCAGAGATTGATTCACTGTAAGGGCATTTACTCTTAGGTTAAAACCTATGTTTTGTATCAAATCACTTTTGGTTTCAATGGTTTGTTTACTAGCTAATGTGCTTTTATCAAATTAGTTCTGGTTTTAAAGCATATTCTGAAATCTTCTGTAACCACTTATTAGGCCTATCAATATGTAATTAGAGCACAATGAATATGAGAATTCGATACAATTACATGATAAAAAATTAGTAGAGATAAGCATTGTTTCTATAATGTTGGATGACTGGTTAGACTATAGGTTTCCACAGATTAATATTATTCAGTAAAAAATACGTAACCATTACTATTATTACTAAAAGCATGCTTAAGGATGAGGTATTTGCTAAGGAGAAAAGCATGCCTTAAGAGACAGTCCAAAATCTACTCAATAAGATGCAAGAATTCACAACAGATAAAAAAAGCTATTTCGTTAATCACAAATCAGTATCTATCAATATCTGTTATTTGTGTTTCTAAGGCTGGAAATTTTATTAGAAGCAGAAAAGAGTTGGCTAAATGGGCCATTCAGCCCAGTTCAGGGGTTTTCGTAAGCATAACTGTCCATTCAAACCAATTGCAACCCAGTTTTGGTCTGAACTGGTTCAGAATCCATCCTAATCATGTCTAGAACTTGGCATATTTTTATTTAAAGGTTTGGATTCACAGAGTATATATACATAACAGTCCAATTATGATAACACTCACACTCGCTAGTATAAGATGTATCATTACGCATATAAAGGCAATGGGGGACAGAGGAATGAGAGTGAGTTGTACCCTGAATTGAAAAGAATAAAGCAACTCTGTCAAAATTACTTGTCGGAATTGTTACCTTGCGGCGATATGACTTTGACATTTAAAGAAACATGTTTTCACCATTCAATTGCCAAATAAACCAAAGAATTTCTCTAGAGTGGGTTCTTCAACCTAAGATGAAAAAAATTAGTGCAATGAAAAAGTCATACAGAAATTCCAAACAACTGGCGAACTCTCACATTAGAGAATCTCTGTGAATTTTTTTAATGAGACATATTCAATGCAGGTCTCCTCTTTTGCTAAGAAAAATTACATTTACAGCTCACAAATATGTAAATAAGGTAAAATCAAGTACAGCTGAGAAATATGGAATTTCAAAAATTTCACTCTGTCAATGCTCCTATCTAGTACAATTTTTGATATTCCCTACAATATTTTAGAATCTCTAATATGGAGCAATTACTTACCTCGAGCACCTCTTGAGGACCAGCGCAACTCCTAAGCAACAATTCGCGGGCACAGGCACTAAATCAGCAACAAAGCAGCAGAGTGTGAATAGAGACGCACCACAGAAACTCAAACAGAAACTCGCGAATGGACTATGTGAACAGAGACGTGCTACAGAAAATCGAATAGAAACCCGCGAACAAACGATGTGAACAAAGACGCACCACAAAAACTCAAACAGAAACCCGTGGACAGACTATGCAAACAGAGACACGCCACAAAAAATCAAACACAAACCTGTGAACAGACTATACGAACAGAGATGCGCTACAAAAACTCAAGCAGAAACCCGCGAACAAGCTATGCGAACAGAGATGCGCGAAAATGATATTCGTTTGCGGGTGATATATTTATAAAATATGAGTTTGGCCGAACTGTTAGTGCCGGTTTTCCCATCTCTGGAAAAAATTTTGTTTGCCCACACTGTCATTGTGCCATCAATCTAAACGGAAGAATGATTTCGGCCGAAATTTCTCATACAGTTCAGTCAAAATTTCTCAAAATTTCGGCTGAACTATTGCCGAAAAAAAAATTTCACCCTTGATTCTCACAAAAGTGTAACCCAACTTCACATTTTCACCCTATAGTTTATTAACGAATCCATAGAAAGTCAACTGAAGGTATGAGAGTATATGAGAAAGACTCTAGGAGTAAAATAAAGCTTGGATAATCCCGCTCAAATGTGGAAGATGTTCATAAAGACTATAAAAGTGAAACCCATCATGCACACATGCATATGGATGAAGAATACATAGGAAATATTACGGAGTAAGAAATTCAAGTCTCTACATGTGAAGTAGAGAAAGATCATAAAGATACTCAAGAAACCCATTGTAACATGGATGGTGAAGATGATGGTGAATCCCACTATGAGAAGACACATGTGTATGGTGACTGTAAAATGAGTTGACTTAGTGAATCCAATGATATACCTCATTGATGATAATAAAAATTTCAATACATAAGTGAACAAGATGTGTGATCTAGTTGGTATAGTTGTAGTTGGTGATGAATTCTTAGCATCAAATTTTGAGGCATTTAAGTTTGAGAATAACAAAGACATTTTTTCATATGAAGTAATGGTTTGTAGAGATAAAAGTGTGTCTCTTATGAATCCAAATGATCTGAAATGACTATATTATTTTTGCTTTGCTAAGTGTCTTTCAGTTTTAAAAACATGTGCATAGTCAGTTCTATAGTTTGCATAAGAATTAAGGAGTTTTCCCCATGATTTTTAAATGATTTGTAGTGAATTAGAGGCATAAAACAAGCATAAATAACACTTAAGAGTAGTGTACAACAAAGAAATAAGTCACCACATGAAATTTACATAGCAGAAATGATGAATCATTTCACCCCTCCTGGGGTACATCTATTGGTCTAGCTCCTAATAGCTTGTCCATCTTTCATTATGCTCAAAATTTTTCTATTACATGTAGTTAGAGTGCTCTAATGTCTATTTTATTTGTATCAATGGCTTTAGAATTCTCCAATTAGTAAAAAATGACTCTTCATTCACTCAGAATGGTTAAAAATTGAGTCTCCTACTCTTTCGCCCAATATCTCTTCGGAAAACTCCACTAAAAGTGGAGAACTCCAGTTAATTGGAGTTAAACCTAGGCAGACCACGAAAAAAGGCGTGCCCTTGAATTTTCCGCCGATTAAACCATGCATTTAATTTTACATTTAGGTGCTGGCCACATTTGCACCCCCAAACTGTTACACACACTAGTGATTAGTGAAACTTGCGTTGAACTCCAGTTTATCATTGAACCATGGGTTTATTGACTGTCGGTTAAGACTATCTGCTCGGTTGTGTTAACGTTTAAATTTTTCCATGTGACAATACTCTGGGGACTGCTGGCGGTTCTCAACCCCCAAATTCATTTTCAACACATAATAAATACAACCCACAACCATAGACTATTAAGAAACATTGCGTAGAGTAGTCAGTAAGGTGTGTGCATGCTCGGAGGGAGGTCAGGGGGTCGATCCCTTCACCCTCTCCTAAAATTTAAATATTTGATTTCAGATCCATGTGGTAGCCTCAGAGCTGGCCACGTGGCAGCCTCTGATTGGCTCTTCAACCTGTACCACAAATAAAAACCTGACACTTTTCATCCAACGATTGGTCTTGAGAAAGGAATATTTCGAGAAAGATTCTATTTTTTGTTGACTGTACATCCACTTTTCTCACTGTGCATCCCAGTCCAACCTAATCAAACTGTCGTAATTTTACATATTTGGAATTTCAATTAGAATGCAATATCTTCCTCATATGACATCATTTTTTTAACCATTTGCGGTGCTGGAATTAGGAAGACGAGATCTATGCAACCATATTGGTTTCAACCCAATCCTATAGCTTTGAATTTTGAGCAAAATTTATGAACTCCTGATAATTCCTCCCCATTGGGAAGCTTTTGGACGCCAAAATACTTGATTACTTGTTCAGTATATGAGGTTATAACTCCCTTACCTTTCCAATCTCCATCCATTTTTCCTTACCTGGTTTAGTGCCTTTGAGCCCAACTCGAACGTAGTCAACACTTCCCCTCTTTGATGCTCTTGTCCTCTTGTCAAGAATTGTATCTTCTTTGAGCTCATGCAGAAACTCTGGCGATAAATCTTCAATAGAAGGTAGCTGAACATAACTTCCTTGATCATTGATCAAAGGAGGCTCATACAAGCGTAAGTTTTCAACATTAAGAACTTAATACATTTGAATGTAAGAAGGCAAATCAAGTTGGAATGCATTATTACCAACTTTTTTTATGATCTTGAAAGGACCATAACATATGGGTTTGAGATTTTTACCTTCCCCTTGCATCCTTTCCTTTCTAATTTACAACCATACCTCATCTCCCTCTTGAAATTTGTGATCAACCCAGTGTTTGTCATGCCTCTCTTTTTATTTTCTTTGACTTTTCTCAAGTTGTTCTTGAGCTTGTCGATGTATCATTTGAATTTTCTCAATGAACTTTCAAGCCTTATCCATATCACTATGGCCATCAATTGCAACATCCTTCCCAAAGATGAAGTCTAATGGTGATTTTGGCAAATACCCAAAGCATGTTTCAAAAGGTGAGGTTTGTGTTGAAGAGTGCTTTTCTCGGTTGTAAGCTTGTTTAATTTAATGCAGTTGTTCATCCCACAACTTAGGATTTTTGCTATAATATCCTCTCAATAGATGCATAGCTGTGATTTTCACCACTTTGGTTTTTCCATCTGTTTGTGGATGAAAAGCAATACTCTTTTTAAATTTTGTGTCCATCATTCTCCATAGATTTGACCAAAAATTACCAATGAACCTGGAATCCCTGTCACTAACAATAAAAGTGGGCAATCCAAAATGAACCCAAACATTTTGAAAATAAAGTTCAGCAGTTTTTTCAGTAGTAATGGTTTTCCTACATGGCATAAGTATACACATTTTGTTGAATCTATCCACAACTACATAAAGATAATCATGTTGCTTTCTTTACATAGGTATACCTCCAACAAAGTCCATGGAGACACTCTTCCATGGCCTTGATGGTACGAGTAGTGGTGTGTACAATCCAAGCTTCCTATTACTAGTCTTACTTGTTGCACACATAGAAAAACCTCTTATAAAATGTGACACGCTATCTATCATGTGAGGCCAATAACAATACCTCTGTAAATGCGCCATTGTTTTTCTTAACCCAAAGTGTCCATTAATAAGAGAAGAATGAGCTTCTCTCATGACACTTAGCCTCTCTCCTTGTGGAATACATAGCTTGCCCAAATGAAACAACAAATTGTTATGCATGTGATAATATTTTTCTTCAACTTGATTCCCTTCACTCAAACTAGCATACACATCTTGGAAATCAATTTCATGTGCATATTGTTCTATGTAACTCTCATGTACAATTGAATAATTTTTTTAGTAACGTAGAAGCACTAATGATTGGTCTTGAAAGAAAATCTGAAACTTAATTGAATATACCTTTTTTGTACCTTATAACCAAGGGAAATTGTTGAAGAAATCCCATCCACCTGAAATGTCTTGATTGCTACAATTTTTTTTGCGTCTGGAAGTATTGTAATGGTTGGTGACAGGTGTGTACAATAGTCTCTTTATCCATCAAGTAGTGTTTCCACTTCTTGAAACTTTGTACCAATGGATATAGTTCTTTGTCATATGTAGGATAATTAGTCACAACACCATTAGAATTTTCTGAATGAAAGGCGATAGGCTTAGCAGATGCAAAAGGACTACACCCATGGCATAATCACTAGCATCAGTTTGTATTTTGAATGGTTTTCTCAAATTTGTTAATGCAAGTACTCGAGCTAAACTGATCTTGTCTTTTAAAGCTTAAAAAGCTTGTTGTTATTTGCCTCCCCACCGGAAGCCTTTCTCCACACTTATCACTGCATGCATAGGAGTTGTGATGGAAGAAAAGTTATCAATAAAATTCCTCCAATATTGAGATGCACCTAAGAAAATTCTTACCTCGGTAACTGTTTTGGGTGTTGGCCAATTCACAATGAACACTGTTATCGATGAAATAGGTAACCTAACCTCAAAACGGGAACTCTAGCCCAAAAAGACTAAAAAAACATGAAAAAACACCCCCAAAACAAAAAAAGTGTATTCCAGAACGCACTTGGCTTTTTTTGAAGGTCAAATTTCAACATTTTATAAAATTATGCTAAAAACAAAATTGTTTCTTGAAAAAAGGATTGAAAAAACACCCTCAAAACAAAACCAGTTGAAGCTGGAATAACAAAAAAAAAAAATTGTCATATTTTTGACATTTTTAAAAATAGAAATAATATTTTTTAATTTTTAAAATTCAAACATTAAAAAAAACCTAAAATTTAAGAAAATAAAATAAATTTAAAAAATAAAAACATTTTAAAGCTTAAAATTTAAAAATATATAGGAATAAAAAAATAAAAATAAAAACAAAATAAAAATTTTAATTCAAACATTAAAAAAAACCTAAAATTTAAGAAAAAAATAAAAAATAAAATTTAAAGATTAAAATTTCAAAATATATAGAAATAAAAAAATAAAAATAAAAACAAAATAAAAATATTAAATTAAAAAGAAAAACAAGTTTAAAAAAGAAAGAAATTATAAAAATAAAATATATAAATTAAATTTAAAAAAGAAAAAGAAAATGTTTATTAAATTAAAAAAAAAAATTTAAAACAAATTTTTTTTTAAAGAAATATGTTAAATTTTAATAAATTTAAAACTTAAAAAAAAAAAAAACATTATTGAAATTAAAAGTAAAAAAATGAAAAATAAAATAGAAATAAAAATATTTCCCGAAAGATTTATAATTAAAATAAAATACAATAAAAATATTAAATTTAAAAAAATATATATTAAAAAAACAAATAGATTTTAAAAAATAAATTAAATTTAAATTATAAAAAATAAAATATATATATATATATGAACTTAAATTAAAAATATATATATATTAGATTTTATTAAATTAAAAAAATGTTAATATTAAAATAACAAATTAAATTAAAAGAAATAAATAAATTTTAATAAATAAATGAATAAGCAAATAAATTTTAAATATAAAGAAAAAGAAAAGCATTGTTAAAATAAAAAGTTAAAAATTCTTTAAAAATCAATTAAAATTGAAAAATTGAAAAAATAAATTAAATAAAATATATTAAATAAAAAACAAATTAATTTGAAAATATTAAGTTTAACTTAAAAAAAATCTAATTTTAAATACACAATTTTAATTGAAATAAAAAAAATAAAAACAAAAATTATGTAATTAAAAAAATAATAAAATAAAAATAAAAATTAAAAAAAAATATTAAATTCAAATAAATTAAAAAATCAATACAAAATTTACTGAATTTGAAAAAATGAAATGAAAAAACTAAACATAAAATTTAATAATAAAAAAAATATGAAAAAAAATTAATTAAATAAAAAAATACAAAATTTAATAAAAATTATTAACAAAATTTAGAAAAAAAAATAAAAAACAAAAAAAATGAATAAAATTAAAAAAAAAAAAAAAACAAAAAAATTAAAACAAATTAAATTTCGAATAGAAAAATTAAATTGACAAATAGTAATTTTAAATTTTTTGAATTAAAAAAAATTAAATTAAAAAAACAAATATTAAAAATTAAAAAAAATTAAAAAAATAATAACTTTTTTATCGTGGTGGCGCCGCCAATCGGTCTCCTGCCTAGATGACGACGGAGGCCGACCGCTAGGCGGGAGGCCGATTCCGAGAATTGCCCTCCCGCGGTGGGAGGTTGATTTTGGGAAACGCCCTCTCGCGGCGGGAGGGAGATTCCGGGAATCGCCCTCCCGCAGAGGGAGGCTGATTCCGGGAATCGCCCTCCCACGGCCAGAGGCCAATTTCAGGAATCGCCCTCCCACGGCGGGAGGTCGATTCCGGGAATCCTCCCACGGCGACAGGCCGAGCGATTCTCAGAATCGGCCTCTCGCCGCGGGAGGGCGATTCTCGGAATCGGCCTCCCGCGGCGGGAGGGCGATTCTCGGAATCGCCCTCAGGGCGATTCCCGGAATCGACCTCTCGCTGCGGGAGGGCGATCCCTGGAATAGGCCTCCCGCAGCGGGATGGCAATTCCCAGAATCGGCCTCCTGCCACGGCAGAGCGATTCCCGGAATCGGCCTCCCACCGCGGGAGGGCGATTCCCGAAATTAGGCTCCCGCCCAGGTGGCGGCGGAGGGTGGTCGCTTGGCAGGCGGGGGGCTGCATGCAGCCTCCCTGTTCACCCAGCGGCCGGCCTTCGCCGCCACCTAGGTGGGAGGCCGATTGGCGGTGCCACCACGATCAAAAAATTCTTTTTTTAATTTTTAATATTTATTTTTTTTAATTTGATTTATTATTTTTTTAATTTTTTTTTTTTTTTAAATTCAAAAAATTTAAAATTATTATTTTTTAATTCAAATTTTTTTATTTTAAATTTAATTTTTTTTAATTTTTTTGTATTATTGTATTTTTTTTTTAAATTTAATATTTTAGATTAATTATTTTTGAAAATTTAAAATTTATCCATTAAATTTATTAAATTTTAATTTAATTTTTTTTTTAATCTTTTATTTTATTTGGTTTTTCATTTTTAAAATTTATAAATTGTTTCATTTAAAAAAAAAACTCTAAATTTATGGATATTTGTTTTTTAATTATTTGCACGTGGTTTTTTTTCAAAATTTTTTTGTTTTTTAATAATAGTTTTTTTTTTTATAATTCTTTTATTTTAATTTTCTTTTTCAATTTTAAATTTTGTTTTTCTTTTTCAATTTGTTTTTTTTTGTTAAGTTTAAAATTTGTATTTTTGTTTTCGTATTATTATTATTATTATTTTAATTTAACATTTTAAATTTAATTTTTTCTTTTTTGTATTTTATTTTTTTTTATCTAAATTTTAATTTTGTAATTTAAATTATTTTTAAATTTTCTATTTAATTTTTTTTTTTAATTATATGGATTTTTTTAATAACTTGGAAAAAAATGATTTTGATGTTTTTTTTTTTTTTTTTTGGTTAATTTTTGTTTTTTTCTTTAAATTATGTGTTTTTTTTTCAAATTTTGACATTTCTTTTGATATAATTTTCGAATATTTTTGTTTTTATTTATTTATTTTTGTTTAAAGTTTTTTATTTTTACGAGTTAATTTTGTTTTTTTTTACACTTTTATTGGTTTTTTTTATTGTTTATATATATATATATATATATATATATATTAAATCTAAGTTTTGTGTTTTATTACCAACATGAAAATCACCACTCCAAAAAAAAAAGTTGATGTGCATTAATACGTTTCAAAATTAGCATGAAAATCACCGCTCTAAAAAAAAAAAAAGTTGATGCTGCATCAATACGTTTCAAAATTAGCATGAAAATCACTAACATTTTAAAACAAATATTCATACTTCATAAATAAAAATATTTGAGTGGCAAAAATGTACTAAAAAAAAAAGGTGATTCTGCATCACCACTTTTCAAAATCGGGTGCTTTTTATGCTACCAAAAAAAAGTAGGTAACAGTGTGGTTACCTATTTCATCGGTAACAATGTTAGTGGCCTCCACTTTAGAAGGATCAATCCTCAATTCTCCTCCTCCTACAATATGTCCCAAATAAACCAAAGAAGTCTTTCCAAACTCACAATTTGACATCTTAAGAAACAATTTCTCTTTCTTTAAAATATCAAGCACTCTATTTACATGCAAGACATGATCTTCTATTGTTTTGCTGAAAATTAAAATGTCAGCTAAGTACACAATAACAAAGTCATCGAGGAATGGTCTCAAAATATTATCCATAACTTGCATAAAAGTTGTCAGTGAATTACATAAACCAAAAGGCATAACTAGCCACTCAAAGGGTCCGTGTTTGGTTTTGAATGCAATTTTCCATATATCACTTTCTGTAATTCTTACTTCATGATATCCACTTCGTAAATCTAAATTAGAAAAAAAATTGCTTCTTTCAGCTGTTCAAGCAAATCATCTATTCTTGGGAGTGGGTAACGATTTTTTACTGTAATCTTATTCAAAGCTCAAAAATATACAGACATGCACCAAGTCCCATATTTCTTTGGTATCAAGACTATGGGTGAACCACATCGCGAGGTGCTTGGTCTTATGATTCATTTATCCAACATCTCTTTGATTTGATGGAAGAGGAAAATCCTACTGCAACTGAATCTCATGTTGAATTTCCCTTTTTGGAGGCAATCTTGTTGGCTCCTGAAACATCTCATGATGCCCACTAACCACATCATATAATTCTGATTTCAAATTAGGATCACATTCCTCAAAATATTCATGATTAATATCAGCCTTTTAGGCTTAATCTTAAGAAGAAAAAAATTCTTACTTGAATTTACTATCCTCTTTACCTATCCATCATTTACCAAAGCAATGTTTGTCTTCTTGCAATGTGCTCTAACAATGAACTACTTGCCATCTTTGAATAAATGATACTTGTTATCATGGCGATAGAAGATCACTTTCCTATCATACAAACAAGGACTCCCTAATACAATATCAGATATGTCAAGCGGAACCACATCTAATTCCACTGTGTCAACAAAGCTTGCAGTGATTGCAAACCTCAATATAAATTTCTTTGAAACCTGTAGATTTGCATCCTTACAAATCCAACCCAATGGATATGGTTTTGGATGTGGTATGGTCTCAAGGTTAAGTATTTTGACCAAATATTCAGAGATTAAGTTTTCTTGTGACCCACTGTCAGACAGTGTGTCAATCTTGGTATGCTTGGATATGACCCTCACATGAAGCAGTTATATTCTTTCTTCTTCATTTGGAGTGTTTAGGTGAAAATTTGATGTACTGGTACTGGGTTTAGTTTCAATTTCTTTTCCCTTTACATTATTTAATCCCATGGCTGTGATTTTAGTTTCATCACTTGAATCAGATCCTAAATCATGTTGAGCTGTAGCAACAGTTTTTTGTTTCCCTTTCTTATTGTTTTTCTTTGGCCTCAATTCAGGATGTAATTTCCAACAATGAGTTTCATCATGGCCTTCTTTTGAATAATGTTTACAAGTCACTTTCATCCTCTTTCTTAATAGATGCATTCTTTTTGTTTTTTACCCTTTGAGGTCTTTCCCTTGGCTTTACCCTTAAAATATTTCTTTCTACCCTCTTCAAGTATGTTCTTCCCTCTAGCTTCTAGATGTATGGCTTAAACACAAACTCCATGTAGACTGGTGGGGTTAAACATGAGAATAGTATGTTTTAGATAGCTATGTAAGCCTCCTATGTACTTAGGAAAAGCTTCTTGGCTCTGTAAATTCACCCCTAATAGTAGAGCTCTTCTCCTAAATTTCTGGACATATTTTTGCACATTTGTTTCCTTTAAATGCCTAAAGTTATGCCATTTCATGATGGATTTCTACATATGAGCTAATGGATAAAACTATTGTTTAATACCAACAATAAAATTTTACCATGATAGAATAATCTTACCATGTTTCTTGATTTACTACTTTGTCTTGGCTTCCCACCAAACAAGTGTTGTATCTTCCATTCTCAAAGAAGCTAATTGAATTTTTGTATCATCATCTTGAAGGTTCTATATTCTCAAATAGACCTCCAATTTCCAAATCCAATTATCTAGCTTGTCATCATTTACTTCACCATTAAACATTGGAAATTTGAAGTTAACATCAAGTTTTAATAAAGGAGATTTACTAGTGCTCTTGGACTTGTGTGGCGGATGTATTGAAGAAGAAGTAGAAGTTGATGATGATGATGAAGAGGGTGAAGATGGTGGCTCTCCATTTCCTCCATTTCCTCCATTTCCCTGTTTTGACTTGTTTTCATCATGTTGACTTCCTAAAGCTCCTTATCCTTCCTTTTGAAGTTTAGATCCTTCTCCTTCCAGTCTCTCATTCCTTTCTTGATAAAGGATTCTAATCATCTCAGTCATGTCAAGAAATTCTTTCCTAAACACTCTTTCTTCCTCCTTAGGGTCAACTTCTTCATGGATTTCTCCTTCTTCATGAGGCATGCTTAATGGAGTTTCTGCTTCTTTAGGAGGTGAACTAGGTGGTGGAGATTGTGGTAATCTTGATCTCCTTTGCTTTGGCTCCTTTTGAGACCCTCTTGCTTCCACCAATTTTCCTTCTCCCCTTTTGAGCTTGAGCCTTGTAAGCATCTAAACCTTACAAATAATTAAACAATTCTTTGCACTAAACAACACCGGAGAAAAAAATATAACTCTGATACCATCTGATCTAAAATGATTGTATTAGTTTTTCTATGCTAAGTGTCTTTCAGTTTTAAAAACATGTGCATAATCAGTTCTATAGTTTGCATAAGGATTAAGGAGTTTTTTCCATGATTTGTAGATTATTTGTAGTGAATTAGAAGCATAAAACAAGCATAAATAAAACTGAACAACAATGTAAAAAAGAGAAATAAGTCACCACATGAAATTTACATAGTAGGCGTGATGAAGCAATTCAGTCCTCTTGGGCTACATCCACTACAAGGAAAATACCCTCTAGCGGATGTTTTTGAGGAACCCCTTATAAAAATACCCTAGACATCCATTTCTAACAAAGGTTACTAGAGGAGGTTGGTGGGTGGAGGTTTTTGTGGATTTTTTTCATCTGGTGCAATTTTCATCCTAAACCGCACCGGTGCGTTCAAAAAGAGAAAGCACTGGTGCACACAAAACTTTGGCACACCAAATACTGTGCGCTCTATACACACCCACCTGGTGCATCTTATTATTGTAGCACACCGGTGCTTTACAAATATTCCACACCGGTGCATCATAAAACCACACACCAAAACAAAAACTGCCTGGTGTGCCTATAAAACCCTGTGCACCAGAACAGGGTTAAATAATAAAAAAAATTACGGCAAAAAAACTACATTTTCACTTTTCTCATTGCTTTAGAGCTCTCAAGCACCGGTGCAATTTATCCTTGTCTGAGCCACCCTGACATTGGTGCTCCCATTGCACCCATTTCACCCATTGCATGCACTACTGTTGTGCATTGCCCACAATCTCCAACTTGAATTCTGTAAAATGGTGGGAAAATTTTATTTTGCAAATTCTATAGCCAATATGCCTCCTCGACGGCCAAATGTACAGGTATTTTTCTTTTCTTTTCCATAATTAATCCTTTTAGCAGATTAGAATTTCAAATTACCTTAAAATTAACCATTTAAAAGAAAAACAAAATGTCGCGCAGTGCGCTCCGGCCGTTCGGCTTGCACTGGTTCATAGTGTTGCCTATAATTTTACAAGCCACACCACAACCGGTGCTAACGGTATCCACACCAGTTTCGGGGCAGTATCAAAAGGCACACCGTGTTATTTTAAAATTTTTAAAAAAGTGCAGTGCGGTCGGTTACCCGGTCGCGCCGTTGACCATGTGGAATAATGACAATGTGGTGCATTGACTCTAATATTTTCCCTGGGGCGCACTGCATTCTGAATTTTGACAAGGTCAACAGTGCAGCCTGGTAAAATATGGCATTGTTGACTGAACTATATGGCCCAGGGTGTAGATTTTATTCAGCACATCGTACTCCCGACACCATCCATAGTCAATTATGCGTTGAAAATTTTCAGGTGCATCGCCACCGGTGTGTTGAATATTTTTTGGTGCACCACCGCTGGTGCACGACAAAAAACATACGCATCGAAACCGATGCATGTTTTTTTTTGTGGTGCACCGATTGTTTTTTTTTTTATATTTTCCAAAAAAAAATATATATGTATATTCCTAAATACATGTCTCATTTAATAAAAAAAATTGTATTTAATATGTCAATCATTCGGTGACGTGAAAGGAGAGAAGAGGAAAAAAAATAGAAACAACAAGAGGACCAGTATAACATGGTTCTCCTGTGGGAGGCATGAGAGAGGAGAGAAATACGTACCCTTGCCCTATTACAGTAGCTACCCAGGGGCTCCTAAGGTAGGTAGAACTCCTCAAGTTCTATGAGGAGGCTACTCCCCTAAAGGGTGATGGTTTGCTTTTGAGACATCTTATCTGCAGGTGGAATTCCCACCGAGAGGCTTTCTGGGTTGGTCCTAACTAGTGGTACGCACCCACTAAGGAGGACATATATTTTATTACATGACTATTGAGAAGAGGGGTGGATTTTCCCTTGTTCCCAGAGGTTCCAATTGGACATGCAACAGGGAGTTAGTTGGTGTACTCACAGAGATACATTAGTGCAGATATACTATCTCCTTTATATTTTTAGGTCTCCAGAGGTCAGTTACATATTGATGCATTTGGTAGTCATGAGGTGAGGTGCCTCTCACATCTCATTTCAACCATTTCACACAACTCCAGTGACGGGCAATGCATTATTTTCTTGCTTCTATATTATGTTGATTCTTTAGTATAGGAGCAATGAATTGTTAGGTGGTCTACCATTTTTTTGCTGCAGTTTTGTACAACCTTAGATAGATATCATCCTCATGCACAAGGGAGGGTCAGCTTCCCTTTTGCTTCAGAGATTTTTTGTTTATTTTTTGAGAGGTTTCCAGAGAGGAGGCCTACTTTTGTTCGGCAGCCTCATATTCCGATGTTCAAGGCATGGATGCACATGTGGGGGCAGATGATGCCCAAGAGGGGTGAGACTATGTTTCCAATGAGGATATCGCATGATGCATTGCTAGCTAGTGTTGACGAGCATCCCTTCATTACTTTCCACTGTCCTTATGCTAGTTTGGATTGGCGAGGGTGTGCCAACACCTCTTCACAGATGATGTGCCACCAGATGATCGAGGTAATATTATTATTTTCTTTAAATATATTCTAACATGTTCTTTAACTTTTTTTTATTAAATTGTGTAATGAAATTGTTGAATTATTGTTGTGTACTTGTATATATTTTGTAGACGTTGGGTATTTTGATGGCAAGGACATGCCAGCACCACCACATGATCCAGGTGTGGATCCTAATGATGATTAGGGTATGCCATATGTCAAGGATCATGAGGAGGCTGGTGCAGAGAGACTTGCTCCTATTGGTGTGTCGGTACCTCCTTTTTATAGGCGCGAGAGGCTTGATAGAAGATACAGGATGGAGTTGGGTGACCAACTCACTGCATTGATTATTGAGGGGGCCATCAGGCCCACTACTATGAGAGACATACAGGATGATGGTAGGGTGTTACATATGTGGAGAGGCATGCCGCATGACATTTACAGCTTGATGCGGCATGTCATAGGAGCTATGACCTTAGTTACGTGACTGAGGAGGATCGTTTCACGTTATAGGCATGGTCGAGACGCAGCACGTGATCAACAATCTGTGAGTAGTGACGCATCATCTGATGATCGTTCACCTCACGCCACATCAAATGAGCAACCTCCACTAGCATCGAGCAGTAGTCATCATGGAGAGCAGGCTGGACCATCAGCCACATCCAATCAGAAGCCTGCAACATTCAGTAGTAATCATGATCATGAGTAGGCTAGACCATTGACCATGTCGAGTCATCACGATGAGCAACCGAAATTTGATCCAGATCAGCACGCACGCGATGAGCATCATGTATCTGAGCTTGTCGAGGCTACACCATTGACTAAGCAGGCCTCGACTAGTACTACTATTGATGATGTACCACTAGCTAATCCATGACATGTATATTACAGTTGTATATTTTTGACATTATTCAGTTTCTATATATAGTCCATGTATTTTATGTTCATGTTGCAGTTGTACTTAATATACATGTTGGCGATCATCATGATGTGTATATTGTTAGGTCATGTTAGATATGTCCATTTAATGTGCAGCTTGCAGATAGATGTGTATGTGATAGCAATTATTTCACATGGGATGTATATTTGATGTTTGTGTTGTGATGATGTTATATAATGTTAATTGTGTTTTGTTAAATGGTCATGATCATGATGATGTTAGCTAATTTGAATGTTCTTTTTAGTCAAATATGATGTTTGCATGATGGTTATCATGAACGTGATGTTTATTAATTAATTTAATATTAAATGATCATGATATTGTAAAATTGTAATATTTGTAATTTTGATTGTATGTAATATTCTAAAATAGTAATTGTATTTGTATTAATTTTAATTTTAATTTTAATTGTAATTGTATGTAAAATATTTGTAAAATTGTAATTGTAATTGTAATAGTTACTTTATTGTGAAATGATTGTAATTGTAATTGTATATATGTAAAATTGTAAAATTGTAATGTAATTCTAATTGTATGTAAAATTCTAAAATTGTAATTGTAATGGTATATATGTAAATTTGTAAAATTGTAATTGTAATTGTAAATTTTAAATTCGTAAAATTGTAATTATATATATGTAAAATTCTAAAATTGTAGTTGTATGTAAAATTCTAAAATTGTAATTCTAATGGTATATATGTAAATTTGTAAAATTGTAATTGTAATTGTAAATTTTAAATTCTTAAAATTGTAATTATATATATGTAAAATTCTAAAATTGTAATTGTGATTGTAATTGTACGTTGAAATTGTAAAATTGTAATTGTAATTGTAATTCTAATTCTATGTAAAAATTTTGTAAAATTTTAATTGTATTACTGTGGATTGATTGTAATTGTAAAATTGTAATTATGTAAAATTTTAAAATTTTAATTGTAATTTTAATTTTAATTGTAATTGTATGTAAAATATTTGTAAAATTTTAATTGTTTTAATGTGAAAATTTTAATTAAAGTAATGTGAAATGATTTTATTGAATTTTTGAATTTGTAAATTTGTAAAATTTTAAATAATTGTAAAAGAATAAATACAGAATAATATGATTTATTGTAACATAATAAATTTTAGAAAATAATGCAAATATATTCATGTACTTCACAATTAATATTATTTTATTTTGATCTTACATACAAAAATTGTAATTCTAATTCTAAAATTGTAAAATTGTGAAAAAATTGTAAAATTGTAATTGTAATTGTAATTGTAATTCTATGTAAAATTCTAAAATTGTAATTGTAATTTTAATTGTAAATGTATGTGAAACTGCAAAATTGTAATTGTAATTGTAATTGTATGTAAAATATCTGTAAAATTTTAATTGTATTAATGTGATTTTTTTTTTTTTACCTGAAATGGTTAGAATTTTATTTATTGTGAAAATCAGGTTGGGTCGGGGCCAAATCAACCTTCAGTACAAGGCTTCTGACATGTCCCTAATGCATGCTGAAATTCTTTTCACGGGATGCAAGTTTGTGCTGGAGCTTCCTCATTTATGCTGAGATCTCCTTGAGCTAGGAGGCAGTCTTTATTAGCGTAATTGTCGTCTTCCTTTTCTGAATCTCTGAGGATATGGAAGCATTTGAAGGAAGTAAATTCATGGAGTATATTTTGCAGCCTTAGAAGACTCTTGTTTAGGACAACATCATTGAACTGGTCTTTCGTGTGTATTTTTTTTATCAAAATTTCAAAATCTCTGAATGCTTGCAGCTCTCTGATTCCTCTTTCTTTGGCGATTTGACAAGATTTTAACAAGCTTAGAATTTTAGCTTGATTGTTGGTTTGTTGTCCTAATCCCCAGCTATAGGTCTCTCGTGAGAGACCATCCTGGGAATAAAAGAGACCTCCATCACCTATAGTCCCGGGGTTTCCTTTGGAGGCACCATCGAAGAAGACCATCGTTGTTCCTTGCTTCCTCCACCAACTCTGCAAGATTTCATCCTTGTCTCTTAGCCTCCAATCAGGATTGTGGAGGGGTCTGGCAGCACTTTTGTTCCTATGTCGAAAGACAAAGGTCCCGAACCATTTCTTTTCCTCCAACAGTAACGTAGTTTCAGGTTTGAGGGATTGATTGCTCATAGTTTCAAAGAGGAGGCCTTTTGCTTTAGCAACTACTATGTATGGGGTCCAAGATATGTTATTTAAGATCTATTCATTCCTGGCTAGCCACAGTTTCTAGCATACAAACTTAGGGATGGTGATCCATACCCAGGCCCAAAGGGACTTGTTGGTGAAGATCGAAAGGTAGCGGTCCTTCCATGAAGAGAAGAGGTCCTCTACAGTGATTTTGGAGGGGACTACGGTATTGAGGCCTTGAAGAGTGAGGATCAAGACTTTGAAGGTAAAAGGAAAGTCTATAAATAGATGATCAATGGTTTCAGGAGCTTGTTTACATAGAGCACATCTGTGCGAACCAGCAAAGTTTCTTTTCATGAGATTTTCTCCTCCGAGGATTTTTTTATTCATTAATGTCCAAAACAGAAAATTTATTTTTTGAAGAGCCATTGAGTCCAAAACCTGAGTGTAGAAGTTGGCAGCATGTGAAATTTCTCGTTGGAGTTGTAGAGTTGCGTATCCCTTGGAAAAAGAGTAGATACCAGAGGATCCCCATCCTTAAGAGCCTTCAAAAAAATTATGCATTAGTGTTGCATCTTTAAGCTCTATTTTGATCATCTCTGCCTGCTGTAATAGGAACTTTGGAATGTCATTGAGTCTCCATGCCATCCAATTACCTCCCTCGTCCCATTCCGAGATGTCAAATACTCTTTTGATACCTCTCTCCTTCAGCCAAATGCGAATTTCAGCAAGGTATGTGTTGTTTGCAATTGGCGCATGCCCCATAATCCTGTCAGTCTAGAGCTTCACTCTTTTTCAAATCCCTGGAATTTGATAGAGGTGTTTAAGGAAGAACAAAATATATTTTTTGCATAAAATCCACAGCAGCGTGCTTCTTTTGGTGTTTACGTCCTACATTTACCTTAGCGCTACTCCTTGGAGGTATTTAAACCTGAGCGTATGACACGCTGGATGGTTGGGATCGTTATGCATTTGTCACAAAATATTACAATCGAGCGAAGTATTTGTGTGCACCGGATCCCTTATTTGTGGCCCACCATCAGACAATGGTCTTCTGACGATGTCCCATTTTACCAGATGCAAGTTACATTGATTTCCTTCACCACCATGCAATAGAAAATCTCACATCAATTTTTTAATTTTCTAGATATTGATTTTGGGTCTAGCAGAAAGGAGGGTTGATAGGTCGGGAGCGAGGAGAGCATTGATTTGATCAATATGAGCTTTCCTCCATGCGTAAGCCACTGCCCTCCCCAGAATTCGATTTTATATTTAATTTTATTCAGCACTCCCTCCCACGGTGAGCTCCTATTGATACCCAAAGTTAATGGCAGCCCGAGGTAACTTATTTTATCCCATTTGGAGTAGCCTTTGAATCCCAGAATGCAAGAAAATTTATGGATATCAATCTCTTCAACATTACAGCTATAAACCACACATTTTCTTTCGTTTATCGGGGCTCTTGAAACTCTGCAATAAGCTTGAAGGGTGACCTTGTAAGATGAGGCTATTCTGCAGGAATCCCCTCCAAGCATGAGGGAATAATCATCGAATAGAGCATGATTAATAGGTTCCAACACCTTCATTGTTCGCAAACCAGGAGCATTCCCAGTTGATTTGTCCAACTCAATTTTTCTACTTAGTGTATCTGCCAAGAGAATATATAGAACGAGAGAGAGGGGGCATCGTTGTCTGAATCCTCTCAAGGCTTCAAAGAAGCTGGATGGCCTCCCATTTACCAGGGGGGCTATCCAAGGCCTATTGGTGCATGCTTTTATCAAGTTTACAAACTCTTGTGAGAATCTGAAAGAAAGAAGAACTTTATAGAGAAAGGACGAGTTTAATCTATCGAAAGGATTAGCCATATCCAACTTGACCAATATGCCTTTCTCTTTTCTTAGGTTTGTGGAGAGCATAGTTTCCCATACTTGGATAACTTTATCTAATATATGTCTTCCTTTAACGAAACCCCCTTGCGAGGTGGATATGAGGCTGCCGAGTAGTGGCTTCATTCTGTTGGCAAGGAGTTTTTCTATTATCTTGTATGAGGCATTGCATAGAAAGATGGGCCTAAACCTTTCGAAAGTGTCAGGTTTTGATTCTTTTGAAATTAATGCTAGAAAGGTTGAGTTGGTACTACCCCCCATCATTTCTTTTTGCAAAAAAAAATTTGATCATTCTAACCAAATCTGATTTTATTATATCCCATCATATCTTATAAAAATGAATTGATAATTCATCTAGCCTGGGTGCTTTATCAGGTTCCATAGCCCAAATTACTTTGCTGATATCTTCCTTGGTGACCTACTTCAAGACGGATATATTGTCCTCCTTTTTTTACCAAGGATGGAATATTGTTAAGGAAATCTACATTCTCTTCTTCATTTCCCTCATTCCCTTGCTATATAGATTATGGAAGTGAGAGACAGTAGTGTATTTAATTTTTTCTATCCCTTTGCAGAGAAGCCCATCAGTGGTTGTAATCTCTTAGATATGGTTGAGGGAAAGGCGGGATCTGAATTGATGATGGAAATAAGAGGTGTTCCTATCTCCAGATTCCAACCATAGGCTGTGGGACTTTAGTCTCATATAGTCTTCTTCAATACAAAAGGAGCGGAAGGAGTTACATTGGGTAGCTTGCTCTTTGTCCAATTCGTCTATTGTTATGTCTTTAATATCCATTTCTCTTTGAAGATTTCCTAGGTATTGCACTACTTCCTTTCTTTGGCTGCTGGGAGTGTTTGTTGGGATTTTTCTCCATTCTTTAAGGGCCTTCTTAGTGAGTTTTATTATTTGTTCCCAAACATAGCTTGGGGAGCCACTGATCAGGGAGGACCAAGCCATTTAGACTGTCTCAAGGAATCCACTTCTTCCATTCCAGAGAGGGCTGAATCTGAATGGAGTTGGGCCCAAATTTTCTTCCTCATCCATTGAAAGGAGTATGGGTTTATGATTCGAGGTGAGTTTTGGGAGAATGTCTGAAGAGATGAGCCTTATTTCCATCAAAAAGGTGATTTGTACTAGAAATATGTCCAATCTTGCCGAGATGTGATCTGCCCCTGTCCTGTTATGCGTCCAAGTATATAACCCTTTCTTTGGTTTGAAGTCCATCAAATCCCATTGTAGTATTATGTCTTCTACCACGTGTATCATTTAGTCCTTGATGCTTCTACCACCTATTTTTTCTTTTACTTTCATCGCTATGTTGAGATATCCAATGATGATTATATTGTCTGGTGAGTGAAGTTCTAGGAATTCATTTAGGGATTGCCAACAACATTTCTTTTTTGCATAGACTACCGGTACATATAAGTTGAAACGAGGGAAAGTTAACTTACTTGCTATATGCTTCAGCTCGATGAAGATCCAGTGCTGGGTGTTGAATGAGTTGAAAAGGTTGAATTGATCCTCCTTCCATAGGGTGGAAATTCCTCCAGAGGAGACCCTTGCACTTATTTTTTTCCCTACATTCTTCTTCCATTTCATTTTACTGATTTCTAGAAGGGTATCCCCTTCGATTTTTGTCTCTTGGAGCGGGACGATGTCAGTTGGTTCCTTTTTCATGAGATCTTTAACTGCTTCGACTTTTGACGGGTTCCCAAAACCACTGCAATTACAAGAGACGAGTCACATTACTTACTGTTGGGGGTGGTGGGGACTCCTCCTTTTGGAGGCCTTGTTCTAGTGCTTCTTCTTATTGAAATTTCTATTGTGGGCTGGCTTCCTAGAGTTTTTTGTCTTTCTGCCTCTTCCTCCCTTGCTTCTCTCCGTGAATTTCTTCCTGCTCTTTTAGTAAGCCTTTCCAGGATCTCATCCTTTGAGGAGCTAGGTGAATATATTATTTTCTTCTTGGCTATATCTTCATATGAAGGAGAAGGGGAAATTTATGGAGTTGCTGCTGGTTGCCCTTCTACCTCGATGCCTTTTCCACTAGGGGAATAATTCTCTTGATCGTTGCTATATTTATTTGATCATTCTACTTTTGATACTTTGTTGGGCTCTATGTTTTGAATACCTCTTGTCAGTGAGAGATTGGAATTCCCAGCTCCTAGGTCCTGCCCTACTAGCGAGGATTTGTTCTCTTTTTATGAACACTTGCCTCAAGGTTTTGCTAATCTTGCTTTCTGCACTGTGATCCATTGATCAACTTTCACATTTTGCTGTTCCTCGGTGATATCTTTTTTACAATGCCTTGGAAAATGAGCATAACTTTGGAATTGCTGAAATCTTAATGGTAGCTACTCGTAATCTAGTTACTGGGTGTGCGTCCAATCTGTGATGGTTAGTTTTATTGCTTCTAGAAGCCCTACCTCCAAGCCCACCTCCACAAATATCTGTGCACAAGAGTACTGATATTTTCTCATTGCTTGATCTATGTACCTTACAAGCATGTTTCCTATGGCTTGGAGGGACATTTGGTTCCAGCAATGTAATGGAAGGTGGGGAAGGCGAACCCAAACTAGGACTGCAGAAGGCATGTCTTGAGCAGGGTCGAAGTTGGGGGTCCATTTATTCAGATATAACCCTTGAGGCCCCATGAAGTATGGGTTGTTTTTGAAGATGAGATTTTTATCTTCTGCATTTTCAAAAATGAATACGAAGAAGCCTTTCCTGACAAAATGACTTTTGATCCCTTCTGAGATTAGCGGAGACCAGTTCCTCTGCACCTAGTCCTCCACTGCTTTGGGGGAGGGCCAGAGGCCAGTGAACTTCTAAATAAGCCCTCTGTCGGAAATATTGAGGGCATATCTGCATGTTTCCTCGATAGGCAATGCAACTGATGGAATGCAATCAAGATTTTTCACAATTTTTTGTTACATATTGGTTATAGGTCTCTTGGTTGCACCTGCAACTAGTTTCTTGAATGCAGCAAGATCTAGAAGGGGGGAGTAGGGTCAGCTGCCCCACCCACGTCCATAGTTGCTAGTGCACAAAGAGGGTCGATTAGCTGTGGCAGCCCTATCTAGGTCTGCAGAAACGACAACGTGCAGAAGCAGAAACGTTATTAATGTGAAAATTTTAATTGTATTTATGTGAAATGATTTTATTAAAATTTTTAAATTTGTAAATTTGTAAAATTTTAAATAATTGTAAAATAATAAATCTAGAATAATATGAATTATTGTAACATAATAAATTTTAGAAAATAATGAAAATAAATTCATGTACTTCAGAATTATCATTATTTTATTATGATCTTACATACAAAAAAAAGAACTTTATATAGTACGTCATTTTTTTTGAGATCAACATAATTGCATATTATCAAGTAAAATATTGATTTTAACATTACCACAATGAAAATTACCAATTAATTCAAAATACATATTATAATGTTTCGAAAAACCCATCTTAAAAAGTATAAATACTGCTGAAATAGCACATGTACCATATCACTCTCAGTTCTCATGATCACCCTCATTATCTTCCAACTCGCATGGCATGATTACATTATTATTCTCAAAAATATGTTTTGATCTAGGGTCATGTCTCAATATGAACCACCAATCCCTATCCAACACTTTTGGGTAAAAAAACACTTGGTTGCAGTGTTTTGGGGAAAACATAGGGCTCCTTTTCTTCATCCACATCTTTCTAGAGTTGATACATACCAGCCTACTATTGCGATCTTCCTTTATATTATTCTGATCAATGGTGTCCCACCACTTGCACCTAAAAATAACACATTGGAAAGAAGAGAAATCCACTTCAATGATCTCTTGTATCTTTCCGATGTAACCTAATGTCCCTCGTACTAGGTTTTGATTACAGTGGCTAGATTAACTAGATTGATCGAACTTGACTTCCACCGTCTTGTGTGATGTTTCCAGCATCGGCATTTTATGTGCGAAAATGGTTTCCATATACCCACATAGATGGGAACAAATGCACCTATTATAAAAAAGATAAAAAAATCATAATGTCACGTGTCTTATAATAACCCAACAATTAAAATATGAAATATAGATGTATTATAAGTTTCAAATTTACATATAAATTAAATATATTATTACCGAGTTGTTGCACCCAATCCATACGTTTAGCGCATCCTCTTCAGCACGTGGGTAACGACCGGTTGCACCGTATTTCTCTCTGACTTGGTCATCAACACAACTGTTGGGGCATATTTTTGGCATATTTTCTTTTAAATGATTGGGATAAGGCACACTTCTACCATTCAACCATCTGAATTATTTCCTCTCACTATCCCATTTCATCCTCTTTTGTTCATACAATGTGTCCCATGGTTGTGTCACTTCAGAATTATAAAGAACAGATTTATTGATTGCTTTAATTTTTTCATTTGCTAATGAATTCAAACCGACATTATGTAGTACCAAGAGATCAAAATATATACTATATCGAAGTTCAACATGAATATTTACTTTGTGTAAATTTGAAAAAGTATAAGTCCCTTACTCTTTGTCGAGAACTTTTTTTCACTCGTTTGGAGCAACTCCCCTTCTCTTTTGTCTTCATCCCTTTCATCGTCCCAAATCACCACACTTGGTCTATTGTCGATATGCTTGATGTACTCATTGGCATAATAGAAAGACACATACGATATGCACCCCTCTGCCATAGACCCCTCGATATTTTCTCTTTGTTGAACAAAACATTTAAATTTATTCATGTACCTCTCTAAGGAGAACATCCAACAACAAGAAACCACCCCAACTAATTCAACCTCATCTACTAGGTGGATTAGAAGATGAACTTGTAAGTCCATGAAAATCGTCGGCAGTTCCTTCTCAAATATACAAAAAATCTTAACTATCTCTCAACGCCACCGTGGAGTGCTAGCCAAATGAATCTCCTTTGACGTGATCCAATGTAAAAATGTAGATAATTTAGATATGGAATGTCCTAGGTCTTCATAGAATTCATGTTCCACACACCCACACACAAACAAAGGATAATGACACTACAAAGTTATAAACACGTACAATAATATACAAATTTGGTTATGTTTTATGATCCCCGCATGGGATAAGATTTATTAATATAAAAAATAATAAAATCATGATTTTTACATTATACGTACTCTAGAATATTCAAATGGTCATGCAATTTCAACCCTGACAAATGGTTATCCACGGTGAAGCAATGTCGTAGTGAAGACCCGTATGAAGTTGGCACCGTCACACCCATTATAACTTCATTTACCAAAAAAATATCATCATTTTTTAAAACCCATGGGACATCACCTTGTTTAAAAAACCATGAATTAGAGGGACCAACGCCTGCCTCTGATCCCGTACTTTCTAATCATCTTGGCCAATGGTTCTTTTTAGTTTTTTAAGTAATAAGATCTTTCCTAACAGCCAATGTGTCACTTTGTTTCGATGATATGTGCCTCCATAAAGAAGATGAAACATTTTTAAATATATTCATGGGATCTAATAAGTGTGTAATATTAAGATGCCCCCAATATGAGTGGTTATAAAATATTTATTTCCTTTTCATCCCAATGAGAAATTTCTCAACATAGGTGTCGAAGAATTCTAGATCATTTAACATAGGCTCCCCCTTTGAATCAAACATTTCTATGAACTACTTCTCCTTCTCTCCCTTATATGCTCTAAGCCATTCAACTAGTGTCATTATTCGAGGCATTTGGGTTCTCTCTTGTTTACCATTGAAAGTGGATGTTGCTCTTCTGTAAGGGTGTTCTTCTCGGAGGAATGCCCTGGAGCAATCATACATTGGCTTTCGTACGTCCTTGGACCATCTAGCTTTTAGAGATGGTCCACAACATTTACATCAGAAATACCCTTTTGTTACAAGACCTACGAGATTATTGTATACAATTAATATGCATGGCACATTAAAGAATATCATGAAGATCAGAACAATTACAATGAATTAAATAACTAATATGTGAAATAATATTGTTACATATATAAACAAATCAATAAATTAAACATGTAATTTACCAGAGAAAACTTGTAAGCCTGGATAATCATGTGTTGTGTAATCACATATGCCATACAACGTAAAACTCCTCTCTGCTGCGATGGGTCTTGATACATCGTATACATTTATCCCATCCCATAATTCCTTCAATTCATCTACCAGTGGTTGTAAGTAGACATCAGTATTCTTCACTTGTCATCTACCAAGGACTATGAGAGCCAACATAAGATGTTCATTCTTCACGAACAACCATGGGGGGGTATTTTTATTGATCACTACTACAGGAAAAATAGAATATTTGGTGTTCTAGAGGGAATATGGGTTGATGCCATCCATGGCTATGCTGAGTCGTTGACTTTGTTATTCATTCTTGAATTTTTTGGGCCATGTATCCTCTATATGCTTCATGGCTATTGAATCAGTTTGGATTCGCATAAATCCCAACTCACTTCTGTGTGAGGCATGCCATCCCTACAACATAGCTAATTCTTTGCAATGAAAGATCCTTTAATCCTTGGGATTATAGGCATGTTTCTCAATATCTTAAAATGAGTACCAGTATGTGATTTACCTTTCCTTTTTTATTTAGCATTCCTGTCATGTGCACATTTTGGACATATATCTCTATCTGCATATTCTCCTCTATATAGAATACAACCATTTGGACATGCATGATATCATATGTACTCAACACCCAATATTTTCAACATATTATTTGCCTCTTCACAGCTACCGGGCAAGACATTATCACTCGGAAGAGCCTTATATTTGAATAAATTGTAGTTGGTGATCATGGAAAAATATATTAATAAATGTACATTAATGTCGATATAATTATTAGCGTTCATAAAATTTACCATTTGTAATGTTCATTGTACTGTACAAATTATATTTCTTAAATTTATATAAGGGAGGACTTTATGGTAAATTACCTCAAAATTTACGAGAAACATGCATTTGACAAGCAAAAATTTTCTTTCAAGTTGTACAGTAACATCGTTGTCCCCAACTGGGTAGAATTTGACTAACCACCAGGTCCAAAGAGAGGGATGGTGGAAGCAAATTTAAGGCTTTCGAAAAACGTGTCAGCGATATGAGAATCATCCCCTAGCTTATCATCGTTTTGGAATGCATTTAACAACATTGTCTCCATGGCAGTCGTATCCCTTAAGTAATCATCCATACCGACCTCTATTTGATTGCCTCCATTGCCAACTTGTGAAGAACTACTATTGATGTAGTCATTCCTAATTAGTGAATCTAGACGTAGTGAGAATTAAATTGGTGGTTGATTCAACCATTCTTAGTATCATTCCTCTTCTATTTTTTCTCTTAATTCAGTCTTCTCTCGATTTTACATTTCCATGGGGTGCAATGGAAGATGGTAGGTTATCATCACTAGAATTCTAATAATTAAAAAAAAAAAATTGAACATGATTAGTACAAAATATATGATATCAATTAGTAACCACGTTGAAAATATTGCATGATTAATTGGTTTGATGTTGAAGTAATTACATTAATTAATATACCAAACAATTATAATTTTTACCATCATTAATGTCCCAGGATTGTGGCCAGAAGATGCAATATTGTTATAATTGGCAGGGTGAAGTGGCTGTCCATTTTCATCTACCAAATGCGGCTTGTGGTATGTTGCTCCTCAGAAGAGCTTCCAATGTTTTGGAGTTGACGTTTGAATATTTTGTGCATTTGAACTCGATTTTTAATCTTCATGAACCTGCAAATTTGTATACATTATAAATTTAATTATGATGTGCAAGATTGACATGGATAGAAAACAAAAATTCAATTAGGTAATGAAAATATAAATAAAATTTTAAGTAAATATTACGTCTCAAGATGGATAGCGAGAAATCCACAATGGAATTTTAGAAATATTATGGAACGAGCTGGATTTTGAAGAATTCTCCATTCGATATAATTATGATATTTTCTCCCTACATTTGAGCAAAATCAACAAGAAATTTTGGTGCACACACCTAAAAGTAGTTTCAATGAATTAAAAATTGACTTCTTGTTATCGGTGCTAATATACAGATCATCGCGTCAGTTTGTTTTTGTTAATGCGCACTAGTGCCGTGATATAAAAAGACGGAATGGTGCAGTGACATTAAGTGAAATACCGATGACGAATAATCGCAAAAAAAAAGTGCAACTCTATTTTCTTGAAGTGAAAAAAAAGAGGTAAATTGAAAAATGGGCGGCAAAATATTTTCAAAAATCTAATTTCATAAAACAATTCTTTAAATACTAAACACTTTTCATTATTTCATTATTTTTGCAAAAAAATTCAGTCAGAGATTCGCAGGAGACATACCTAGAGAAACATATCATGAGAGCACTGTGGAGCAGAAAAATACGTTTGAACAGAAGTATTCAGACAATCAGAATTCCAAACCTCTAGTGATTCAAACCCTGTAGCATAAAATTTCAAACGATCTCGTGATTAAAGTTTATTGTTTTTTTTACGCAGTAAGAAAAAAATTTCAATTTTTTTTTCACTTTCAGGAAAAAAAATAAATAAATAAAAAATTATCATTTTTTACCCTAAACGCTACATTCTTTTTGTTTCTTCCCTTTCTTCTCCCTATTTCTGTGATTTTAGAATTAGGGATTTTCATTTTAGATTTATAGGGTTTTTGTATTGTTATATATAGGCCTAAGACATCCAACCCACGTGACGACTTACATAGTCTAATCCCAATCCATATCGGCCCTTGTGTGAATTTTTTATTTTTTTTTCTAATTGGTGGGCCCTACGTAACCTAGCGCACCGGTGAACTAAATTATCCCAAAACACCATGAAAGTATTGTGATAAAAATTTAAAAAACAAAATTATTTTTAATCAATGTGCCATATGTAAAATAGGGCATCGGTGCGGTACTTTGTTATGACGCACCGCGAATGTGTTGTTTCAAAAAAAAATGTTTTATTGTGTTAATATGTGCACCATGTAACATATAACGCACCACAATGGGTCTCTTAGTTGATAGAGAGCACTGTATGGTGGTCCCTTGTTTGCGCGAGGCGTTTATGCTACAAAAATTAACACTGGACGATTTTTATTATTTTCTCTATGTTAATCGGTGTGGTGGTTAACATGTAACGCATCAATGCTTCTTGTTGACATAGAGCACCGTATGGTCCATTATAATTTTTTTGTGGTGTGTTTATAAGACACCCACAAATCGGTGGTGGTGCATACACCATGAACGACGCACCAGTATCTTGAATTTTTTTTTTTTTTTTAACTTAAAAAGTTGACAATTTATTTTAAAAATATATTAATGAATGATATGGTATATGTTTCATATTGATAAAGAAATGGCTGACAAGATATCAAGTAACAAAAATACTAATAACACATCAAGAAAATAAAAAGGCAAGTTCTTTGTAAATTATTTACAAAAAAATTTATTTTTGAACTGTATGTAAGTTTGACTAATATGTATTGTTTACTGTGTATCATGCAAAGCCACTAAATGATGAAGCTTGATAATATTATTTCTGATCTAGGACCAGAAGAGCGTAAAATCTTGATGGAAAAATTGCAAAAGGATGAATTAGGCGAATGAAAAAATACTATCGATTCAATATGAGTTTCTTTTTTAAATTTTCATTAATAATATAATTAAAATTATTATATAACATATGTCAAACAATATATTAATTCACATCTGTTTAATGTTCTACACATACTAACAACTCAGAAAAGGAATGTTGTTCCAAGAAAAGAAAAAAATAGAACATGCAAATGAAAATGAATTGCTCCTTAGCTCATCTAAAGTGGTGCTAGAGGTTAACGAAAGGGGGAAAAACTTTTACAAAAATTTGAGGGATCTAGTGGAATGAATGTATAGACATTTTTTCCACTTACAATACAAAACTCAATCCAATGATTCCAAAAACCAAATTTTATCTAAACTACAGGAAGAGTTTCCAGAGAATTGGTCAATGAGACATGTCAGAATTTTAATAGAAAAAACATACAACACCAAAAAATAAGGATTGAAAAAGTAATATTCCTTTAAATGTTTGTCTAGAATTATTTATAAATATCACTTTTGTTATATTTACTTTTCATATATCAATATAAAAATTAAATAGTTTATTCTCATGTTACATTTTCAGGTAGATTATGAAAATTTCCAAAGATGAATGAGCTGATATCAGAAATATGCCAGTAGGAATTTCCAAAAAGGTGTACAAG
Organism: Pinus albicaulis; assembly: GCA_034641835.2. Lineage (NCBI taxonomy): Eukaryota > Viridiplantae > Streptophyta > Pinopsida > Pinales > Pinaceae > Pinus > Pinus albicaulis. Next base: position 968,658,041 of record CM076572.1, read on the forward strand.
GAGGTTGTCAAAGAAATGGAGAAAATTGCATCGTAGGAGGATCCATCTCAACAACAACGTGCTTCAAATGCAATATGTAATCATTGAATTTTTCTATCATTAGGTACAATAAATAAACAATTTAGCATTAAATATTAATTTTCAAGTACTTTCTTGCAGAAAATAAAAGAAAATGGAACCCATTCAGCGCATAAAATAGGACGACAAGGAATAAAAGGGTTGATGTCCAAGTTTGCGAGTAATTGTTACTTCCTTATAACAACTTAACTAGATTTCATTTTTATATTTTTTAAGTTGTTTTACAAAAATCATCACTGAATGTCTTCAAACAAGTGCTAACTTATAAAGAAAAATCATCAGAAGAATTGAGTGACACTGGGTTAAATATGGGTTGTGAGTATATGTTGGCATATTAGAAATTAATTGTGGAATTTGTAAGCATATATCGATCTTGTTTTACTTCACTCTGTCTATAATTAATAGAATAAAAAGATATTTTATATTAAATATATGATTTGTTATCAGGTATAAAACTTACAGGAAACAAAGTATGGAACTGCTCTAACAGATGAAATCTTGAAAGATGGCATGGTACATGGTTTTGAAAGAATGTGTATAGTTTATGAGTCAATTGTTGCTAGGGTACGCCATTTCTTTACGATTTACATTGATGTATATTATTTAATATTGCAATTTTAATTATTCTCACCAACGTATATACACTCATTACAGTTTATTTTTATGTTTGTAGATGGAAGGTGAAGAAGATCAAGAAAACAATCAACACCGTGAACAAAACATTCCTGAAAGTAACCCAAGTCATGGAAGTAGCTCTAGCAGTGATAGCAGTTCAAGCGAAGAATGATGATCACTATGTTTGGATATCAAAGAAAGGTGTTGTATTTTATGAAATATTTTTCTGTGAAATCAAACATTTTGTTTAATGTAATGGACATGGTGTTCCAATTGAAAGACAAAGGGATACCAATAACTGTCTCATTTTGTATGACAAAGACTATCTTATATATATATCAGTGTGTGTGTGTGTGTGTGTTTTAATTTATTCTATTGCATTCTCCATTGTCGTTGTGAAATGTAACACTACTGATTAAATTTATGGATGATTAAATATTATAATAAAGAGACGTTAAATTTGATGATATGATATAACAAATTAATCCAAACATCACATTCAAATGAACCCGTAAAAATTTAATTCATATGAATATTGTTAAAATATATGTGTCGTCTTTTGATGAATAATGAATTTTAAAAAATCACAATAATTGCACTGTCACAGGTTGATGTTTCTAAAAAATACAAAATGAACACCGATGCATGTTAGTAACTGTACACCGGTGCATTTGTATGACATAGCGCATCGGTGCATTTCTATGACCTATATGCACCACAAAAATACCAATACCAATTTTTAATCTCGGTGTGTTTGTGAGATAGTGGGCACCAGTGCATTTATGTGAGTCTACGCACCGAGGCATTTGTACGACCTATGGGCCCCGAACAAATACCAATACGAATTACAACAAATGGTGTGTTTGTTGGATACTACGCTCTGATGTGCTTCTATAACTCAATGTACCGGTGTGTTTAGACAACCTATGCGCACCGCAAAAATACCAAGACCAATTAGAATGGCCTGATGCGTTTTATTACCAACACTGCACCTCAGCGTGTTTAGACTACCTATGGGCACCGCACAAATCCCAAGACCAATTAGAACGGCCCCATGCATTTTATTACCAACGTTGTGCCTCGGTGTAGTTTTATACCTTGACGGCTTGATGCATGAACCTTCGACCACCCCAGGCCACCTTCTAGATGACATGCACCGATGCGTTGACACCTTCGTGGCACACCGATGAAAAAAACATATGTAATAACCTTCGACCACCCATTTTTATTAGTTTCATTGAAATTCCAATAAAATCTCTGCCAAAACCTCCGTTACCATATACAAATGTTGTAGAAAATGTTTTTTTGACAATTTTGGCTAATTTTATAACACTAAAAACCTCCTTTATAACCTCCGCTAGAGGGTCTTTTTCTTGTAGTGATCTGCTGGTCCAACTACCAATGTCTTGTCCATCTTTCATTATGCTAAAATTTTCTCTATTACCTTTAGTTACGATGTTCTAATGGCTATTGTAGCTACACTAATGGCTTTAGAATGCTCCAATTAGTAAAAAATGACTCTTCATTCACTTAGAATGGTCAAAATTTGAGTCTTCTACTATTTTTCCCAGTATCTCCTAGGAAAACTCCACTAAAAGTGGAGAACTCTAGTTAAATGGAGTTAAATCTAGGCAGGAAGCCAAAAATGGCACGCCCCTAACTTTTCCATCGATTAAACCACACATTTAATTTTACAGTTGGGCAGTGGCCACATGCGCACCCCCAAACTATTACACAAATCAGCAGTTAGTGGAGCTTGCGTTGAACTCAAATGTAACATTGAACCATGGGTTTATTGAATATTGGTTAATACTATCTGCATGGTTGTGTTAATGTTTAAATTTTTCCATGTGAAAATACTCCATGGACCGCTGGCGAGTTGGGACTGTCGGTGGTTCCCAACCCCCAAACGCATTTTCAACACATAATAAATGCAGCCTGCAACCATATATTGTTAAGAAACATTGTGTATAGTAGTCAGTAAGGTGTGTGCGTGTCGGGAGGGTGGTCAGGGCATCAAGCCTTGTGGTCTCTCCAAAAATTTTAATATGTGGTTTCAGAGCCACTCTACGGCCTAAGGGATGGCCACGTGGCAGCCTCTGATTAGCTCTTCAACCCATACCACAAATAGAAACCTGACACTTGTCATCCAACGACTGGTCTTGAGAAAGGAATATTATGAGGAATATTCTCTTCTTCTTTTTTTCTGGTTGTACATCCACTTTTCTAATTGTGCATCCTATTTTAACCTAGTCGAACTGTCGTAATTTTACATGTTTGACATTTTGATCAAAATGCAATATCTTCCTCATATGACACTGATTTTTTGAACCGTTTGCGGCACCGGAATCAGGAAGACGAGATCTACACAGCCATCCTAGTTTCAATCCAATCTTGTAACTTTTAATTTTGAGAAAATTTATGAACTCTCGATCACCAACTACAAATGATGAATTTGGTGAAGTTGAAATTGTTAATTATCACATGCACGCTCGGATATCTCACTGCAAAGTGGATGAAAATTATGTTGTTGAAATTTGTGTTATCTTTTTTGAAATAAGGAATGATTGTGGAAATTTGGAAAGTGCCATGATTGATGAAGAATTGAAGGATGAAGCTAACACTCTAGTAGCAAGTTATGAAGCAATAGTTAGAATCACTCATGAAGTAGTTCATGATCTAGCATAAATTAAGGATTAATAAGAGGATAAATTGATTTATGTGTCTTTGATGAGAATATAAACTAACATAATAATAGTGGAAGATAATCTCAATGCAGTTAAGGAGGCAAAGAAGATAGAAGAAGTAGAGAAATCTCTCACTGCAGATCATAATGAAGATGTTTTTAACATTGATTTTGTGTGTGCAAGCAGAGAAGACAATAATCCAATTAAAATTATAGTTAAAAGAGGACAAAGAGAAACATGTAGGAAAGGGCATGGAAATTTATGAAGATGAAGAAGAAAGCATTGAAACAAATTTCAACATTGGAATAAAGAAGAGATAAAATCATACTATCAATAAATATGGCAGAAAGAATATAAAAAATATGAAGCGGAGGAAGCAATGAAAAGTTCATAGTTTGAAGATAAATATTTATGGATGTAGTCCATGAGTCAACGAATATTTCAAGGGAAAGCTAGAGAAGATAGGCTCTAAAAGCCTAAATTATTTTTTATAACAAATATAAAAGAAGTGAAAGAAAATTTGTAGTAGTAGCAAGTGAAGAAATGTGGAGCTTACATCAATAAATATGGATCTTACATTTTGTGGAAACTCAATGTGACGAGCCCATCTTCATCTATTACATGATGTGTGTTATAAATCCTCATCCAAGTGTGTCATATGATGTGTGTATCCATATAGTTTGTTTGAATATATGATGCAATGTTTGTGCTTGTGTCCTCATCTTGATTAGACACATTATATGTGCACCCCAAATTATCTATCCATCCATAAGTGAACCCCTTAGCATGCCACATACCCAAGGTAAACCAATTTCTATGCATTAACTATCGAATTCAAAATTTATCATGTTGTGCATGTTACATTTGTGCACTTATTTCCTGAGAGTATTGTGCAAGAGTGTGTGCAAGAGTATTTCCTGAGAGTATTTTGCAAGAGTATTTCCTAAGGGTATTGTGTAAGAGTTTTTCCTGAGAGTATTGTGCAACCCATAAATTATCAGGACACTTTTGTAATGAATAGAACACCTGCTATAACTTTATAATCATGAGGAAATATTCTGCATCCAAGACCTACACCAATTATGTTGATAAATAAGAGAAATATTGATAAGACATCTTCCTTCAACCATAATATCATGCTCTAATCAATTATATCAGACATGCATTATACACATAAATTCATATAATATATGAAAAAATCAATAATCAAGATAGGGTAGACATTAGAGTAGGTTGTAATCAAGGAAAACGGTAGAGCCATAATTCCAACACACCAATGTTCACAAGAACTAACATCTCCATACAAACTGATCCAAAAATTAAATTAAGGTATTACTCAACGAATTGCAAGTCAGAATTTCGACACAATACTTAACTGTCGGTAGAGCGATGCTAATTATGACGTTTTTTGGTGGTGTTGCAATTTTGACGTTTCAAATTGGTCGTCTCTCTTCCGATGTTTCACGCTTTTTCGCTCTCCCAACGTTTATAAGCGTCGTAATTCTAATGTCAATGAACACCATAACCGACGTTACACATGTTTCTCTTTCGATGAATAGCCAACATTTATATATTTATCACAAGTATGAAGTTATAATATGGACTTTGTAAGACCGGCGTTACCAACATTTCATCGCAAGACTAATGTAACAATAAATTTGTCGCAAGACTGACGTGATGAAAAATCCATCGCAAGACCGACAGTAATGAAACGCTAGAATATTGATGGTAGTGCAATGTCTGTATAAAAAAAATATTGACGGTAGTCAAACGTCAGAATACCGACAATAGTGAAACGTCAGAAGACCGACGACAACAAACGCACATGTTAAAAAAAACGTTGCAGACCAATTTCACGTTTTGTGATGTTACACTGGTCCCAATTTTTGGTCCTGGTATTCAAATCAAAACAAAATATTCTCAATTCCTACATGGGAAACTTTTGTTAAGATCCGGATCTAGATGTTTCTCAAATAAAACTAATTTTAATTCAGACACATTAAAACATATCATAGGATGAATCATGAAACATCAAAACTCCAAGTAAATTTAATTAAATCCAAGCCAACCTTGAGCAAAATTCACATAGCCATTTATTAAATCAAAGCGACATATCTACCAAATTCACTGAAATATATACAATCACAGCACATTTCTTTTCTTGCGACACAAACCATCGCACATCTTCATAAGCTTTGGATCACATTACACAGTCAATTAATGAATGACTCTGCACCGAAACTTTAACCGCTTCGCATAGCCTTGAACGAAACAAGCATAACTTGGGCCACATCAATAACCATTCCATACAAGCAATAATCAAAACCAAGGAGATTTTTATTAATAAATCTCAGACCACGAATCTATTAATGAATCAATTTGTCTCAAAACAGGGATATATTAATTTCATAAATTCTCACACCAGGGATCTATTAATATCAAAAATCTCAGAATCTCAGAACAGAGATCTATTAATCTCATAAATCTATCTCAAAACAGGGATATTTCCCAAATCCATCTCAAACAAGGGATATATTAATCATAGAGAAGATATTTAAAAAATGAAAGTGTAACCTTAATTTTCTACACCAGAACACCAGATCTCCCCTATAAACATATAGAGCATCTCACTTCACTAAGTAAAATTAAATATTAATAAACTGAAACCCTCCTCATTATTTCCAGATCATCTACAGGAGTAGGAACCCAGTTGTTGGTAGCCAGGTTGCTACGAACAGGGATCCGTTCCATTAATCTAGTCTCCACTTGATAAGCCAAATAGAAATATGATCAACCATTGCAATCCAGCTTTATAAATGCTTCTCCAAGCTTCAAATATAACAGTAAATTAACTATGAATTCTGTAATTTAAAAACCACCCACTTCCCACACAAAATAAAAACAAGTACTCACCGGGTGATGCACCTTGTCGATGGCATTGAGCGATCTATTCTTGATGGCCCATAGTGATTAGTTTATTCGCCCTTGTCCCCTTGCGGCCCCAATAAAAAATTTGAAATGTCCTGGATTGAGTTCATTTAATGGTTTAAGTCCACCCTTGGAAATATGGAAAACCCTATTGATAAAATAAGAAATTTTCACAGCCTATCCTTCAAAGACAGTGAGACCATCATATCTTTTAACCTCTGGTTCATGCAACTGAATGCAAGCATAAGTTTCAAAGTAGCATGTTCGCCTCCCTATTCATTTGGGCTTCATTATCAATTCCTTGATTAGCTGATGAGCTTAGGGACATAGAGCGAGGAATTTTGTCCGACACTTCATCCAACTTACTTGTGTTGCCTTTGGACGCCCCGCTTGTATGATGGGAAGAGAGGTGGACCCTCTGTGGGGGGCTTTCACTGACTTGACAAACACCTTTAACCACATACTAGTTTCCTATTATGAATATGAATTGAGAATCAAATATTTTGTATACTTATTATTGCCTAACTTTTTAAAGAATGGACCTGCACAGAAAGAATTTGGGACTTTCATTGCATAACATCCATCATAGAGATGCAATATGCTCAATGTAATTTCTATTTTTCACTGTGGACTGCTAGCAGTATTTACTAATGAATTTAGTTTAAATTAGTTGAACCACCCAATACAAATTTTTTTCTTGCAGCAGAAGTATGCTATTGGGCCACTTGGCACGACATATGACACAATTTCATGCAATACAGTATACTCACTAACAGGGCATCATCTCACCGATTGGGAAAGGTGTTTTTTTTTATTAGGAATCTATAATGGTGGCAAGGAGAGAGGTATATGGGTCGTTTTCATATAAAAAATGAACCCAAAAATGGCTTGAGTGTCGATATATCCTCTCTCCAAACGTGAATTTCTCGTTTCTTTAATTCATATTCACTCACCATTAATTTTTCTCTTCTCATTTCCTATTGGTTGGTTAAAAAATAAAATAAATAAATATTCAGTTATATCTAAATGCTATATTACCTCAATGGTCTAAGAATTTATAAAGTAGGCATTGCTTATTAGAAAAAATCATGTACTCCCACAGCTTCTTGATGTTTTTTCATGCTGACTGCTAGCAAAGATGTCATGGGTCTATAGGATTTTCATAAGGATTTGCATGGCTTGGAATCTTGATGGATTGTCAGAGTTGGTATGTCAATTAAAAACCTGAAATCTTGAACGGTTGTTTCTACAATAGTCAGCTCTTTTTCAACCATTCATGAGAGGTTCCCCAAATAGTAGGTGATACCTTTTCTTTTAGCTTATTCCTTTTCCCCTTTCAACCGATACTTCTACTGGACGAGACGATGAAACTCTAAAATGATATGGTTTTGATAGCTTTGAACTCAAATTTCACCCACACAAAAAAATTAGGAAAAGGCACACTAATTTTGGGTAGATCAAAGGCATCAACATTTCCAGCTGAAAGATAAGTTTTATTACTAAAAAATCAAGCACAACGATTTAGGTGCTAAATGATAATAAAAGAAGTTATAAGCCGGTGGCAGTATGTATACAATATACCATACATACAAACTTCATCTTTCAGCTGGAAATGTTGATGTAGCTAGTACAAATATTTATGGGCTAAATGATAATAACAGAAGTTGTGATCCAGTGGCATTATGTAAGGTATATGAACAAACAAAATTCATAAATCATATGCATCAAAGGCTTAACCCTTGGTTGTAAAAATCCAACTCCAGCTTCGACAGCATGCATACCTTTGATATTAATTGAAAGTGCCATTACTGAATCTAGAAATACACTTTTAGGCACAATAAGTTTGATTAAAATGCTAAAAATTTGATAAAATTGTTACACCTGGTTATGTTCTACCAACCTATCAACAAATATTAGCATTAAATAAACTAAAAACTCAACATAGACTTTGTGCACACAAAAAAAGAAACAAAAAAACCCAACTAGTCATGTAAACCAACAATCAACCCAATTGGGAGATCGGGATTTGAAATCCACACATAGGAGACATAGCTATTTTGAATTAATCATGTGAATGATTTCAAAGATGCTTAAGAAATCAAAGCGAATGTTTTAGTGGTGTGTCATAATTGATTAAAATTCAAATAATTAGATGAGAAGAGAAATGCATATGCTTTCTCTCTAGCAATATAATAGCCAAGGAAGCAGAAAATTGTTGATTTCCAACAATTAAAATGAAGAAATTTAATTTGGAAAAGAAAAAATAGTCAACAATTATGTTCCTTAGACTATCAATCTCCTCTAGTTCTCAATTGAATGGTTTGAGATAACCAACTGTTGTGGCCCTCATAATGGCTTGAAAAAAAATGAGCATTTGCAGCATTATGGTTTGTAAAATTAACATGAAGACATAGGCATATGCAAAAACAAAGAAACGAATAGAAAATTCAACCATACGAACATTTAACATACCATAACACAACACATGGTTACCCTAGAAGCCTAAATGCTAAACTGGATATAAAGGTTTTTCTCAACATTTTTTTCTCTGCAATAGTAGAATTATAATAAGATATTTTTTTTTTTGCCTTCTACCGATTACATTTTTCTTATTTGTCAAAGAACCCTTGTTACAACATTGTGGAGAGGTTTATATGCTGAGATAAATTGTCGAGAACATTTGGAAGGCAAAGCATACACAAATATTCAACTTCATAACTCCAGTTCTCTTCTTCCTTTGGCTTTTACGGTTAGCATTCTATTTTATGGCCCCTTTGCCTTTCATCATTTTCTTCTCTTAATTTTGAAATCTTTGATTGATACCATATTTCTCTCGTCCACATATAACTTAAGTTGTTTGTTAGTTGTTACATCAATAAATTAATGTGTGAAAGCTGGGTTGATAATGAAAATAAATTGGGTTTCTTAATATAATTTTCAACTTTGAGTGCATATAAAAGAAAAGGACCACTCCAGATTTTAGGAGTGCAATAATCCAAGGAGAAAGATGAGAAGCACACTAGTTATTGACAAAGCAATTTTGGACAGCCAATGGAGAATTTTTGAACAAATTATTTGGCTTCAAATGGGGAATCATTTCTCTTTTCTTCTAGAGCCAAATTTTCAAGGAGGGAAGCCAAATATGTTTAAGGGAAAAAAAAGGGTACTTACCATTTTCAGGGTTGGAATATGACTGTAGTTATGCATTATACTCCAAGAGTAGGCCATGGAAAATGAGTTAGCTGCAAATCCATTTAATAATTCCCTTGCAACAAATCTATCGATGTCTAGTTCCATTAAAGAATATGATTGGTACGAACATAACTCAAATTTACATGCACACTTGATTACATTTCTTGAAAAATATTAATAGAAAAATGAGTATCATTCTCTTCGTTTGGAGGAAAATGAAAATCTAAAACATCTTGTGGAAAAGAATTATAAATTAAGTTGCATTTTGATCTTAGTGGATGCCCATTCTCTGTAAAAATTTGTCCCTCATGATGCACTCAACGTTTTTGTTTCACTCAGATATTAATAAGGGTTTTAGAGTTAATACAAAGAGCATTAATTAGCCCATAAATCCACATATTGGATCATTAGGACATAAGTATTAATTTGTGTCAAACAATAGGGATGACAATAGTAGACTAGAATCTCAAAATATTTCACATGGTAGTGTGATTTTATGCATCCATGGAGTTTCAATAATAGGAAATACTAAACTATATATGGAATTTTCATACAAAAACTCATAGCTAGGTACTTTCAGTAGAATTATATGAAAACCACACTCTAAATAGCTGGTTGAAACTTGATATGGAAGTGAGACATGGGAGGTGGCACAATGGAATAAGGTGGCGGTGTGACAAGTAAATTCACACTATCAATCACAAAGTCTATAGACTCATCATAAAAAACACTAATCCAACATATATTTCACAAAAGTAATCTTGTTCACACAAATTACTTCTAGAAAGATGTGCCTTTGAGAAATACTATAACACATTATAGAAGGTAGAATTAGGGTTTGCTACGACACACTTACAGAGGTATAACTAAATATTTTACCAAATCCCAAATAATATTTGGAGGTCCTTTTTGTCAATTGACTTACAAAGAATATTAAAAATAACCATGCAAGTGCAATACATTGAGTTATCCTTGCATACTTAAAAAAATTTGCACATATGTTCACCCTTCACTCCAGCAATCCTATTTTGGCATGAGTTCCATCTTCAATAGCTAGGGTGAATGCATCACCCGGAGAAGCCAATTTTGGAATAAACCTTATCACTTCCATTCTTAAATTCATATAATTTTATAACCCTTCAAGATCCAACTCTATACAAGGAAGGGAGGGGTGATGCCAAAAAAAGGGGCACTTATTGTTTTCATCATTGGATGAAATCATTCTAGTAATGAATGATGCCACATATTATAAAGGCTCAATGTAGCATGTAAGGATATTAACCAAATGAATATCCTTTATTGATCAAAGTGTTTTACAAAACATTCACATAATTAAATTTGATCAAATTTTGAAAGTCAGAAAACTTACATTCCCTCTTAATTACATGAAACTGTTACAATGAAGACACTCTGAAAACGCCTCCATTTTTACATAAAAGAATTGGAACCTGATCACTCTACGAATTTGCATTTGAGTTTTCTAGCACATATTTTGTCCATTCCTTTTCTATGGAATAAATTCCCAAATTTGAAGTAGGTTTTCATAATTTAAGGTTTTCTGGCCTTATTAAATTCAACAGATATCAATTGTTTTGCCAAGTCTCCCCAATTTTCTTCCTACAGATACAACTTCACAACTTCCTAGTAATGCTTGTTTGCTGAATGATGTCTTGGAAATCATTGGTTTTTCTTTATCTATGCCAAATTGTACTTTGCAGATATCTAATCTTTTCTATTATTTTGTTACTATTTTTTTGTTGTTACTATTTTCTAGTTTTCAATTTTTTTTTCCTTCCAATTCCACGTTTGGAACATAACACTTCTGATGTGGACTCTACCTTGAGGTGCACCTAGAGACCGAAAACCACTAGCACTAATGTTACATATTTAATTCCAAAATCTAGAACCTAAAATTCTAAATCTGAATTTTACAATTTGTTCAAACCTCATCTTATGTAGATTAATGGAACCAATTTGGATTCCTCTACCCATTGGAAAAGGATTGCAAGGATAATCCTTAGCCACACAAGTAGCGCTTCTAGGGATGACTTGTGAGCACCACTAGAGTGTTTTTTGGCACATTCACACAAAGAAAAGAAATCATTTTGAACAAAAGTTACATGATTTTGTATTCATGAAATATATTTTTCAATGGAAGCACAACCAATTGACCAACACATCTGTAACAAACAATGTTATCAAAACCCATTTAACTAGACTGCACTGGCTAGAGAACATTTGGGAAAAAGAAGATATGTTTTTTCCCTTTCCAGAATTTGAAACAGAGGAGTTACAGCTTGGAAATAACACTAAAACATTTCACACCTTATCCAAGTCTTTTCCAACCATTTCAGCATGATCCTCAAATTTTTCGTGACTTTTAGATGTTTCAACTGCTATGAGCAAGATACGAGATAGAAAAAGTGTTTTTTGACATTAAAGGACAAATAAAAACCCTAAAGGAAAACTATGAAACCATGACCCTAAATTGAGTATCAAAGCTTGCAAATAAATCCTCAATCCTATAAATCAAGGCCAAAATCCAAATCCTAAATTTGTCTGAATTTTATGTCTCGTGGTTTTTTCTCAATGTATTTTTCCTTAGAAAATCAAATCTTATTTTTGGTTCAGTAAAACATTGATCTTCAGGAATTTTACTACATCAAATGCTTGTCTACTACAGTGTTGAAGAACAATGATTGTGTTCTATTTCCTTTATCATCTTTTGTGCCAATTCGTCAACCTTGTTGCAATAAAACCCCAGAGACTTGCATATCAAAATTGATATGGTGGTAGTTTCAGCCCTGCAAAACAACAACCTACATATATGAATAGTTAAATGGACAAGAACTTATTTCCAATAATATTCCAGCAAGCTTCCATGTTTTTCTTTCCTTTTTGAACTATACCTGTATGACTTAAGTTACTCCATTACATGTACATTCTCATATCTCTGTCCTTATGTTACGGAGGAAATCATGATGTTTCCATATTTAGCATTTTTTTGATATGAAATACATGTGATATTTTAATATTATTTCATGCAATTTTATCATTACAACTTTTGGAAGTAAACAACATACCCAAAAGAAGCTAGTGGTGTCTATATATAGTGTTATAGCATAGAGTGCAAAATTGCATGCCATCACATTTTCATCATATTGCTCAACAAGTGAGCTCACTTATTTATACACGAGTGTCTATGATCTGAAATGGATCTGAACCTACAAATGGTTGTAAGACTCAGTACTCGTAAGAAACATCTTGGTAATTCATTATGGTTGAATGGACAATTTCAAATACATTTTAAAGGTAAGGATGAATAAGACAAAAAAAAATCAAAGAAAAAAGAAATGAAAATAGAGCATAAAATGGAAGAAGAAAAATGACTAGGAGAGAAGGTTGAGGAATGGGAAGTGATTTTGTCCAAGAGAGGAATAGGCATAGAAAGCCATGAAAAAAATGTAACTATATATTTCTAGAATGAAGAAATGATCGCCCATTTGAAGTCGGATTTCCCATTTGGGTTTCCAGGGAAAAATCTCGGTGCTAGTGATGTGTGTGAGTTCATTATTGTGTGATGAAATTTTATTTACAATTATATATTGATGGTTGTGCATTTCAAAAAATTCATATGGCATGATTGATTCACTATTATGTTGAATTAATAAGGAAATTCGATTTTGGTCTGTGTGGCTTGATGTTACTGGAAATTGATGGCTTCATTAATCAAGCTAAAGGATTCCACACTTGACACAATATATTTCAAATAGATTCTAAGAATGTATTCTATGTAATGGGTGAATTCATGGCCGAATTTAATTTCTCTCAATTATTTGTTAATTTGCAATTGCCAAAGTACTCATGTTGTCATCTTTTGTTAAGATAGATTAATGGCTATGGAAATAAAGTTGTTGCAAGTATATCTAGAGTTGCTAATTTGATATTTTATGGTTTTTTGAGAATTTTATCTCTCCTTCGCACTTCCTTTCTGTTTCATGAGCTAAGATTCAATGCTTGCTTAGATTGTACCCACCCCTGGACTACAATTTTATCAATATTTGGGTGAATTGCAGCTACACAAGAATTATACAGACTCTCAAAACAAAGAGTTGAATGTTGCTAAGTCAAATTCTTTTAACCATGCATTGTACAACCCATTCATACACTGTACAGTTTCCCTAATTGAGAATTTCTCTACTAGCTCACTTTCCCATCTCTCCCCAGTTAATTTTCGACTCTAGTCGAATTAATTACCCCTCTGGTTGATTTCATTTTTCTTGATCAAGTCGAAACTCAGTGACTTGAATCACACTTCCCTAGCCAAGTGTTCAATATTCAATTTAATTCTCATTCCATCCTTTTTTTTCCCCTCTTTACGGAAGCTAGCACTAAGTTTGTTACCTCTTAGCAATTTGTTGATTATACTTTGGGTTTTCTATTAAACTATGGGGATATTTCATATAATTTGTTGATTGTACTATGGGCGTCCTTCATATATATTAAATTATGAGATCAAGGTGGCCACTCGGTCATCTTTTGAGTGTCATAATATATATATCTATATATATATATATATATATATATATATATATATATATATATATATATATATATATATATATATATATATATATATATATACATATGAATGTTGAATTTGGAACTAATTTGAAGTGTGATAACTACTTTGAAGTTAAAGATACAAGGCTCCAATCATAGAATTGTTAGAATTCATTTGGTGAATTTATCTATGTTGGATACTGATCAAGAAACTGTGTAGGCCACCATTCAAACAAAGGGACCACATGAATGCTAGAAGCAGAGCTACCAAGTTTATTCAGTATTGATTGACCCTCCATGTGCCAACAAGGTGCTACCAAATTGACACACTTACTAACTACTAATGAGAAGGATGATCTTACAAGGGGTTGAGTTCTACACATTCAAAGAACAGGCTCTACGCAGACATTGTCTACCTATATGAGCAATGCCTTGCACTAGAAGTTTCAATAAAATTCTGAGTTAATATCCATCAGACTTCTTGTGGTTACCTTCCATAATACATAGTGTCAATATTTGCATTAAACAAGATAACTATGTTTTTTTTATTCATGATATCAAATACAGGACCATTCAACAAGCAAACCTAAATAACTCAATATATCAAATGTTTAAGTGAGGTTCCAAAAAACTGTCACACTAATTAGTGTGCATTTGTAATTTTTTCATCCACACATGAATATCTAATCACAAAAAGATAATGAAATACAAAGACACGCATACATAGAAATAGGGAGCAAGAAGAAAATCACACTAGTTTCTTCCAATGACTTCTTTTGGAGAGTAGCCAATTTTTTTGAAAATTCTAGGACTAGCATATATAATAGGATAATCTAGTTTAGTAACATATGATACAACAAATGTCTGTTGTAACTTGGAAAATGGTTCCTTTAAGTCTTTTGAAACCCATTCAATGGATGTTTCATTCCCATGATCAGATCCATCAGATGTCCTCTTTGAGCCATGAATATCACGTGTCCTTTTGCTATAGGTAACGATGGATGCGGTCTCCCTAGTTTTTAGATCACCTGTGTGGAGAACTCCAGTCCATTAATTGTGATTCATAACCGAAGGTAAAATTACTAAAGTGTTACTGTGATGTCAATGACTTCATTAATTTCAGGAACAAGGGTTGTCACTTTTTAGATGATCTCATCGACATAAGTTTTGGAAATGTAGATGGTATCTTTAGAATTCCCAATAAAACCAAGCGGAATCTAAATGTATACAAGTGTAAAAAATATATAAAATAGTCGCAGATCATGAAAGGTAATGCTAGCGTCTATTACTCTTTACCATGGGATAAACCAGTTACAGGGTATGTCCATGGATGTACCATGCAACAAGTAGTTGTTGAGGCAGGAATAATGAAATGGGTTTCCAATGATACAATGAGAAATAAAAGTTTCATATCATGTGAATCAAGCGAGTGCGCCCTTCATCTGATTTAATTGCGAGTGCGCCCTTCGTCTGTTATTCCAAGGATGGACCCCATATCACACAATTTTATTAAATCCAAGCCACATATCTGCCAAATTCACTGAAATATATACAATCAAAATGCATTTCTTGCGACACAAACCATCGCATGTCTTCATAATCTTTGGATCGCATTACACAGTCAATTAATGAATGAATCTGCCTCCAAACTTAAACCACTTTGAACAGGCTTCGAAAAAACAAGCATAACATGGGGCACATCAAGAACCATTCCATACAATCAATAATCACTACCAAGGAGATTTTTATTAATAAAAAAATAATAACTATATTATTATAATCCTATAAAATCTAATAAAATAAAATAAAAATATTACGAAATATTTCGTTGTTACAAAATGTTACAAAATGTTTATTCCATAGTCGTTATTTCGATGTTTGTGAACCAAATGTCGGAATACCGATACTTGTCTCCAAATTGTTGCAATACTGACACTTGTCTCCAAAACATCACAATATTGACACTTGTCTCCAAACCATCGCAATATCACCACTTATCTCCAAATCGTCGCAATACCAACACTTGTCTCCAAACAGCGCAATAATGACACTTGTCTTCAAACATCGCAATGTCGACACTTGTCTCTCAAACATCACAATTTTGACGCTTTGTCTTGAAACATCGGTATTTCGACGATTTTCCTAAACATCACAATTCTGACGATTTTCCTAAACGTCGCTAGAGTGACGCTTGTTGGCAGGATTTAAAAAATTGAGAAATATTGGGGAACTTTCCGACAATACGTAAAAAGTGTCAAAATTAAAGTGTCGAAAAATTGATTATATGTACTAGTGACTCCTCCCCACTGGAAGCTTTTGGACCACCAAAAGTCTTATACTACTTAGAAAATAAGTGAGGGTAAATCTCGCTCACCTTCCCGATTTCGATCCATCATGCTTTTCTTGGATTGGTACCTTTGAGCGACACATGAAGGTACCGACATCATCTCTGCGTGAATTCCTTTTCTTTATGTCAAGAATGGTATGTTCCTGCAACTCGTACATGTATTCAAGAGAAAAATATTCTATGTAAGGTACCTTAATAGTTTCCTCTTGATCCATGATCATAGGAGGCTCATACAGTCTCCAGCATTCAACATTTACAAGAGAATAGATTTGCATGCAAGGAGGAAAATATAATAAAAAATAATATTACCAATATTTTCTAATATTTTGAATTGACCATATCAGATTTCTTTGAGATTTTTACCTTCTCCTTGAAACCTTTCTTTGCTGATGTATAACCAAACTTGGTCTCCCACCTAAAAATTATGATCAACACGATGCTTGTTATGCTTGGATTTATATTTGGCTTAACTCTTTTCCAACTGTTCTTGCACTGTTTGATGTACCAACTGGATATGTTCAATGAAATTATTTGCTTTATCCACATCACTATGTCCATGCATTGAAATATCTTTCCCAACAATGAAATCTAAAGGACATTTTGATAAATAGCAATAACATTCCTCGAATGGAGATGTCTGAGTTGATGAATGCTTGGCACGGTCGTAGGCATGTTCAATGTAGTGTAAGTGCTCATCCCAAAGATTAGTATGTTCTCCAAAAAATCCTTGGAGTAGATGTACCACTTTCCTATTCACCACCTCTATCTGGCCGTAGTTTTGTGGATGAAATTTTGTGCTTTTCTTCAACTTGGTGTTCATCAATTCCCACAGACTTGACCAAAATTTCCTAAGAAATCGTGAATCTTGATCAAATGCAATAAATGTGAGTAACCCAAATTGAACCCATACATTTTGAAAGAACAACTATGTTGCTTGTTCATTTGTGACCTCCTTTTTACAAGGCACTAAGATACACATATTACTAACCTCTCCACTACAACATACAAATAATCGTGACCTTTCCTAGACATAGGTAATCCCCCCACAAAATCCATGGACACACTTTCCAAAGGGTGTGAAGGAATAGGAGGTGGAGTATGCAATCTAAAATTATTGTTACTTGGCTTACTAGTAGCACACATAGAACACCCCTTTTCATATCTTGATATAATTTCATTTATACAAGGCCAATAAAAATACCTCTATAATTGAGAAAATGTTTTTCCTAAACCAAAATGACCAGAAATAAGATATGTATGTGCTTCCCTTGTAATATTAACTCTTTCACTTTGTGGGATGCATAACTTGCCAAATGACATAATATTTTTCCATGAACATGATAATCCAGTTCTTCAATTTGATTTCCTTTACTCAAAGTTGCATGTAGATATTTAAAATCTTCATCTTGAGCATATTGTTCAATGCAGAATTCATGTGTGATTGATTTATAATTAAGAATTATAGAAGCATTGATTATAGATCTTGATAACATATCTGCAACTTTGTTATATATGCCTTTCTTATGTTTGATGACTAAGTGAAATTTATGTAAAAATCCCAACCATATGAAGTGCCTTGATTGTTGTAGATTAGTTTTTCTGTATGTATGATTGTTTCTTTACCCGTTAAGTGGTTCTTCCATTTTTTCACACTTTGTAC
This sequence comes from Pinus albicaulis, assembly GCA_034641835.2. Classification (NCBI taxonomy): domain Eukaryota; kingdom Viridiplantae; phylum Streptophyta; class Pinopsida; order Pinales; family Pinaceae; genus Pinus; species Pinus albicaulis. Next base: position 968,676,111 of record CM076572.1, read on the forward strand.
TAGAGCATACAATTCCTTATCATATGTTGGACAATTAATTACTGAAGTTATAAAGTCTCAGAGTGAAAGCATATAGGCTAACCATGATGCATCAATATTTCCCCCATGGCATAATCACTTGCATCTGTTTGGATTTCGAATGGTTGCTTGAGATCTCAAAGTGCTAGAACCAGTGTTGTATTGATCTTCTCTTTCAATGCATTGAAGGACTTCTGTTGTTTTCCTCCTCACTGATAAACCTTTTCACACTTGTCAAAGCATGTAGTGGTGTTGGTATAGATGAGAAGCCTGCAATGAACTTCCAATAGTATTGGGCCACTCCCAAGAATCTTATGACTTCAGTTACATTTTTGGGCTGAGGCCAATTTACAATAACCTCAACTTTAGAGGGATCAATTTTCAATTCACCACCTCCTACAATATGACCTAAGTACACCAAAGATTTCTTACCAAATTCACATATGGACATTTTTAAATATAAATTTTCCCTTTCTAAGAAATACAAAACCTGATTTACATGCTTTTCATGAGTCTTATTGAATATCGAAATATCATCTAAGTAGACTATGACAAAATTATCAAGTACTGGTCACAATACATCATTCATCACCATCATAAATGTTGTGTGTGCATTACAAAGCCCAAAAGGCATTACTAACCATTCAAAAAATCCAAGTTTTGTCTTAAAATAAATTTTCCAAATATCACTTTCAACAATTCCAATTTGATGATAACTGCTTCTTAATTCTAGCTTAGTGAAATAAACAACATGCTTCAATTGATCTAGAAAATCATCAATGCAAGGAATAGGATAACGATTCTTTATCATGATTTTGTTCAAAGATTGAAAATCAACGCACATCTACCATGTGCCATCCTTCAGCACCAAAAACAATAGGAGATCCACATGGAGAGGTACTTGGTCTAATGACCCCTTTGTCAAGCAACTCTTGCACCTGATTCTTAATATCCATGCTTTCCAAAACTGAAATTATGTACATGCCAATATTAGGGAGTGGAGCATCCTGCTGCAAGTGAATCTCATGTTGAACTCCTATTTTTGGAGGGAGTCCTTAGAGTTCTGGAAACATCTTGCTATAATTATCAACAACTTCACTTAATTCATAATTAAGTTTAGGATCACATCGTGAGAAGGCTTTAGATTTATCAATATCCTTACCTTTTACAATCAACAAGACATAGTTATTGTTAGCATTAAAAATTATTTTAATTTTTCATGCACTAACAAGAGATAAATTTGTCTTCTTATGATCTCTTACAATGTATTCTATCCATCCTTTGAAGAGATATTATTTTTTCTCCTCATGATAGAATATGGATTTTCAATCATATAGATAAGGAATTCCCAAGATAATCCCACAAATTTAAGAGGTACATCATAAATTACAACCACATATACAAAGTTATAAGTGATGGAAAACTTAAGTTTAAATTGTCTTGTTACTTTTAGTTTGGAATTATCACATACTCGACCGAAAGGGTAAGGTTTACCATGAGGTTTTGTTTCTAAATTAAGTTTATTAAAAATTGCTTCAAAAATAAGATTGACTTGAGAATCACTATCAAAAAGAGTATTAACCATGTTATACTTTATGACCACTCTAATATGAAAAAGCTCATTCCTTTTCTTATCATTTAAAGATTCAAAGGACTCATTAGAAGAACTAGTACTTGCATTAGAAGCTACACCTTTCATTCCCATCGATGTGATCTTTGTTTTGTCACCTGAATCAGATCCAAAATCATGTTGAGTTGTAGCAACAATATTTTGTTTCCCCTTGTTGTAAAACTTCTTTGGCCTCAATTTTGGATGCAACTTCCAACAATCGTCTTCATCATGACCATCCTTCTTGCAATGTTTTAAAGCGAGTTTAATTTCCTCTTTCTTAACATTGGTTGTCTTCTTCCCCTGTCTTTTCCTTTCACCTCTAACTTATCAAAAAATTATTTGGATGGTTTCTTTGAAGTATCTTCTCGCACATTCTTTCCTTGAATTGCAATATTTGTAGCTTGTACACGCACTTCATCTAACTTGGTTGGTTAAGCATAAGAATAGTGTATCTCAAACGAGCCGCATGAACGTGCACAAGGCACCTGGGTGGTCATAAATTAGAAAAGTTGATACGGCCACCCTCAAATGAAATGACCTGACCCAAACGCATTTCATCGGGCGCAGTCACACGGCGCACCCAACCGAACAAAGGCACCAGGGATCAAATGAAAAATAGGCTACACGAACGTGTACAAGGCACCTTGGAGATCAAAACTTAGTAAATTTGATACGACTGCCCTGAAACAAAATGAACCAACCCGAACGCATTTCATCGGGCGCCCTCACATGGTGTGCCCAACTGAACAAAGGCACAACAGAGAAAATGGAAAACGGGTTGCAAAAACATGCATAATTTATATTTTTTTCTTCTATATCTAAAGTAATACCTAAAATAAAAGCTTGCTTATGGAATTATTGAGTATAAATTAAGACACTTTGACCCTTAGCTTGCTTAAGATTTTTCCATATCATCATTGCTTCTTTTTTATATGCCAATGATTAAAATTGTTTTCTCAAAGTAGTTACAAAATCATTCCAAGAAGAGATAATCTTACCCCTTTTCTTGAGGTCTTCTTGCATTTTTTATTCCCACCATATGAGAGTTGTTCCTCCCAACCTAAGAGAAGCGAGTTATTTTTTTGTGAAATCATCATAAATGTTTTGGATCCTACAATATAGTTCAATTTACCTTAGCTAGTTATCCAACTTTTCAACATTTAATTCTCCATCATATATTACCAATTAAAACTTTACATCAAGCTGAATTAAAGGGGATTTAGCATGTCCTTTTTGCGAATAAGTAGGAGATGAAGGGGAAGATGGTGAAGAAGGAGGTGAAGGAGGTGGAGGAGGAGCCCCACCACCATCACCATCATTACCATTACCATTACCATTATCATCTAGTGGCTTATGAGAAAGATTACCTTCCTCTTTTAGTTGATGATAAATTTCATCTTGCAATCACATTGTCCTATCATCAAACAATATTTTTACCATGTCATCCATATCAGGAAAAGTCATTTTGAATTCTCTCTTTTCCAAATAAATACCATCATATTTTTCACCTTCCATGGTTCGAAAAGAATGGAAAGGTGGTCTTCATGAACCAATTTCGGGATTGAATTATTGAATTGATCCTTCTCATTTCTTGATATTGGATCTTGTGATCATGTAAAAACTTACAATCACTATCAAACCTTCACACAACCAAGAGCTATGATACCAAATTTGATCCAAAAATGAAATGAATGTATTACTTAGTTAATTTCATGCTATTTTATGTATTCTTATGCAACATATCGAAATTTTGAAAACACATAAACTTGATAAAAAATTGCAACAAAGGAAAATAATGGATACTGAAAATAGAAGCAAGAAAAAGAAGGCAAGTTGATAATAGAGTTCACCCCTCCTAGGCTATGTCTTTGGGTTCGATGCGAGTGTGTCCACTTTATTAATATGCTAAAATTATCAATTACGTTTATTTGTAAGCTCCAAATCATCAAAAACATGCTTCCAATGCATTGAAAAGACCCAAAAACCCCTATTTTTTCTTTTGAAATGTTCAATTTTGCCTTTGAATGGCCGAATTAGGCCAAAAATACTCTCTGTTTGTAACTTAAAGGAAATTTTTTCTACAAAATATTCAAAAAAACTCCCATAGTTGGATTGGTTAAGAGCGCTGGTTAAAAAGTCGAAGGTTTGATTTTCAATCCACAAAGAGTGCAATTTTGTTGATTATTTTGTGGTCCAACCCGTCAAATGTGATATGACCTGGCCCATTTTCAAACCATTCATTGAATATATACAATGAATCATAACTATGTAGTTGCTGCCACCACCGAGTAATATACCTTGGGATATGGAAGGTTCCCACCATATCCCTTCCCTTAATCCTGGAGCCGATATACTATAATTTAAATAAAATTTGTGAATGAAATATAACAAGGTTCATTTGATTAGCCTAGTGGTAAACCTTAGGATTTGTTTCTCGAAGGTTAGGATACCAAATCTCTTTCGCTGAAATTTGGTTGGAAATTTCTTTTTGGATTTGTCCACACGGCTACGTGGTAGCTCAAAATTGGGCCACGTGTCACCCTCTGATTGGGCCACATGGCTCAATTATGTTGGTCCACATCCACCAACCATACAATGTCACTTGTCGAAACCTGAAGGCACCAAATTTTCGATCAGAACGATGATCCTGGAACACTGCCTGTCGGAACCTTGTGTGTTGATCGTTTACTACCGGAACCATGAATGTTGACTTTGACCTGCTGACCTTTGAATTTTATCCATGCTTTTACCTTGAATATGATGTCTATATTTGATTACCAACCATTTCTTTTATTTTATATATATTGTGATTGAGAAATTAGGTTTCTAGATTTAGTTTTTGAATTGGTTCACAAATGAATTAATGTTAATTAAAATGTTAGAGGAACAATGAACCAATTGTCTTCCAGTGCAAGGATGCTCGCTTGACTACTATGATGAGAATAGTATAATATGTTCTCTACCTAAACTTGTCAGGATTTTATCAAAAATAGGAATATGAATAATATTCCAACTATGAATCAGATCAATAATTTGCTCAATTTTCTAAGAAGTTGGAAAGGGGTTATGGAAAATATAAAGGAAAACTCCCCATCAAATGTTATGATTGTGGAAATGTTGGAAATTTTGCATCAAGAATATTTTCCTGTCTCCCTTAACCATTATTATTAAAATCATTGGTTATGAGTTGTGGGGTTGAGTCCTCAAATATTTTAAGGAATATCTGTGGATCGTTGAAATTTGTGGGAGCACAATAAACATAATCCCTAGGATCCACATCCTAACTATAAAAATTATTATTCTCACAACAGATAATACAACCATACAAATGTGTTCAAGGACCATTAGATAGAGGACATAGTGCTTTTTCTTGTCTCATAGATTCCTTCACGCATTATGAGTAGTCACTGGGATTCAAATACTTTCAATTTCTATCTTGGCAGAAATTTTCATCAACTACTTATTATAGAGATGGGATGCTTCAAAAAAATAAGTTGGTGAAAATTTATGCCATGATAGAAATGTGAAGGTGTAGATGGATTTGGTCTTTTACTAGTTATACCCTTCTCAGTAAAGTGGGTTTCAATCTTCAATTTTTATATAAAAGAAAGCATTGGAAGGGGCTTCAAAAATTTGGATAGGGGACTAAAAGCATGCAGTTCTCACAAAATTTTTCATCAAACATGGTTTTAGTTGTTTATTTTTATTACCTTGGTATGTGAATAATATATTTTGTTGCTCTTCCAGTTTTTGCAATAACCATAACAAACTAACAGGAAGGAAACTATGCTTGATCTCGAGGAAAGAAAAGCAATTTACTTGGAACAACTAAGGAAACATCATGGAATGAAAAAGGAAGTCCTGGAGGAGGCACTCACATTTGCAGGGGATCTAGTGCATGAAAATGATAACTCACGCCAACCATCTCACTCCATGTTCTTACCATATAATGTATTTCTCACTCAGATAAGGAATTTTCCAAATACTATGAAGATATGGAACATTCATTGAAGAATGATGCCATCAAGTCATTTGGATGGAGAGAAGAGGCCAAGGAAGAAATGCTTTATGTTTGGCAAGGTGAGATAATAAATCATCTTGTGGGAAAAGATACCCTCATCATATGGAGCAAGGTTTTTCTACCAAAAATATGCCTAGTAAGAGCCTTTCTTAGTCTCTAGATGGTATTTTGAAATTTTGATTTGATGGTTAAGTATTAGGACATGTCTAGTGTTTTAGGAATTCCTCTATTTTTCCCCTTGAAACTCACACATACTTAGAGTGTGGTTTCCTTCTTTTGGATATCCATCTAGTTCTCAAAACTTTTGCATCATTCACTCATTCAAATAAGGAACATGTCAAATACTATGAAGATATGGACCATGCATTGAATAATGATTCATTCAAGTCATTGGGATAGAGAGAGGAGGTCAAGGAAGAAATGGTTTCTGGTTTGGAAAACCTAACATGCAAGGGAGTGGCTCGTGATGTATGCATACAAAATTACCATAAAATATAAGGGAAATTTTTTTAGATTTCTATGTCATAGCATATAGATATTGAAAAATACATTATGTCATGTTGTTTCTTCAGCAACACAAATTGTGGTTATAGTAACCCGTGTTGTCACTGTTATGACATTGACTAATGTGGGTAAGGACAAGCTAAGAAAAATAAATATTCACAAATATCATTCTTACCTTTCAAAAATACAATACAAAAGGGTAGTTTCAGACATTTTTTAAGACAAAACTAATATTTTGTATTAAAATTTTTTAATTGGGCATTGTCTACTGACGTCACAAATTTTCTTGAATGGCAGTGTTCTTGCCGAAATTCGGTAAAAAAAATAAATTAAAATAAAAATGTTGGAGTGTTTGAATTAGTTTTCTTTTATGGTGGAAATAGATTCAACACCATATATAAAAAACCCCTCAAAATCCTTATGTTTGACAGTTGTAACCCATATTTTTAAAAAATTCTACCAAATTTTATCATAATCTGGCCTGAATTTCCATTATTTTTCAAACTAGTTTGTAGTTGTTTTTAGACTACACTTTTAATGGTCATACAAAAAAATTTAAACTCTCTCTTTACACCAAAGGGGTGCACACATTTGAAATATGTTTGAAAAATATTAATTTTCTTCACAATGTAGGGTAAGGGATTGGAATTCAAATGAATGTAGACTCACTGCAATTCCATATGGAACTTCTATTCTACACAGGGTGGAACTAATAGCAAATCAATTAGAAACCCCAAAAATCTAGAGGTCGGATTTACTTAGAAATAATGTTCATAGATCTCGATTACTTCCATAGAATCAACATGGGATCAAAAGCCCTCCACCACCATTGCAACTGGTCCCAATTTCGAGCCCTTTCAACTTATGTCGAGCAAACCTAGAATCAGATACTCATGTGATGGTCAAATGGCAAGAACAGTTGCCCAATGGCAGTTCAACTCTATCATATTTCGTCATAGGAAACCTCAGTCATCTCGTGATTCAATTTCGATGTAGTTTCTAAGTCAATGCAAAGGTCTTTATCTCTCCTCCTCCATCGACAACTTAGGGAAAATGAAGAGTACGATAAATTCCCTAGTAATAGGTTAGCCTCTTCATTAAGTTGGAGGAAAAATTCCTCAAACCAATGGAGAAATTTTGTTAGATCATCAACCCATTAGTTGTCATCATTTCAAAGGGAGAGGTGGCCTACTTTGTGGATGTTGGCACTATAAAAAAAAACCCTTACCCAAGCTCGAGTGGATAAAAAGCTATGGCTCCAAGAGGGGACAAGTTTAATTCCATCAAAGCCAAATTAAGGAAATTGATTTTAGACATGGCCTGCAAGGAGGCAAAGTTTTATGATTTAGAAGAGTGATGGTCAGTTGGGGAAATGGGGACTGCCACTACCACTATTCTGATTCTTGGAGATAACTGCACCCAAGGAAGAAGGTATGTTGATAGTTAAATTTTTAGGGTTTTGTACAATTAAATTGTTGAAATTAAATGCATATGAGATATAATGGTTATTTATTTTTAAAGGGAACCAAACCAACATTTATCATATGAATAATTTTGAGGCTACCTTGATTCTTACACTAAGAATTTGTGGGATTTGGGGCTTTGCAAGTTTTATTCATTAAATTTTCAAAACAAACTTTTGGAGAAAAAATTCTATTCTTTTCCCTGGGTTTGAAACCCATCCATCAACATTTAAATCTATCTCAAGCTCCATCCCTTTCAAATTCCATCAAACAAACCCTTGAATCAACCACTCTTGCAATGTCCGTCATGAAAGAGTAATTGGCCAATGGTGGTCCGAATCTATCGGACTTCCTCACAGGAAACCTCAGAGAGGAGGCCTACTTTGTAGATGTTGGCACCAAGAAAAACCCCTTACCCAAGCCCATTGGATGAAATTTGCAGTTCCTGGAGGGGAAACGTATACAACCATCAAATCCAAATTAAGGGAATTGAATTTACACACAATTGGTGACGAGGCCAAGTGTCCCAATATAGGAGAGTGTTGTTTAGATGAGGAAATGGGGAATACCACTACCAATATTTTGGTTCTTGGAGAAAGTTGCACCCAAGGTTTGTGGTACATTGAGGGTTAAATTTTGAGGGTTTTGTACAATTTCAGTGATGCATCTAATTAAATCAAAGATATGATTGAAAGCTACTTTTAAAGGGAACCAAACCATTATTTCTCATTTTTTAAAGGGAACCAAATTTTTGACAAACAAATGTTATTCTAAAGTTCCACATTGTTTTTAATAGTAACCATTACTTTACAGTTAATTGTCGAAAAAAAATATAGATTTTCCGGTTATTCCCCTAGCAGGCTATTGTTGGAACTTCAAGATTCATAATTTAATATGGAAAATTTCACTATGATCATTTTTATTTGTTTAATTATGTTTAAATTATGAGTTTATTTTTGTTTCTTTAAACAAATTTTGTGTTGTGAAAACAACGCGTACCCCGCCTCCACCTGATCCTAATGAGAGTTCACCAATGTGGCAGAGGAAGTTATGTCACGGGGGCTTGATCATGTGGTCTTGAAAAGTGTTGATATAGATTACTTGACTCACCAAGTGATCCTTTTTCCAAGACTGTACAAAAATTGAAGAATTTGAAGCCTACAATGCTTGTAGAGGCTCTTGGTGTGCTCTTTTCTTTCATTGCATCCAAATGTGTATTTTATTTCTCTTAACATGTTTTTCATGTTAATTACACCTTCCCAAGACACTTTAAATTTTTCTCTATAGTTATAGAATATTTGGAAAAAAACACGTTCTTATTTATATGGTTTTCAAGAAAATCATGTATTGATAATTATATTCTCTATCCAAATTATCATTACATATTTGTTTCCATTCATTTTCAAGTGAACATGAGATGTAGCAGAGTAATTTCTACTCAATGTGATGTGCAACACTAGAACTATAAGGGAATTCCAATTGGGTTCAAAAACTTGCAACTTCAGGGTTGGACATTGTTTCCCACAACAATGAGACTATAGCAGAGCTTCAACGTGTAGTTTGATACCACCAAGACAATTTCAACCAGTCACTGGTGAAGTGTTGAAAATGGAAAAAAAATATTCTATGCCTAGTTTTTTAACAAAAACAACAATGATCTTAGGCTATAGGGAAACACTAGCTCAAGTGATTGAGACAATGAATAAGGTCATAGAGGCAGGTGTTGAAGTTATAACATTTTATTAATATATGTGCCCCATAAAGAGGAAAATGGCTGCCCTGAAGTATGTAGCACCACTGGCCTCTTGAAGCATACCTTCAGGTTGGTATGGAAATGGTAGGCCTTCAGGTTCTCGTGGTTTTTTTGTTAGGACTTTATATTTGTAATTGGAAATATGGTTATTATTGCACTTCATTTTTTTATAAACTTGCAAAGGCTTTCAATGTTGTGAGAACATTTTAATCTCTCTGCAATTGGAATGTAATAAATAAAATATTTTGATTTGGATGGAAGTAAGCACTACAATAGTCAAAATATTTGGTATTTTCTGAAAGGTCTACCAAATTTGTATACCTTGAAAATAAAAATACTCAAAGTTAACAAGAGACTATTTATTTTTCAAGTTGATCAAACCATGGACCATGAGATGTATAAAAAAATTGTGTAATTTTTCTAAATTTGGAATTTAAACAATGGGCTAAAATTAAAAAATACATCAGCTTTTACCTTTGCATTTGGCATTACCGCATTATGCTGAGATGATTCTATCCTAACAAATTTTCTATTTGTCCCTTTTTATATCAACATATTATCCAATCTTGTATGTCCCAAGTTCAAAATTTGTGGAAATTTCCTACATTTCCAAAAGCCTTTGTCATTTTTTGGAATTTCAGCACATTTTTAGATCGTGCTCAATGGTTTTGATTAGAAGGCAGTAGGCTTCATTAATATAACTTTGGTATAGGGCTTCATGGGTGAATTTATCTCGATATGTGTACATTTGGGTGCTCAGGGGAAGTCATGTTGGATTACCCAATCTGGATCCTAGATCTATATGTTGCATATAAGGGGTCCATAAATCTGATAAAGTTGAAATTGTTGGAACTTTGAAAGATCCATATCCATATGGACATAGTATAAACATGGTCTGTTATGATATTATATCAAGCAGCACTTCTATGTGATAAAGAGGTGTTTGGTGTTGACAAGAATACTAACAATAGGATAAGAATGCCTTTATATTACTATAGATTATGTAATATTATTTTCGTATATTAGTATATTATGTTATGTATGTTTCCTTATCAGTATTTTTCTATGTTTGAGTTAAAGCCATATGTATTTTCTCATTCTATTTTGTTGTTATTAGGTCTAGACAACACATTATATCCCTTAAGTTATGGACTTTTTACAACATGCACCAACACCATCAGAGGTATTATTGTAGCTAAGATGTCACTAAAAAATTATGTAATTTTAGAGTTTGAATTGTGTATCCAGTCTAGTTGTTGTATAAGAGATTATGTGAATCAAAAACTCGGATTTAAAAAGTGCATATTCCCATAATTGAGCAGAGAGTTTTATTAAAATGGTGGGACAACCATGTTTGGACTCAGGGAAAGCATTTCTACTGGTCTCAAGTTCGAGCCCTTTCAACTTCCATCGAACAAACCCATGAATCAACAACTCCTACACTGGCCTCCCTACAAGAGCAATTGGCCAATGGTAGCCCAAATCTATCATATTTCCTCATAGGAAACCTCAGAGAGAAGGCCTACTTTGTGGATTTTTTCACCAAGAAAAAACCTTTACCCAAGCCCATGTGGATGAAAATTGCAGTTCCAGGAAGGGACAAGTGTATGTCCATCAAAGCCAAATTAAGGGAATTGAATTTACACACAGTTTGTTAGGAGGCCACGTGTCACAATATATGAGAGAGTTAGTTAGATGGGGAATACCACTACCAATATTATGGTTCTTGGAGAAAGTTTCACACAAATTTATTGGTACATTGAGGGTTAACTGCTAAATTTTCATGGTTTTGTACAATTTCAGTGATGGATCTAATTAAATAGCTGAAATTAAAAGCATTGGAGATATGATTGATAACTGTTTTTAAATGGAACCAAACCAATATTGCTCATATTTTTAAAGGGAACCAAAATTTTGAGAAACCAATGTTATTCTAAAGTTTCACTTTGTTTTTAATAGTAACCATTACTTTGAAGTTAATTGCTAAAAAAATATATCTTTTTGGGTTATTCACCTACCATGCTATTGCTGGAACTTCAAGATTTATAATTTAACGTTGAAAATGTCACTATTTTATGATCATGATTATTTTATTAATTATGTTTAAATGTTGATTTTTTTTTTCTTTAAACAAATTTTGTACGATGAAAACAACGTGTACCCCATCTCCACCTGATCCTAATGAGAGTGTACCAATGTGGCAGAGGTAATTATCTCATGGGGCCTTGATGACATGTTCTTTAGAAGTGTTGATAGAGATGACTTTCCCCACCAAGTGATCATTTTTCTGAGACTGTACATAAATTGAAGAAGTTGAAGCCTAGAATACTTTTAGAGGCCTTTAGTGTGTTCTTTTTATTGATAGCATGCAGATGTGTATTTTATTTCTCTTAACATGTTTTTCATGTTAATTACGCCTTCCCAATGAACTTTAAATTTCCCTCTATAGTTACACAATCTTTGGAAAAAAAACATGTTCATCTTTATATGGTTTTCAGGAAAATCATGTCTTCCAAATTATATTCTCTATCCAAATTATCATTCCATGTTTTTTGGCACACATTTTCATGTGAACATGAGAGGTAGCAGACTCACAGAGTAATTTATACTCAATGTAATGTGCAGGGTTAGACCACTAAGGGAATTCCAATTGTGTGCATAAAATTGCAATTTCAGGGTTGGAAATTTTTTCCCAAAACAATGAGTCTGTAGCAGAGCTTCAACACATAGTTTGAGACCACCTAGAAAATTTCAATCAGTCACTTGTGAACTGTTGAATGGAAAAAACTTATTGTATGCCTAGTGTTTTAACAAAAACATCAATGATGTTAGCCTTTAGGGAAATACCAGATAAATTGATTGAGACAATGAATAAGGTTAGAGAGGTAGGTGTTCAATTTATAACATTTTGTTAATACAGGCACCCCACAAAAAGTCAACAAATGCTTGCCCCAAAGTATGTAGCACCACATTCCTCTTGAAACATACCTTCAGGTTGGTTGGAAATTGTAGGCCTTCAGGTTGTCGTGGTTTTCTTTTTAGGACTTTATATTTGTAATTGAGAATATGCTTAATATTTCACTTCTTTTTTTTATAAACTTGTGAAGGCTTTCAATGTTGTGAGATCATTTCAATCTCTCAACAATTAGATCTTAATGAATAAAATATTTTGATTTGGGTCGAATTAAGCACTATAATAGTCAGAACATTTGGTATTTTTTGAAATGTCTACCAAAATTTTATACCTTGAAAATCAACATACTCGAATTTAACAAGACATTATTGTTTTTTCAAGTTGATCAAACCATGGAACACGAGCTATATGAAAACTATGTAATTTTTCTAAAATTGGAATTTAAACAATGGGCTAAAATTAAAATATACATAAGCTTTTAACTCTATATTGAGCATTTTCGCATTATGTTGTGATGATATTGATTCTATCCTAAGACATTTTCTAGATTTCCCTCTGCATATTAACATCTTATCAAATTTTGTAAGTGCCAAGTTCAAAATTTGTTGAAATTTCTTGCATTTCCAAAAGCCTTTGTCATTTTTTTGGAATTTTGGCACATTTTTAGATGGTGCTCAATGTTTTTGATTAACAAGTGGTAGTATTCATTAATAGAAATTCGGTTGAGGGCTTCATGCGTGAAGGTATCTGGATATGTGGACATTTATGTGCTCGGGGGAAGTTATGTTGCATTACTCAAGATAGATCCTGGATCTAGATGTTGCACATTCGGGATCCAGATATCTAATAAAGATGAAATTTATGGAACTTTGAAATAACTATATCCATATGGAGATAGGATAAGCATCGTATTTTATTTTATTATATCAAGCACCACTTCTATGGGATAACGAGGTGTTTGGTGCTGCCAAGAATAATAACAATGGGCTAAGCATGCCTTTATATTACTGTAGGTTATATAATACTATTTTTTGTATATTATATTATGTATGTATGTTTCCTTATTGGTATTTTTCTATATTTTAGCTAAATCCATATGTATTTTTTTATTCCAATATGTTGTTCTTATATTTGTACAACACATTATATCCCTAAATTTTTGGACTTGTTGCAACATGCGCCAACAACATCAAAGGTATTCTTATAGCTAATATTCCGTTAAAAATTTATGTAAGTTTAGTGTTTGAATTGTGTGTGTTGTCTCGTTGTTGTATAATATATTATGTGAATAAAAAACTCAGGGTTGAAAAGAGCAAAATCCTAGAATTGTGCATAGTTTCATAAAATTTGTAGGACAACCATGTATGGACTCACGGAAATCCTTTCAATCAGTCTCAAACTCGAGCCCTTTCAACTTTATCGAAAAAAGCCCTGAATAAACCACTCCTATGTTGGCCGCCCTGCAAGAGAAATTTCCCGATGGCAGTCCAACTCTATTGGATTTCCTTAGAGGAAACCTCATAGAGAAGGACTACTTTGTGGATGTTGGAACGAAGAAAAACCCCTTACCCAAGCCCATGTAGATGAAGGTTACAGTTCCAAGAGCTCACAAGTAATTACTATCAAAGCCAATTAAGGGAATTGAATTTACACACAATTTTTGAGGAGGCCAAGAGTCCCAATATAAGAGAGATTTGGTTAGATGGGAAAATGGGGACTACCACTACAATTATTATGGTTCTTGGATAAAGTTTCACCCAAGGTTGTTAGTACATTAAGGGTTAAATTTTCATGGCATTGTACAATTTCAATGATGGTTCTAATTAAATAGCTGAAATTAAAAGAATCAGAGATATGATTGATAGTTATGATTAAATGTTGAATTTATTTTTGTTTCTTAAAAAAAAAATTGTGCAATGAAAAAAATGCGTACCCCACCTCCACCTAATCCTAATGAGAGTGTACCAATGTGGTAGAGACAATTATCTCATGGGGGCTTCATCATGTGGTCCTGATAAGTGGTGATAGAGATGACTTGGCTCACTAAGTGATAATTTTGCCGAGACTATATATAAATTGAAGCAGCTGAAGCCTAAAACACTTGTAGAGGCTCTTGGTTTGTTCTTTTCATTGATTGCATGCTGATGTGTATTTTTAATTCTCTTAACATTTTTTTCATATTAATACCCCTTCCCAACCCACTTTAAATTTTCCTCTATAGTTACATAATCTTTGGAGAAAAACATGTTCTTATTTATATGTTTTTCAAGAAAATCATGTCTTGCCAATTAGATTCTCTATCCAAATTATCATTACAGCTTTGTTAGCACTCATTTTCATGTGAACATGAGAGGTAGAAGACTCACAGAGTAATTTATACTCAATAATATTCTGAAGTTTCACATTGTTTTTAATAGAAACCATTACTTTGAAGTTAATTTCTTAAAAAAATATATATTTTTGGGTTATTCACCTAGTAGACTATTGCTGGAACTTCAAGATTTATAATTTAATGTGGAAATTTTCACTATTTTTGTTGGAAATACTGAGAGGGGGGGTGAATCAATATTTCTTTCAATTAGAGCATTAGTTAATCTTCAATTATTATCATTGTTTGTACAATGATAGCAACAAATAAGAGGAACACAAATGCACACAGTTTTTAAGGTGGAAACCCACTCCGGGACAAAAACCACCTAATTCTTTTCTAATAATTCTTTTCAACTCCAATTGAAAATAAAGCTCCAACTTCCTAGAATCTAGAAAAGCATTCTTCTCCAGCTCCCACTGGATGGACGCTCCAACGCCCGAGATTCTTCACTAGTCAACTAAACGTATGCCCCAACACCCAATGAGCTACAACTCACCCTAGCACCACCCTACCACCCTATAGAAGAATAAAAGAAGAATGGACTCCCGTACCAGGGAAAATGGTCCACTCTACAATGATATAGAATGATGTAGAAGAAGAATATAAACTAGACCATAACCCCAAATTTGATACAACCACCTAATGATGATCCTAGACCTCCCAATACTACCTCTTCTACCCTTGGTAGATAGATACTAGTACAATTTGTACAATAATGTATTTACATTGACTAGGTAGAATGATACCTTTACAATGATTGTATGCAGTGTTGCCCACTTGAATACTTCAAATGATGAACTTCTTGCTACTGTTATTCACCTTGGATATTGCTTTTATCATGCTACCCTCTGTTGCACCTTGCTTTTCTTTTCTATCGTATAAAGTCTGGTCCTTTGCAACCCTTGACAACACATGATCTAGCTTTTTTCTCCTTCTAGGAGCTCGATATTGAATCTGGTTTATCTCTGTTATTTCAAATCTTCAATATCTGATTTTCAGTCTTGTAGTGTTTCTTTGAGTCGTCTTTCCAATTCCACAGGTCTGACCCAATTTGGATTCTTCAAGAGAGAGTTATACCCAATTTCTCACACTACCCTAATTATGGATTGTTTCAGCAGAGCGCACTTGTACAACATACCACGTGCCACTTTTTCTTCATTTGCCTTTGAAATTGATAGAGGGAAAACTACAGACTGCTTAATATCTGTCAATTTTTATGGGATTCCAATCCAATACTCAGAGAGAGAGTTATGATGATTTTACCAGGGTCACTTCTTTGAGATGAATTTCAGGAGCCTGCAAAAACCACTGCTTCCATAGATAATATCTCCACAAATATTGTGCAACTTGATCTGAAATTATTACTGCATATTTCTAAGGATTTTGGCTTCTCCTCATAAAAATTTGAGCTTTTGAGCCTTCGTATAAAAAACGTTAGAGAGAAAATTCCATGATGACCTGTTTCAGATGGACGAATCCCTTGCCTAAGGAGGAAATGAAGATCACAATATATAAGAACGCTTAATTTGAGAGGGGCTTCAACAAGTGAACGTGGGAGGGATTTTAGGAGATTAAAAAATATTAATTATGACTTTTCAATGACCCATGCCCCAACCCCATGGGGTTTTAGCCCACTAACTGGGGTACAAACTTCAAACATGAATATCTATGAAACCGTGAAGAATTACATGGCGTGCCATATATCAACGGAAACATCTCGACAAGTAGAGACCATCAAAAACATTATTGACCCAGAATATATTAATTTTTTAGGTCAAACTTCCCATTCAATATTGGGTTAGCCCCTAGTGCTTCTTGGGTTGACATCAATGACAACCGCTGATCAACAATTTTATGATTATTTCTATTTGTTTAAGTATGTTTAAATGTTGAGTTTATTTGTGTTTCTTTAAAAAAAATTGTGCAAAGAAAAAAATGCATACCCCACCTCCAACCTAATCCTAATGAGTGTGTACCAATGTGGCCGAGGCAATCATCTCATGGGGGCTTCATCATGTGGTCTTGACAAGTGGTGATAGAGATGACTTGCCTCACCAAGTGATCATTTTTCCAAGACTATACATAAATTGAAGTAGTTGAATTCTAAAACACTTGTAGAGGCTCTTGGATTGTTCTTTTAATTGATTACATGTTGATGTGTATTTTTATTTCTCTTAACAATTTTTTCATGTTAGTTACCCCTTCCCAAGCCACTTTAATTTTTCCTCTATAGTTACAGAATCTTTGGAAAAAAAACATGTTCTTCTTTATATAGTTTTCAAGAAAATCATGTCCTGCCAATTATATTCTCTATCCAGATTATCATTACATGTTTGTTGGCACTCATTTTCATGTGAACATGAGAGGTAGTCATATCATAGAGTAATTTCTACTCAATGTAATTTGCAAGGCTAGCCATTTAAGGGAATTTTGATTTTGTGTAGAAAGTTTCATCTTCAGGGTTGGATTTTTTTCCCACAACAATGAGTCTCTAGCAGAGATTCAACGTGTAGTTCGAGACCACCAGGCCAATTTAAATCACTCACTTGTGAAGTGTTGAAAATGGAAAAAACGTATTCTATGCCTATTGTTTTAACAACAACATCAATGAGGTTAGGCTATGGGGAAACACCAGAGGATTCCTATGCTCAATCGAGGTGTTCTTAACTAGTGTTTATCATGTATCCCATCTTAGGATTTCTAGGACTAGTGAATAATCCTGAGACCACCCCACTCAACTTCGAATTCATCCAAAAATACTACTCAACGAAATAAAAGGGAACCCACCATACCATTGCAATCTGGAAATGGAAAGGAAAGGTTGCAGAATGCTATCCAACCTATAAAAATCCATGCAAATGATAGTAAGAGAATCAAGAAGACATGTGAACCTACCATGCATGCCACATCTAGCAACTAAAGCATATATGAAAATAGATACCTACAATTAATCTTGCTCTAGAGGCTTGATCATGCTCTTCCTTGCTTGATATTTTCTTCCCTTTGTCTTCTTTTCCCTTCCTTTTCTTTCCTTGATCCAATGCTAGCGTTCTCTAAGAATTTTCTAAGTGTCCAAGAGTGAGAGAGAGAGAGAGAGAGAGTAGAGAGAGAGAGAGAGAGAGATATCCAAAATTGAACTAACAAAAGGTACAAACTGATCCTCAGAAACCTTTTTATTAATGAGGCCTCTATTTTCTTCATTTTCCATTATTTTTCTTAATTTTCCTCCTCACATGCAACCTGTGACCTTCCACCTTCCCATTCTCATAATTTCCATTATTTACATAAATAAATGCCAATAATCCCATTTTTCCTTTCCAAAGCCTTTTCTAGTTTCCTTAGCCATAATAAACCAAATAAACACCCAACTAGGATGTTTTTCCCAACATTCATATTGGAATACATGTCCCATGACCTTGATTATTATTTTTCCCTTTTTAACATTCTTACATAGAATTTTTACTAGGGATGTTACAGAAACTCCCCGCTTGGGGGAACACTATCCTCAGTGTTCAATGACACCTACAACCAACAAGACTGTTGAAAAAAAATATACTTCCCATGGAGCTTTATAAATTAGCTCGATGCAATATTTACAATGATCATCTCGTTGAGAAGCAAACCAACATGAAAGCATAACAAAATGACAACTATAATGAAATGACACCCATAGCGCTTATTAGAGATTTATAACACAGCTCATGGTGGTATTTACATCCATATACCTATGTACGTATATTAAAAAATCACACAAAAACATATACCAAAAACATTTTCTTAACCAACGAATAGAGAAGGATAGATACCCTCTTCACTAGAACAAATTTCTTACACTGCACTTTAACCTGCTCGATTGCTCGATTCTGGAGCATGAGCATCTTTCTCTGCAAAATACACTAAGGTTCCAGCTAGAATTCTCCTTTTAGTTCCACCTACAATGCAGTCCATTCAATCACATGATCAACATCTTTAACATACTTCTTAAATAATTACACATGGAAAACATTATGGATTTTCACTTTCAAAGGAAAAGCAGGTTAATAGGCTACTAGTCCAATATTTTCAAAAATATTGAAGGTTCCATAGAACTGAGGTGCTGGCTTGGCACATGATCCAATCCTCAATGATATCCTCTTGGAAATGATGTGAAATTACACCTATTCCCCAACATGAAATTCCTTAAACATCTTATTTCGATCTGCATAATGTTTCTGTCTGTCTTGTGCTTCCTTTAGATTCTTCTTAATTACCTAAATTTCTTGTTTCATCCCTTCCAACATGTCCTGTCATATCAACACTATGTTCACTGTATCACTCCAACTGATGGGAGTATTACAACTCCAACCATAAAGGAACTCAAACACACTCATCCTCACTGAATTTGAGTAACCGTTTTTGTAATCAAATGTAACCAATAGAAGGTACTCCTCCCATATCCTCTATTAATTCATCACATACATCCTAAAAATTTCCTCCAGTCTCCTTTTGACCCTCTCTGTTTGTCCATCTATATATAGATGATAAGCTTTGTTGAAGGCCAACTCTGTCCCCAAACCTACAAAGAACTCCTTCCAAAAAGTCAAAGTTAACTTAAAATCCATTTCTGACACAATATTCCTTGGGACACCATGCAGCCCCACTACATCTCTGATCAGGACCTGTGCTACATTGTTATTTGAATAATTAGACTTTACTGTAGTGAAGTGTGCTACCTTCATCAAACCTGTGATTAAATCCCTGGAAATGACCTCCAACTTACAACATGGAATCAAAATCAACTGTAGTAGTCTACTTGGATGCTTACATTTTTGTTTCACCTAATGATAGTCAAAACATCTATCCAAAAAATATGCCACTTCCTTCTTCATATTTGACCAATGATAAAAATTCTTCATTGTTGTCAATGTCTTCTGGTATCCTGGGTTACCTGAATATGAATTTTCATGAAATATAGCAAGATAGTCCTCTTAATCTCATTGTCATTTCTAACATATATCATGTCCCTAAATCTCATCAAACCATTTGTTGTAAGATGATATTCCACATCCTACTCACATATAACCTATTGTAACATGTTCCTAAGCTCCATGTACATGTCAACATTTTTTCCTACATGTAAGATATGATCCTTTAAGTCTATCCCATAAGAACTCATATTTATTATATGATTCACCTACATATACCTGCTAAGATAATCTACAACCTTGTTCTCTTTAACTTTAATGTACTTGATATCAAAGTTGAACTTACTAATCATGGCCAAATAGCTATCTTTCCTTGCATTGAGATTAAGTTGGCCAAATAGATACCTCAATCCAGTAATATCACTCATCAATAAAAATATCTTTCCAAGAATATGGTGCCTCAACATATTCAATTCGTGGATGATTGCTACAAACTCAAGATCATGTGTCTGATAATTTTTCTCGTGTCATTCAATTTTCATGACTCATAACATACTACCTTTCCTTCCTACACAAGGACTCCACCAAGTCCTCTTTTGCAAGAATTTGTACACACCAAAAAATCCTTTTATGGATCTACAATCTTAAACACTGGAGAATTCATCAATAACTACTTTGACTATTCAAAACTTGATGCACATTCTTCTTTCCATTCAAATTTCTTACCTTGCCTCTCCAGTGATGTAATAGGATATGCAATCTGAGAGAAATTCCCAATGAATCTCCCATGGCAACCTACTAGCCCCATGAATGATCTTACCTCATCCACATTTCTAGGAGCTTCCAACTCAATAATAAGACACATCTTTTGTGGATCCAAAATTATTCCTTCCTTAGAAACACCATGTCCCAAGTAATATACATATTTCTAAAAGAAACTTCATTTACTAAGTTTAGCATGCAATTCATTCTCTCTCAATAATCTCAATATTGTTTCTAAGTGTCCAGCATGCTCTTCCTAATTCTTAGAATATATCATGATGTCATCAATGAATACAATAACAAACATTTCTAGATAAGGAATGAAAGAACTATTCATCAATCAAATAAAAGTAGTTGGATCATTAGTCAAAACAAATGGAAATACAAAAAATTCATAATTCCCATACCTGGTCCAGAAATTTGTCTTGTAAATTTCCCCTTCTTTGATGTGTCCCTGATAATATCCTGATCTCAAATCAATCTTTGAGAACATTTTTGAACCCTTCAATAGATCAACCAAGTCATCAATCATTCGACAAAAAATACTTTTCGTTGATGGTTACCTTGTTCAACTACCTGTAATGAATGTATAACTTGAGAGTACCATCCTTCTTCTTCACAAAAAACACTGGTATACCCCAAGGTCATACACTTGGCCTAATGTATCTCTTATCAAGCATTTCCTTCACTGTAACTTTAGAACTAATAAATCTGGAGTGCTCTCCCTATATGGTGTCTTTGATGTAGGTATTTCCCTTGGTACCATCTCAATAGAAAATTATACACTATGGAAATAAATGTGCTGAAGTCGACAACATGAGAAATTATTTGATTACCAGTCATTGATGTATATCGTTAGCAAATTCAAGACAACTCACTGATAATGATGATGAGAGTCAAGTTACCCCAATACAATCTAACAAGTGAGAATAAATGAGTTTAAGTCAAACACTTGAAAGAATGTACCAATCAGGGGACATTGAGGTATTCTCACTGTCAATAGCAAAGAAGTCTGCCACTGATGACTGCAAACCCTAAGGTAAAAAAAAATTACTCTAGAATTTATTCCCAAAGCAATGAGTTGGAGTCGATGGAAAAATATTTGTTGGAAGGAAGGCATTAAGGCATCCTCCTTAAATCCAACACGAGTGTAACCCGCAAGCCAACAATTTGGAAGGAATTAGATGAAGAAATATGAAGTAAGCAAACATAAGCGCGTTTCTGGCGTACACAAGATGTGGATAGCGCACGATAGAAACCCTCTAAACCAACCAATAATGAAAGATGACATAAAGCTGAGGAATCTACCAATAAGGTCAAATGGAAACCAAGGTACTACATGAATCACAACGTGTGATAATGTAAGCTGACGTCGAACACAAGGAAAACCACTCAGCCAAAGACCCATGATGTTGATCGATGTTGAGCACAAGGTCACCTATCAATGATGGAAATAGGGATAGGGTACAACTCTAGGCCTACTCTCAAAGAAAAGTTTCGAAGTCGATAAGACAAAAACTGCTAGCAATAAGTCAATGTAGACCTTCTTAACTAGCACAAGCAAAGGAACAAATATATGATGGGATAGAACATAAATCTGACTGATCGGGTATGGCCAACTAAAAAATGAGCCAAGAGATAATGCAGAAAGGCTGATTCAGGTTTACTTCCCTTGAACAACAACACACCTCAAATGTGACTTTATGGCATCATATGATAACTTTGTATAAGTTTTTCATGCAAGAGGCATAAACAAACCCTCTATATGATTGGAAGAGATAACAAATCAGGGGAGTACTAACTCAATAACAAGGTTATGGCTCTCCTAATTCAAACTAAATCCCATCCCAATGGAGGAAAGACTTGATTTTGAGTGTTTTGTTAAAGGGCGACACAACTGACTCTAGTTTCCATTAATTAGGGAAGTAATGACCCATTCCTGCTCTTTTTTTGAAATATATATATATATATATATATATATATATATATATATATTGTCCTTTTCATATTAAAAGCTTGAAAAAGAATAAAAGAATTCCTATATTACAATGGAAAGAATGAGTGTCAAAATACAAATGCGTTAGTTCCTAGAACTGGAACGTTCCTATGCTCAATGAAATGTGACAAAACTAGTCAACAACACTAAAAGGGATTTTATCTCCATGTGTATAAGGTGTCAAGTTTCAAAGGCTAAGTGATTATGGCTTTGATTTTGCAGAAAATACATGGTCAAAAAGTGGCTTATACAGGAGTCCAAGTGAAGTCGGCTTAACGCCAAGAGGTACAAAAAATCAACAAGAAATGCAACATTACACCTCAACAAGTGGGAGCCTCTAGGGTATAAAGCCATAAATATAGCGAAGAAGAAGGAGAATTAAGCTAAAATTCATGGCGGGACTAAAGAGGACTCCCAAGCCTACTCAATATTTACAGCATGGGAAACATATGATAGTGAGGATCTAACTAGGAAACCCATGTAAAGGATGGCTCTACCATCACGTCATGATTTTACAAGTTAGAGAGTGAAAATGGTTTAATAATAATAACACGATTCAATCAACCCTATGGTAACATATCATACCATGGAGGCTAGAATGCATAATGCAAAGGAAAAAGTGATATTCCCTAACCTATATCCCAGTTATGAAAACAATACCTCCCAAGACGAGTCAGCAGTCATGGAATCAAAGTGGTAATAATGTCTCAAAGTCTTCAATTTGTCCTGAAAAACAACCTATCCCAACACTTAAATCGAACAAGGTCATAAATTTTATAAAAATTCCAAAAATAGACATAAAATTTAGAAAAGTGGGCTTTTGAAAATTTTGAAATTTCACTATATATAGAACTTTTGACTTACAATTTGTCATTTTTTTTTTGGAAATTTTAGAAAAATATATTTGGAACAAAAAAATAACAACCATAATCCATCCAATTTCTCAGTGAGATGAGCCATAAAACCTCCAAGTAATTCCCAAAATAGATTTCTTGATGAAATTTTATTCATTTCAAATAATTTTCATGAATTTTGACTGTAGGGATTTAGTTTTTGCATTTTATTTCTATGCATACACGGGTTGGATATATTAACGTCATGTATATGGAAGCCCTATATGTGACTATGCATGAAGTCGACCCACGTATGCATTCTCCAAGTTTTTAAAATATAGTTTTAACAAATGAAAACACTTGAATGTGTTGGATGTCAATTAGCTGAAGAGAAAGAGAGCATATTGAAAATGTTAATGAGGTTATGAATGATCCATTGGCATTGGATTCACTGAGAGGATGTGGATTATTGAAAATATTCAAAATGCCAAATATGAAAACCAATACAAGATTGTTGGAAATGGTTGTTAGTTATTTGGATCCAGAAGAGGATGCATTAGGGGAATTTTGAGGTCTAAAATGGGCCTCCTATGTAAATAATAAAATATTAGTTAAACCAATAAAATAATATTAATGAATTTTCAATTCACTTTTTTCACCACAATCCATGTAATCATAGTTAAATTCAATTCAAAAGTTGTACCAAAATAAAAATAATAAAAAAATTGTATTGATGTGACTATAAATAAGAATTAACTTTTCAAGAAAAAGTCATTATCATTGAACAACTAATGCATTTGTCCTTTGTAATTTTAAATATTACTTTATTATTAATTTGAATTTGTAATATTAAATAAAATTAAATGAATATATAATTTAAAAATAAATATATGAAAATATACAAATATAATATTTATTGAAAAGTGTGGAAAGACATGAAGATTGTGTAGAGATATGCATTGTTTCTTTCAAAAAATATGAAATGACAATAATAATATTTTATTCAAAAAGTGTGAAATAAAATTTATTATGAGTACTTTACATTTTTACTTTAAAAGTACTTAGAGCACTACCATGGTTAACCATGAGTTTCTATCCACCATTGAAAATGTGACAAGTACCTTTAACTAAAGTAATGCCACCTCAACCATTAGGGATGATGTCATCCCATAAAATGTGATTGGTTCTTATAAAGTGAATTTTGATTGTACATTTTCCTTAGGAGGCCCATTTTAGACCTCAAAATTCCCCTAAATCTTTTATGATTGATCATATGCCCCTGCGCATCTAAATATAAGATATATATTTCATCCCTGGACTTTTTCCAAAAAGGAGAGCCAACTAATTTTCAAGGGAAGGCCTGAGGAGGCCTTAATGTGCATGACTATATTCACATCGAATGCCCAAAAAACACTGAAAAGGTAGGGACACAGATGCCAATAAAAAATTTGGAGGGACTGCATATGACGATTATCCTTTTTGCAATTGTGAGGGTAGCTAGATTAGCTTCATTGCACCAAGTATCATGTGGTAAAATGAGTCTGGCAGTAGATTTCCTTACCACATTATATGATTGGTGCACACTGCTTCTTATCAATCTGAAAAAAGAAAAAAAAAACTGACTTCTATCATGAAGAACAAGGCAAAGAATTTTCGATATGACACAATACTCTATACTTTCTTCTTTGAGAGATTACCATGTCTTCGACCCAAGATTATTTCCACCATCAACAGCCCAAGAGATCCACGAATAGCTAGATGGATTGACTTGATGAAGAGACTAGGGGGTGGGGAGGTGCCTAAAACTACATTTAATGATGAGTTCTTCCTTTTGTGGGGATAATAAGTCATTTCCATTGATGACTACCCCTACGTAGGCATGGATTTCAGATTAGATCCAGATCTAGTACTTCCACCTGGCGCTGCATGGGGAGCCATTGGTAAAATTATTTTTAAGACTTTTTAATGTTATTTTATTTTTTGGATTTCAATAATAGGAAATGAAAGTGTTTTTAAGACTTCTTAATGTTATTTTATTTTTGTATGAGACAAATATTCTTACAAAATTGGTTGATCATGACACAGATGTGGGATCGGTAAGACCCGAGGGACTGGCTAGGCATAGGCGTCGTGGAACAGATGTGGAAGGTGCCACTGCTGAGACCGAAAGAGTTCTTCATGTTGTATAGAGGAACTTGGAGAGTTTGACTCACGAAGTGTGCACCACAACAATGTAGGATCTACCAAAGGCCATGCAGAGGTGCATGGTAGGAGTACCACGAGACTGTGTGCAATTTTTTTGACGTGTGGCAACTGCCATAGTCTTTTTCCGAGATGCACATCTAGCGTAGGGTCCTCAGACATAGATTAGAGATGAAATTATCCTTATGATAGACATGATTGGATTTAAGCCCTAATTTTGTAGGAAAATTTCATCCCAATTTTGTAATAATATTTTGAACCTATGATTCCTATCTATATACAAACAGTTTCATGATGTGACGATCATATATAAAAATGATGTTTGATTAATTTTTATTTTTAATGTGTTGAATGACTTATATGCCAATATAATTCTTGATTAGCTTTGGATTCAACAAATGGGTTTTCTGATCGTGGAATATGAATAAATGTGATAAAATTAAATGATATTTGTAATAAACACACTCTCAAAAATTGGCGATATAAAAAAGGATCTCTAACACAATAGATGTTATTTAATTGAAACACCACCAGTTGTGAATCCAAGTACACTACTAACGAATCAATACCAAGATATATTGCTTAATATAGTGTATTAACAACAATAGTATATTCGAAAACATTATTTGAAGCAAGACCAATACATATTCCCCTTGAAACTAACAACTAACTGGATAGATAGAAATTACCCAAGCCGCGGAAGCCCAATTCCAGGTATGTTGACTAGCACCCTCGGTGAATCCTAAATAGAAAATATCATCCATAAATACAAGGCAGATCAAAAATATTGATGTCACTATAAAAATTATAGATAGATATGCACAAATATACAATATCTACAAACTAAGAAAATGCTAGGCAGAAGCCCAGGCATAATATTTTTTATGATAGAACCCATTTTTGGGCTACACTAGCTCGTTTCCATCAAAGTCAATGAATTCGTAAGATAATTTTTTAAGAATTTTTTAATGATAAAAGGAACATAGCACATGGATTTAAAATTTCCTATCCCCAAGGCATCTTCTTGGTCATAGACCAGGACAAGGTCGCCTTTAGAGAAAACACTAGGATTTACAATCTTATCATACTAGAATTTCAACCTCTTCTTATGAGCTTCGTTGATGGTGGCTGCATACCAATGCTTCTCATCAAGATGTTCCAAATAAAAAAGGCGCTCTTCAAGAATTTTAGTGTCTAGAAGAAGTTGAACAACTAGTTTAAGAGAAGGAATTTCAAATTCCACAGGGAATATTGATTCCAATCCATAAACTAGTTGAAAAGGAGTGAAACCAATTGTAGTCTTAACTAACATCCGGTATGCCCAAAGCCCAGGATACAACATAATGTGCCAATTGGATTAAGATTTATTTATTTTCCCTTGCAGGATAACCTTCAAGGATTTATTCACACCTTCCACTTTCCCATTGGCTTAACGATAGTAAGGATATGAATGCTCCTACCGAAAACCTAACTTGAGAGCCAATTCAGCAATCACGTTGTTCTGGAAATGACTACCATGGCCAGTGATAATCTCTTTAGGGATATAAAAATGATAAATGACTTGGTTGAACATAAAGAGGGTTGGTATTTCACCATAGTTTTCAAAAGTAGGCATAGTCTTGGCCCACTCAGTGTAGTAGTCCATTGCTACGATGATATACTTATAACCCTTTGCCATAGGTGGATTACAAGTTGTGAAATCAATTCCCCACTTTCTGAATGAATCGATGGTAATAATAGGAAAGAGCGTAGCTAGATGAGTGCGCATATTCTAGGTATAGACTTGACAAGGATGGCATTGCCTCACCGCTTCAACATAATATTTGAAGATCGAATGCCAAAAATAGCCAACACAAAAGATTAATTGGGTTATAGAAAGCCCATATAAATGAATACCACAAGCTCCACTATTCCAATCATTCAACACAAACTCAACTTCTTCTAGGGTCAAGCAACGTCTAATGGTTGATCAACCCTACGACGATATAAAGTGTCACTAATGATAACATAACTTTTGGCCAAGTGACGAAATTTTCTCCACTCATCATTTGAAACAGTGAAGGGAAACTTTGAAGTCTAAAGATATATAATAATATCCCCATACCAAGGATCTTGTGAAGAAATAAGGAAAATATGTTCATCAAGGAATGATTCCTCATACACTATTTCTTCTTCACAGGGAAACTCTGAGATTAATTCCACAAATAATGAATATTTCTTGGATTTTTCTTACAAAAAATCGAGATCAAATTCTTGTAAAATAAAAATACATATGTTATATTTTCCCCCAAAAAAACGCACCTACTGAGAAAAAAATGAAATTGATTGAGAACTTCCAAAATAATTTTTTTCCGAAGCGGAATATAATGTCTAAGTCATTGGACAACATGAAGAACTTCCAAAGCTAATTTCTCTATAGGATAATATCGTAATTCAGGACTTACCTAGCCTTGGCTTAGATAATAAATAACATGCTCACAGAGAGCATCGTCTTCCTAGAATAGAAACATGCCAATGGTTGATTATTCCACAACAAGATACAAGATGAAATCCCTGCTATAATCTAGTGGAATCAGTAAAGGATTAAAGGTTAATGCTCTTTTTAAGGCATCAAAGGAGTGTTGAGTGAAGTCGTCCCATAGAAATGGAAATCCTTTTTTCAACAATCTCATTGTAATATTCCAAAATGGGAAAAGGAGGTATATAGTGAAAAATACTGGAATAGCAATGTAAAACATCATATGAAATCAAGAGGCTAATATGGAGACCTTATAATTATTATATCAGTAGAAAAATATGCATAATAAATGGGCCATAAGATGTACAACAAGATATAATAAGCCTCCAATGGACAAAACTCTCAAAAGAGGTTCTGCTACTATATATCAAAAAGACGGAAGACCACTACAACATTTTTTAATGAGCACAACTACAGCCAATGGTTACACAAAATATGTAGGGCTGATATATGCCTCAAAAGATACAATAGATACAGATCTAGACACTATAGAACCTCCAATGAAGATCCCCACAAGGGTTTTCAGGAATACACCACCACACAAGATGGGAATCAAAGCCCTAAGGTTAAATATTCATTGAAAAATATAGATCTAGAAAGTTGGGGCTGATCTAATATGATAAATAATGCAGCCTCCTCCAGTATAATCTCTAGATATAGGGCTGATCCCTTCACCAGAAAACCTCCTCCCCAAATGGTGCACTGAAACCACCCTGCAACTCCTCCCTCAAAATAATGCAGTCCAAGACTGAAACTGCATTGTAGGGGCAAATAAATCAATGGAACGATTCCAAGATATGAAAATAAGATCAAGGGCCTCCCTTACTGTCCTCCCAATGGAAAGTAACCCTTCTCCACTAAAAATAAGCACTGAAGTGACCCAAATATGGTCTCCACTGCTGCAACCTACAACACAACTCAATCCTCAATAGGATCTACGCTATAGATGTAAGATGAAGCTTGGAATTCAATGTGAATGTGGAAGTGAAGTACAAAACTATTCAAAGAAGCCTCTCAAGGAAAGAGGTGGGATTCCCGATCAGGAACACCCAATGCTAAAAAACACTTGCAATCTTAGCTAAACAAACAAAGAAATATATATGTCTAAAAATACCATATATTCAGAAATATAATAACCAATACATAATGAAATATGGCTGCCATCCTCTTCCTTATATAAGTTGTGAGCTTCCAAACCCTAAGCCCTATCCAATAATGGAACTACTTCCATGCAAAGATTCTCCATATAAAACTGAGTTGTCTTTCATTGAATGCCACTACTCCATGACAATGTTGTTGATTTGGTCAAAGTTTACCCAATCAAGGTGATCTAGCCCCTTTTCACACCTAAAGGTTCTCAATTAAGCTGCCAAGATATATCCTTTTCACATTGGCATAAATTTTATTTATTTTAAGGATATTTATGGATCTCTAATATCCTCTTATTCATTAAACAAGAAATAAAAACAAAAATTAATATTCCAACTAGCTCATGGCTAATTAGGAATATTACAATCCTCCCTTCCCAAATGTTGCTTGTCCTCAAGCAACTGACAAGGTGAGTGTTGCAACTCTTCTCCTCCATCATTGGTGACACCTCTAAGTGATAAGATTCCCTCATAAGCTAAGTGTCTCCCAATCCATCCCTCCATGAATTGATCCTCCCAATATCTCATGAGATGTGAATGATTCATCCCATAAGGAAGCAATAGATCCAATGAAACAATCATGGTCTGCCCAATGTTCTCCCTAAAACATGTAACACAATGAACATGGAGAATTTTTCGGCCAAAGGGTGTTGGAAATACTGAGAGGGGGGGTGAATCAGTATTCCTTTCAGTTATAGCATTAGTTAATCTTCAATTATTATGAGTGTTTGTACAATGATAGTAGCAAACAAGAGGAACACAAATGAACACATTTTTTATGGTGGAAACCCACTCCGGGACAAAAACCACCAAATTATTTTCTAATAATTCTTTAATATTCAACTGCAATTGAAAATAAAGCTGCAACTTCCTAGAATCTAGAAAAGCATTCTTCTCCAGCTCCCACTAGATGGACACTCCAACACCCGAGATTCTTCAGTAGTCAACTGAACAGATGCCCCAACACCCAATGAGCTACAACTCACCCTAGCACCACCCTACCAACCTATAGAAGAATAAAAGAAGAATGAACTCCTGTACCAGTGAAAATGGTCCACTTTACAATGATATAGAATGATGTAGAAGACAAAGACACACTAGAACATAACCCCAACTATGACACAACCACCTAATGATGATCCTAGACCACGTGACACTGCCTCTTCAACTCTTGGCAGATAGACACTAGTACAATTTGTACAATAATGTATTTATAATGACTTAGTACAATGATACCTTTACAATGATTGTATGTAGTACTGCCCACTTGAAGACTTCATGTGATGAACTTCTTGCTATTGTTATGTACCTTGGTTGTTGCTCTTCTCATGCTACCCTCTTCTGCACCTTGCTTTGCGTTGCTTCCCTAGAAATATTGGTCCTTTGCAGCCATTGACAACACATGATATAGTTTTTTCTTTGCCTTCTAGGAGCTCGATATTGAATCTGGTGTATCTCTGTTATTTCATATCGCCAATATCTGATTTTTAGTACTGTAGTAGTCCTCTGAGCCATCTTTCCAATGCCACGGGTCTGACCCAATTTGGATTCTTCAAGGGAGAGTGATATCCAATCTCTCAAAATTCCCTAATTATGGACTGTTTCAGTAGAGCGAACTTTTACAGCGTGCCATGTATCATTGTTTCTTCATTTGGCTCTGAACGTGATAGAGTGGAAACTACAGACTATGCACTATCTACTTATTTTTACAAAATTCCAATCTGATGCTCAAAGAGAGAGTTATGACGATTTTCCCAAGGTCAATTATTTGAGATGAATTTCAGGAGCCTGCAAAAACACTGACTTCAACAGATCATATCTCCGAAAATATTACGTACCTTGATCTGAAATTTTCACAGACGCTTCCTTCGGATTTCAGCTTCTGAACCTTCATATAAAAAAAGTTAGAGTGAAAATTACATGATGACCTGTTTTAGATAACGAAATCCCTTGCATGAGGAGGATATGAGGATCACAATTTATATAAATGCTTAGGTTGAGAGGGGCTTCAACAAGTGAACGTGGGAGGGAATTTAGGAGCTTAAAAAATATTAATTATTATTTTTCAATGACCCATGCTACAACCCCATGGTGTTTTAGCCCACTAACTGGGAGTACAAACTTCAAACATGAATATCTCTCAAACCGTGAAGAATTACATGGCATGCCATATATCAACGAAAACATCTCGACAAGTAGAAACCATAAAAAACCTTATTGACCTAGAATATATTAATTTGGTAGGTCAAAATTCCCATGTAATATTGGGTTAGCCCCTGGTGCTGCTTGGGTTGACATCAATGACAACCGCTGATCAAAAATATCCCTCTTTGGCGTTGATGGAAACACAAGTACTCCCCCTACGATCATGACACCTTTTCCTACAACATTATCTCCCCGTTTGACATCAATGGCAAAGGGTGACTCCTACTGAAACAAAACCATCCTGTGGACCTATACACACTTCCACTCCCCCTTTATATTCTGAATAAAGAAAATCTAATGAGAACTTGGGATAATTCGAAGCTTCTGGAAAAGATATTCCAATGCTTCACGAGTACTCTCACAATAATCAACACTTCCTGCCCAATCTGCATCTATAAAGGAATGAATAATGAGATTGTTACCCTTGGGATACCACAAGCCATATTCTGTTGTTCACTTTATATGTCGAAGAATTATTTTGATGGAAATAATATGTGATTATTTTGGTGCTGCTTGGAATCTTGCTACTTGTCCAACTGCTTGCATAACATTTGGCCAGG
Organism: Pinus albicaulis; assembly: GCA_034641835.2. Taxonomy (NCBI): domain Eukaryota; kingdom Viridiplantae; phylum Streptophyta; class Pinopsida; order Pinales; family Pinaceae; genus Pinus; species Pinus albicaulis. Next base: position 968,707,895 of record CM076572.1, read on the forward strand.
AGGCTATTACATATAGAAGGCTACCAATCATAGATCTGTACAACCTTTGATCCACATCCTTAGATGAGTCTTTTATGCTCAATTTGCAACCTGTTACCAATATTGGAGTAAGGATGGGTTTGCAATCTTCCATTTTAAATTTCTTGAGCATTTCCTTGATCTACTTGGCTTGACATATAAATATTCCTTTCTCTTGCTGAGATATTTGAAGCCCTAAGAAGTATGTGAGCTCACCAAGTAAAGACATCTCGAAATCACTTTGCACCTTTGTAGAAAACTTCTTCCTTAGTCGATCATCATTGCTACCAAATATTATATCATCCTCTTTAGTTATTAGACATGTTTTAGTTGCTTCATCCAGAACGTATATGTCATTTGGAGCTCGACTTGCTGTAGCCACAATTTCACCATACATGCCTTTCCTGATTTCACATTTTGTGGAGTTGAATAGTATTGCATGTCCTTGATCACACATTTGTCCAACACTGAGCAGATTGAGATTCATGGTTTCAACCAATAGAATATTCTTGGCTAGAGAATCTTTTCTTCCTAGAGTGACAGTACCTCATCTTATAACATTTGAAGATCCATCATTTCCAAAGGACACGGTTCCATCCTTCTTCTCTTTCAGAGATACAAATTTATTTCTATCTCCAGTCATATGCGTTGAGAAACCGCTATCAACATACCATACATCTTTGTTATTTTGAGCCTTGAAAGTGAGAGCACAATTATCAATCTTCTTCTTCTTCCATGTGCGTTCGTTCTGTGGCTTTGAAGATTCTTCTGGATGATTTTCAAGTTTCCAGTATTTGGCTGTGTGTCCAAATTTTTGACATTTGTAACATTCAATATTATTTCTTAAATGTTCAAATCTATTGATGTTTTGTTGAGCCCTTGGAGGTTCATATTTGACAAATCTCCTAGAATTGTATTCATTCCTAGGGTACATGCAACATTCTACAGCTTTATGACCAAATTTCCACATGAATAATAGTAGCCATAAAAAATATGTTGGTACCTGGATGGAAATTCTCGTCGAGGAATTGTCTTCCATGGATGTTCTTGTGAATCTTGTCCAATGAGCTCTACATGCATGTCAGATCTCATAGGTTCATTGAAATTTGTTGTAGAAGGTCCTGCTTCTTCTTCTTTTTAACTGATGTCAGTTTTGTCATTGTAAGATCGTTGATTATTGATGATTTCTTCCAATTCCCTTGAATTGTTGGCATAGTTTTGGATATTTTTTCCTTTCTTCACTTCCTCATGCAACGAGACTACTTCGGCTTCTAATTCTTCCCTTTCTTGGTTGATTTCTTCCAAATTATTTTTAAGTGATTCTTCAATGCATTTGCATTCTTCAACTTCAATTTTGAGACCTTGAAACTGTTCTTCAAGAGTATTCGAACGGATCTTCTCTGCCTTGAGATATTTTACAAGCTTGATTGCTTCCTTATAAAATTCTTCTATTTTCAATCCTTCTTCTTCGTTGTTTGATACCTCTTGTTTGTTGTGCTTGGGTTTATTGTGCTTGGCCATAAAAAATACTCTCTCACTGGCTTCTTCTTCGTTTTCATTGTCTTCATCGCATGATGAGCTATCTTCTTTAGAGAGAAAGTTCCTTTTGGAGCTTTGCTTGTTGAATTTCTTAAAGCCTTTCTTTCCTTTTGAGTTGCCATCACTTCTGTTTGGACATTTTGTTGTGAAATTCCCAACCTTATCACAGCCGAAACATATCAATGGAAGTTTACCTTTGAATTTTCCCTTACCAATTTTTAGTTTTCTCGTGAAGTAAGCATATTCTTCATCCGAAAGACCTTCTTCATCATCTCCCTTTTCTTCACACTTGCATGTGCATGTATTTTCAATTGAAGGTTGTTCATCCTTATTGGTTTTCTTAGATGCAACAAACACAATTTCTAGATGCGAAGTGCCCTTTTCTTCATCAAGTCTCATTTCATATGCTATCAGAGCTCCATGTAATTCCTCTTTGCTAAGTTTGTCCATATTTTCACTGTATTCTAAGCCCGATACCTTTGGGTTGAATCTTCCTAGTAACATTCTAAGAATATTTTGTATAATAGTCTTCTCATCAACTGGCTCTCCCAATCCTTCCAGAGTATTGGTTATTTCATCAACATATTGGAAGTAGGTAGCAATGTTGCAATATTCTTTCATTCTGAGTTGCTCAAATTTTTCTCTATAGATTTGAAGCTTTGCTTCTTTGACATTTGAGCCACCTGCATATATATTCTCAAGCTTGTCCCATATATTTTTGGCATTTTAACAACCCAACACATTATGATAAGAAGATTCAATAAGTCCACTGATAATAATATTATTTGCTTTTGCATCATTTAACAAATTCTTTTTACCTTGTTCATCTGTGGTTGATGTAAAACCATTTTGAACAGTGTCCCATACTTCGTAACCTTGCGCCAAGAGATATATCTCCATTTTTCCTTTCCATAGTGCATAGTTATTTTCATTGAACAAAGGTACACCATTCTTGGTATGCTCCATGACCTCCTTCTAGTTGTTAAAATACTATTGAAGGAACCAAGCTCTAATTCCAATTGTTGGAAATACTGAGAGGGAGGCTGAATCAGTATTAATTTAAATTAGAGCATTAGTTAATCTTCAATTATTATCAGTGTTTGTACAATGATAGCAGAAAACAAGAGGAACACAAATGCACACATTTTTTAAGGTGGAAACCCACTCCAGGACAAAAACCACCTAATGCTTTTCTAATAATTATTTAATATTCAACTCCAAATGACAATAAAGCTCCAAATTCATAGAATCTAGAATAGAATTCTTCTCCATCTCCCACTGGATGGACGCTCCAATGCCTGAGATTCTTCAGTAGTCAACTGAACGGATGCCCCAACACCCAATGAGCTACAAGTCACCCTAGCACCACCCTACCACCCTGTAGAAGAATAAAAGAAGAATGGACTCCCATACCAGGGAAAATTGTCCACTTTACAATGATACAAAATGATGTATAAGAAGAAGACACACTAGAAAATAACCCCAACTATGGCACAACCACCTAATGATGATCCTAGACCACCCGACACTTCCTCTTCAACACTAGTACAATTTGTACAAGAATGTATTTACAATGACTTAGTACAATGATACCTTTACAATGATTTTATGCAGTGCTGCCCACTTGAAGACTTCATGTGATGAAATTATTTATGTTATTATGTACCTTGGTTGTTTCTCTTGTCATGCTACCCTGTGCTGCACCTTTCTTTGCTTTTCTTCCCTATAAAGTCTGGTCCTTTGCAGCCCTTGACAACATATGATCTAGCTTTTTCTTTTCCTTCTAGGAGCTTGATATTGAATCTAGTGTATCTATGTTATTTTAGATCCCCAATATCTGATTTTCAATACTATATTATTACTCTGAGTCTTATTTCCAATGTCACAGGTCTTACCCAATTTGGATTCTTCAAGAGAGACTTCTACCCAATCTCTCACAATGTCCTAATTCTGGATTACTTCAGAAGAGAGAACTTGTATGGCATGCCACGTGTCACTGTTTCTTCATTTGGCTCTAAAATTGATAGAGCGAAAACTACAAACTATGCACTATCTACCACTTTTTACAAAATTCCAATCCGATACTCAGAGAGAGAGTTATGATGATTTTCCCAAGGTCACTTCTTTGAAATGAATTTCAGGAGCTTGCAAAAACACTGACTTCAACAGATGATATCTCCGAAAATATTGTGCACCTTGATGTGAACTTTTCACAACCGCTTCCTCGGGATTTCAGCTTCACCTCATAAAAATTTCAGCTTCTAAACCTTTGTAGAAAAAATGTTAGAGCGAAATGCCATGATGACCTGTTTCAGATAACCAAATCCATTGCATGAGGAGGATATGAGGATCACAATTTATATAAATGCTTAGGTTGAGAGGGCCTTGAACAAGTGAACCTGGGAGGGATTTTAGGAGTTTAAAAAATATTAATTATGACTTTTCAATGACCCATGCCACAACCCCATGGGGTTTTAGCCCACTAACTAGGGGTTCAAACTTCAAACATGAATATCTCTCAAATCGTGAAGAATTACATGGCGTGCGATATATCAACGGAAACATCTCGATAAGTAGAAACCATAAAAAGCCTTATTGACCTAGAATATATTAATTTGGTAGGTCAAAGTTCCCACGCAATATTGGGTTAGCCCTTGGTGCTACTTGGGTTGACATCAATGAAAAGCGCTGATCAAAAAAGGGCACATACAATCCTCTAAAAAGGTTAAGTTGATCATCAATGTATGGGAGCAAAACTAAGTACATACAAACACCAATATATAGAAATGGAGGTGGGTCATAGTCCGACATGTGGAACCAATGCAGTATGTCTCTTATTTGCATCAGATAATGCTATGGTAAGTGGTTTCCCCACCACTTAATTACTGCCCAAGTCTTATCACAATTTCTAAAAAGTTGAGAAATGTTTGGTGCCTTTAGAGTGCAACCACAGTGATACGATATCTCCCTATATCCTCCTAAGGAGTGGCCATGTTCAGAAATGTTTATGGCCTGAAGTTGGTAATGAATTTTATATGGAAGAATGCTCCTCCTTGGAGCTATGGCCTGCATATACATGGTAAAGGAATGCACATAATAATCAAGTGAAACATCATGCTCATAAACACGTCCCTTACCAAAAAAATTTCTCATACAAATGGAGTGGTCCATAGATATATTCCCTCTCATTCCAAAACAGGAAAGAGGTGGTCGTGATAACTCCTCCATAGATTTATGTGTCTCTTCCAACTCCACATGGTCCATGCATCTTTTCAAATGATGATATATGTCCTCTTCAAAGCCTTCCTAGGTGTATCCCTCCATGATTTTATGGTATGCTCTCATAGAATAAGTATGGATGAAGATAAAATATTCATGTTATCTTTGTAGCAACTTATCCTTGAGCTTGGAATCTCTAGACCAGAAGATCCTACCATGATAGTTTATGACTTCATCTTGGACTGAATAGTCCTCTTCATGTAGTTGGTCATCCAGTATCATGCAAGTAAGAATATCCTTGGAATAGTCCACCAACAACTGGGATTTCCAATATGGATCTATCCTCCATAGTGATAGCGCTGATGATATATCACAAAGAAAATCTATCATATGGTTTCACTTCTCTTTGACATCTCCCATGCCTCTTGGCTGATATCCTTCCCATACCTCTCCTTCCACATCGCAGAATCTGAAATGAGAGTGGGTAATGATGATGTTGGGAGAATGTCTCCCTCCTCCTTGAGTCTACCCAAGACTCTCAGCACTGTATCATGGCCTTCTAATGCCCCCATTACTCCTATATCTATCAATGGTGCATCAAGATGTAAGACATCTATCACCAAATCTGGATCAGGTGGCCTCCTAGGTGGTTTTCCACAAAACAATAATGTCCCATGGGCCAAATTCATGTGCATAATAGATGGGACTGTCAGGTCCTTGATTCCATTGCGAAAATCCATGTTTGTTTTCTGTGTGGAAGTGTTATGTGATGGATATGTGTGCACACCTTTAATCATCTAGGTTTTTCCACTCTTTCTATCCACCGATACCATCTGCAAAGTCTCCCATTTTGTGGTGACCTTACCCAAAGTAAACAACCATTTCACACCCAATATCACATTGTTGTTAGGTATGTCAACCATAAAGAAGTGATCAGTCAAAATATATGTCCCATTGTGACAGATAAAGAAGGAACATAATGCATGCACTGCATAGTTCTAGCTCCTGGGACCAGAATAGAAAATCCCTCAAACTCCTCAGTGGGTATTTCCCGACTCTCCACTAGTTGGGAATCAATAAAATTATGGGTAGCCCCACTTTCAATAAAAATAGGAACCATATGATCTAAGATGGAACCTAGAACCCTCAAGGTAAAGTACTTGGGTACTCCTCTCAATGATGAAAGATCCCCCTCCAATTGGAGAAAATGCCCCATTCCGATCTCATGATGGTGATGGTTCACCTCCTATTGTGTCAGTGATGTTACCTCTTTCTGGTTCCTCCTCTTCTTCCTCCTCATCGTCTGAGAAGACCTCTATATAGTGTGCCTTGCCTGCTACACATCTATGTCCGAGTGCCCATGATTCTTGGCATGTGAAGCAAAGCTTCCTTCCCCTCAAATCTCTTTTGACATCATCACTAAAAGGATTTTTACTTTGGCTCTCCTTTGAAAGAGGAGCCTTCTCATTTTTTCCCTTTGATGGAAAAAAGGGCTTTTGCTAAAATGTTTCTGTTTCTTTTGGAAAGGCATATTGTAGATCTCTATCCCCTTCAATGGCATCTTGAAGGGTAGCGGGCTTGGTTGAGTTAACCAACCCATGAAGAGGTTCTTCTAACCCATAAACAAACATATAGACCCTTCTTGTTGTAGATAAATCAAGAACCATAACAGAAAGTTTAAGAAATTTAGAAATGTAAGTTTCTGGATTACCTGATTGTTTGAGCTTTTCTAGCCCCATGAATGGTGCCTCGGGATCTCTTCTATCAAACCTATCCACCAACCTCCTTGTGAACTCTGGATATGCAATCAGATTGGCATGACCTAATGTAGACAAGCCATGGAACCACCAATCATGTGCTTCACCCTCAAGGTGCAGCGCTGCTATATTAATGGCCTCCATCTCTGGTACTTTGTTCAACTGGAAGTAGATGCCAAGCTTCTCTACCCATGATTTAGCAGTGCATTTAGATGACCCACCAAAGTTGGGTAAGAAAAATTTTCCCGTAGTGCAGTGTAGATCATGATTCTAAATGAATCTTCCACCTCTATTATGATGCATGGGTCTCCTATTGTCCTTGAATCTTTGCGATTGAGACTCATACTTCGTGAAATAGCCTTCAAGAGATTCTTGTTCTTGAAACCCCTCATTTCCCACAACTAAGAATGTAGGCATTGTAGAGCATTAGGAAACTTGGTGTTGCTTCGCTGGTTGATCATTCCAGTGATGAGAAATGTCAGAGCCTTCACCATGCAGAAATTCTTTAGGGGACTCATTGTATCTATCCATCCTTAACTCCTTTATCTCTCTAGCAATGTCTTGCATAGTTTGAAGAAGTATCCTGATATGGGGGTTTTACCCTTGTCTTCTTGATTATTTGTATAATTAATATTCCGGTGTCTTCTTTTGATATATATTTTCTCTCTATCTATGAGTAGATCTCCTTATTCTGATGACATATTGGCTTTTCAAGATTCACATGCTGAGCCAAGATTATGCTCTGATACCACTGTAATATTCCCAAATGGGAAAATCAGGAATAGAGTGCAAAATACTGGAATATAAATGTAAAACATCAAATGAAATCAATAGGCCAATATGGAGACCTTGTAATAATTATATCAGCAAAAAATTATGCATAATAAATGGACCAAAATATGTAAAACAAGATATAATAAGCCTCCAATGGACAAAACCCTCAAAAGAGGTGTTGCTACTATATATCAAAAAGTTGGAAGACTGCTACAACATTTCTTAATGAGAAAAGTTATAGCAAATGGTTAAAAAAAATATGTAGGGCCGATATATGCCTCAAAATATACAATAGATACAGATCTAGGCACTATGCAACCTCAAATGAAGAACCCCACAAGGGTTTTCAGAAATACACCACCATGCAAGATGGGAATCAAAGCCCTAGGGATAAAGATTCACCGCAAAATATAAATCTAGAAATTTGGGGCTGATCTGATATGATAAGTAATGCATCCTCCTCCAATAGAATCTCTAGATAAAGGGCTGATCCCTTCACTAGAAAACCTCCTCCCAAAATGTTGTACTGAAACCACCCTGCAACTCCTCCCTCAAAATAATGCAGTCCAAGACTGAAACTGTGCTGTAGGGGAAAATAAATCAGTGTCATGATGCCAAGATATGAAAATAAGCTCAAGGGCATCCCTTACTGTCCTCCCAATGGAAAGGAACCCTTCTCCACTGCAAATAAGCACTGAAGTGACCCAAATGTGGTCTCCACTGCTGCTACCTGCAACATAACTCAATCCTCAACAGGATCTTCAATGTATATGTAAGATGAAGCTTGGCATTAAGCCTGAATGTGGAAGTGAAGTATAAAAATCTTCCAAGGCCTCTCAACGAAAGAGGTGGGATTCCCGATCAGGAACACCCAGTGCTAAACAACACTTGCAATATTAGCTAAACAACCAAAGAAAGCTATATGTCTAAACAGACGATATATTCAAAAATATAATAACCAATACATAATGAGATCTGGCTTCCATCCTCTTCTTTATATAATTTGTGAGCATCAAAACCCTAAGCCCCATCCAATAATGGAATTACTTCCATGCAAAGAGTCTTCATCTAAAATTGCACTGTCTTTCATTGAATGCCACTACTCTATGACAACGTTGTTGATTTTTTCAAAGTTTACCCAGTCAAGGTGTTCCAGCCCCTTTTCAAACCCAAAGGTGCTCAATTAAGCAGCCAATATTTATTCTTTTCACATTGTCATTAATTTTATTCATTTTAAGGAGATTTATGGATCTCCAATATCCTCTTATTCATTAAACAAGAAATTAAAAAAAAAATTAATATTCCAACTAGCTCATGGCTAATTACGAATATTACACTCATAAGTCCCTTTGTAATCTCAACATAATTGACGATAAATCTCCTCAATAAATTAGATTTTTCTTGGAGAATTTGAAGCTAAGGAATGGTATACAAGGGAGAAAACTGAAGTATTTCCTCAACCTTGAAAGTATCTACATGAATCCCTTCAGTAGAGACTATGAATCCCAATAGTCGTCCGGATGTGACCACAAAAATGCACTTATTCGGATTCAACCGGATTTGGTAATAACAAAATCTCTCAATAATTAATTTAAGATGATGAGGTTGATCATTTCTATTTCTATAATGAGAAACTAAATCATCCAAATAAACTTCTATTATATGTTTCATATCATGGAAAGCGTAAGATAGGGATCACTGGAAAGTCACTCCAGCATTTTTAAGGCCAAAAGGAATATTTTTATATGCAAAGGTACCCCAGGGGCATATAAAAGTTATCTTATTTTGATCTTCAAGACATATAGTAATTTGATTATAACCCAAGAAACCATCCATGAAGGAGAAAATATCATTTCCGACATACTCATTGATGATATGATCAATAAACGGTGTGGAGAAATTATCTTTTGGACAAGCCTTATTTAAATCCTTGAAGTATATGAGCACATAGATCATTCCTTGATTCTTACCAATCGGGACAGGATTTGAAACCCACTCAGTCAAGGGAATGGGGTACATGAAACCTGCCTTAAGCAAATTCTCAACCTTGAATTTGACATTTACCGCTTTCCTAGGGTTTACCGACTGAATTTTTTTCCACATATGCTTAGAATTATCATAAGTCCTTATGTTCTATAGGAAAATTGATGCATCAATTCTAGGCATTTCCTCATAATACCAAGAGAACACATCACATAATTCTTTCAAGAGATCAGTATCAGTTTTAATTTCTTCAGGGGAACACTCAGCTTCGATGAAAAAATCATCTATTATATTGGGATCCCTGGAGATGTTCACTATAATTGTTTCTGAAATGATAGACATATCACCTTCAGAAAAAATTTGTGCTGGATCCAAAGGATTTAGGACCGTGTGAACATCACCAGAAATGCTAGACAAACTTGACTCTACTTCACGCAAGTTTGGGAGGAAATATGACCAATGATGAAAATTATCCCATGGTCTTTCTACACTCGTAATCGCTTCAAGGATTTCCTCCTCATATGGAAAAACAATATTAAGGAGATCCATAGAAAAGGTTGAGTTAATGGTCCAAGCCAGAGCCACATCTCCATCCAAATCCTCTAGCGAAAGAGGAGTAGGATCAGAATATTTAGTTTTAACAATAAATTGATAAGAAATTTCAGTTTTAGACATATGATATTCCATTGCACCCGCTTTCCCTTCTTCTAATGTGGTCATAGAAGAGGGTAAGGGCTAAGGGTCTAAAAAATAATGAGTTATAAAGAACTCTCTTCAAGAATGGGACTTGGATGATTAAATGGAATTTATTTGAGTGATAGGAGACAGAAGATCAAAAGTACCTGTCAATGAGGAATACATTCCAACTCCTATATTCTCAATGGGATGTTTTGCATTCTTCACCAAGGGAACAATAGAATTAGAGGATGCATTGGAATATTTTGGAGAATAATCCATCTGATCAACTGTAATGATTCTCCTTTCATGGGGAAATCATAGGATGTGAAATAATGATGATACGATGGCATCCATTTCATAAATCCAAATTATTCCCAATAGAAGGTTATAGTCCAAATTATCATCGACTATTTCTACCTCGATATTGACCCCCAACACATATGGGGAAGGTTGGAACAATTCCATACAGCCTATGAGAATGACCATAAAATGCAGTCAAGAGAGTAGGTAAAGGAACAACTTGAGTAGATCTGATCGCTTTCCAACATGCAATGGACATGACACATGTAGAAGCTCCTTCAACAACTACAGTTCGAAAAATTTTCATCTTATGATATGTAGATTCAATCTAGAAGGCCATGTGATGCAGGAGTCTCTTCTTGATATTTGACATGTCAAATGAAATAACAAGCGATTTTTTTGGATCTATTTCCCTGATCGCAGTGAGAATCACACTCGTTTATGTTGGGCATGGCTGGAGTACCTCTAACCCATACATCTCACAAGGTTTTTGAGCCAGATATTCTACAATGGAGTAGTTATGGGATGCCTTGGCATTAGGATTAATTATCAAAGGTTTTTCAGATTTTTTCGACATCCGAGGTATAGGCTCAAATGCGGGCCTCTCAATCTAGAGTAGATCTGAAACATGAGGAGCGGCCTTAACCTTAGAGGATTTTGGTTCACCATAATCATGTGACCTTGTTGCAATGCCAATATGAGAACTCATCATGTATACATTTGATGAATTTTCCTCGTCGTGGTTGCCCCCTGTGGGGGTTCTAGTACTAGAATTTCTTCCAACAAGAATTTGTTTCCATTAGGGAAAGAGATTTGTTAGGACAACCTAGGAGGTAGAAGAAACCTACTGAGCTAATAAGTGCTGAGCTTCCTAAATATTTGGCCAAACATGAGTTAAGTGGTCTCCAGTGCACAATTTTCAAGGAAACTTAACTTTGTTTTTTGACTCTTTTTTACCCTCCCAAGCATCATTGTTGGGTTTGTTCGCATTACCATTCACATCCTTTTCTTTCTTCTTATTATGCCCCTTCTTCTTCCCATCATATTTTTGGTTTCCTTTGGGGTTAGAGGACTGGACATCGTTAATAGTTAAAAGTTGAAAAGGAATAGACACTAATTATGATGCTTGAAATGAAGAAACAGTTTGTAAAGAAAACTGTTGCAAATTATTTAAGATTTTAGTCATATTGTTATCGATCGATCCGACTAGTCTGTCGGCATGGGTACCTAGCTTTGGCTTGGCTAATATATCTTAGATCTAGGACCACCCAGAAAAATCTTATTAAGAATCCTAGACTGAGAATATATAAGTTCTAATTGTTGACCTCTAAACATAGTATTCTCTTTGGTAAATACCCAAAGAGTGATACATCCTTTGAGATTTCTGGCTGTAAATATTTTAAGAATCATTCTAGAAGGAATTGATTAGGAATATAGGCTTTAATCGGCCTTTTCCTTATTCGACATTCATGAATATAGTCAGAAATGCGAGTTTCTTTATCCTGTTGGAAATTGGCCAACAAATCAGTTCCAACATCATACCAAACATGCAACTACAAATGGTTCAAAAACATAGTAGCCAATTCGCTAAATGTAGCAAAGGTATTCCCAATAAGTTCTATGTACCACTTGGCAACATTTTCGGTCAAGGTGCATTGAAATAATATCAACCTAGTTGAATCATCAATAAGGAAGTTAGATGAACACCATAGATGGAAAGTTGTTACATGGTCCATTGGATCCTCCCTATACTTCGCTTCAAATTTTTGGATATTTAATGGAAGTTTGGTAGGGATTAGAGGCCAAGTCGGGCTATATTGAATTGGATCATTAGTCAATTTTGAAAGATTTGGAAAATTTAGAGTTTTGAGGAATTGTATGCATGGAGGACCTTTAGAATTCCACCCACCATGGGAGGGATTCCCACCATTTTGAAAAGAATAACCTAGATTTGGTGAGGAACCAGGTTGACAAGTATTGTTTGTAGAGGACACTAAACCCTAAGGAAAACCTTGTGGTCCAGAAAAATTCAGAGTATGACCTCCTCCTATCGAAGGATTACCATAAAGAGGAATGTTTCCCCCCATCAAAGTATTGAAAGGAGAGGAGAGCTCTTGGTAATGGTTCCACAAATTTGTGAAGGGAGATAAAACCTCAGAGGTTCCTACGAAGGAGAAAGGAATACTCCCCCGTTGACCTAAAACAAACTGATTCCTGGTTCCTAAACCACTAAAGAAGGGTTATTCCATCCCTAAAAAGGATTGAAGCCTTGACCTCCTTGAAAAGGATTGAAACCTTGACCTGGAGTGGAGAACGGGAAAGAGCCTAGAGAAGGGTCAGAATGAGGGATATGAAATCTTCCAAAAGGAATAATCTGGAGAGATGTTGAACCAGTAGCCATAGAATAAATAGGGGTGGAGGAAACAGAAGAAACAATTAAAGGAACTGAGGGAATTGCACTAGAATGCATTTAAAATGAAAAGGAACTAGTGTGGGAAACAAAAGATTGGGTGCCCCCACTCGAAGATGGAATAGAGTTAGAGCCAAATATTGCAGTACTACGAGTGATAGTTGATATAGAAATTGCACCTCCTCCTTGAACTGAAAGATGATTATGCACACTAAATGTACTGGTAGTTGAAATTGTGTTCCCAGTAGTGGCCATCGAAAGAAAAGGATAAAACACCGGGTTTTTTGGCCTGTGATTTGGGGTACCAACGTATAATACAATGTCTAGAAAATTAGGAGAAAGAGGTGAAGAAGGAGTCCCATGAGACTCAAGGATCTCTTCAACCTCAACCTTGTCTTCTGACTGAAAAATAACACTAGAAAGGAGATGAGTACTCTTGTCCAAATCAGGACTTACACTAGGACCACCCTGTGAAACTATAGCCTCAAGTGGAGGATCACTCTCTGATGCGTTCACTGATACTGATTGAAAATATCCAACAAAATTTCTCCTACGCATTTAAGGAGATGGCTTGGCACTCGCAGGCAAGAGTCCATGAAGCCTCCTAGATTGATGAAATGATCGATCAACCACCTTTAATTATTAAGAAAAATTGTACAGAATGACAAAATTGTAAATATATGGAAGTCTTGTGAGCAAAGAGCCCACTCTGAAATGTCTCTAAAGATGCAACCAATCATTCTACTTTCAAGTATTTCTTCTCTGGGTGATTAGTAACAAACACCAAAATACAAGAAACCGAATATATAAGAACCTTCTAAAAATAGTTTGGGGTAATTATGCTCGAGGCCTACTAGAGAAGGTAGCAGAAGAAGTTACGCTGACCTCCAGACAAAATCCTTTGTTGATGCAAGTACCTGAGCTTTGCAAGGGCACCATCCAAAAGTACTAATGAACATGATGTAATGTCTGCCTTAGGTACCATAGGTATTCCCCCCCGCAGACACTTATACGATACCTAGGAATGGAAACTAAGGTTACTAGTTTGTATCAGTATCAGGGAAGAATAGCCTTTGGTTGGGATCCAACAAGTAGGAGAGGGGATATCTCTCTTCCCTGCTTTCACTCGCACTCATGCTTGACTCCCTTTTGAGGATAGATTTCTCAGGCAACTTAACGACACCATATTTCACTCTTGTAATAAACTTCTAAGATTAAATTCAAATTGACCTTGGAGAGTTAACTCTCCATGCACCTATTCTAAGGCCTTAATTACCTAGACTAGTTGATGTATTTAATGATAAATTAAAAAATTCTAGTTCATTTTAGTTTTTATCGCTTGATTTTAATGGTTGTTCTTAAGTCAAATGTGAGATGGAAGTGCAACTCATGGTGTTATGGATGGGAGAAGAAATCAATAGAAACATGGCTACATTAAAAATGTAAATTTTTCTTCGATGAAAGAGATTTCTACAAAGGGAACTAGGAACAAACTAATGAAAGCAAAAGTTTTTATTTTATCTTTTCAAAATACATGCTCACACACTCAGAATCTACAAAAATATGAAAAAAGCTTATAGTGAAACTATTCTAATGAAAATTACAAATTTCTATTGTAATATTCTAGTATTTATCTAAAAATAAGCAAGTGTGTTTCCCAACAAAGAGGTAAAAAAAGTTGACACAAAGAGGGGAAAATTTCTTAAAAGAACGTTTCCCAAAATCAAGCAAATTCAACCAACTGAAAAACTTTTCACTTGCTCAAATGACAATGAGGCCTTAAAAAAAACCAAAAGGAAAAGAAAAGGCACAAAAATATGTTTTTTTTTTCTTTTTCCTTTTTAAGGATGCAAAGAGTTATTGACAAAGAAAAAAATACTAAAAGACATCAAGATCAAAAAATTGAGAAAAAAGGATTTCAAGTTCCACAAGCCATAGAAATCATTAACATGACAAGACTTAATAAGTGGAAAGAGGTTACAAAATCAAAAAAATTGACATGATCAGTAACACAACAACTTCAACAAGAAAGAATATTTCAAATAAACCAAGAAAACTCTTCAAGATTACAAGAAGCACCTTTCTCAAAAACCAAGAAAATCCAAGAAAGCCAACAAAACAAAAGCAAAGGTGAAGCAGTATAAACGTTGGGTATAAACAAATTAATATTAAATCATTGTTCCAAATACTCAGAAAAAACAAAAAATTCAACAAGAAGCCTTGATCCAAAACACAAAAACCAACTCTTTCCCAAAAATGGAAAACCCTAGGTTAACTAGGTTTCTTGCCAAGAAAGATAGGAAATTGAAAAATTTCAAAAAGAAAAACTCTCCCAGGCCATCAATGATTAAATAGAAGGAATCAAAAATAGGAAAAAACATTCACTGGACTCATAATCAAAAAAATTCATTTCAAACAAAAAATATGTGGCTTGGCAGTAAGAGATATGTGTATATATGAGACTGTACTCAAGGAAACATGTGTATATGTGTGTTTCTTTGGACAAAAATGCATGTGTGTATGATTGTATGAACTAGAAAGTGCATATAAAAAAGTTGATAAATAAAAAATAAAATTCTAGGTCTAATTTAGAATATAAGACTTTTTTCCTAGCTTTAAAATTAATCAAAGATACCAGAAAAGTGAACAAACCAAAAAAGAAAGCTTAGATCTAGATAGAAACAACCCAAACTAGGAGTTAAAAGAATGTAATCCCTATTGGAGTCGCCAATTCTGTTATGGGATAATACTCCCTAGGGTATAGGTTGGGAACTCCAACAGAGCAAGAGGCATAAAAAAATAAGAACCATACAAACCTGTAGTTATAATGCTTAAACTAGTAAAATGGGAAGAAGGAGTAGTACTCGTAGGTCCTACATTTGAAGGGGACCCCTTAGGTTTCAAACCCTATACTTCTCCTAGTTCTCCAAAACTTGCAACTCATTCAGGAAAGGCACATATACTAGTGATAATTCAAATCATGTTCAAAATATTAGAGTTAGATCATATAAGTATATAAGAATAAAACACGAAATAGTTCATAATAATATCATAGTCATGTATGAAGCATAAAGATCATGAATATGAAGAATGGGAAAGAGATTATTTATTGATGAATGTAAATATGTGTGGAGGAATACCACCTGATTCAGCCACGGTTCCAAGAGAAACCATCTTTTTGATCTGTCCAGCCCAAGCCTCAACAATATCCTTCCAAAATCATACACATGGATTCCATATAAGAGGAATGAACATCTCTATGAGGGAAACAATGGTTTCCACAATTTGGGAGTGGTGGAGGCATAGGGATAAATAAGACTTGATCAGGGAAAAAATGGTTATAATATCAATATCATATATTTCTCCTCCCTTTAGGCATTCCCATGAGGTGTATTTATACCACCCCAAAACAGTTGTTTCAGTTGGTATACAGTTAGGCCATGGGCTACTGTTGGTGGGTTTCCGATGTAACCCATAAATCTCACCCAAAAAATAGGAATTTTATATTTTTTCATATTTCAAATTATATATGCGGGTTGGGTATATATGGACCCACATGTGCACACACTTTTGAGAGGGCAGAGTGATGTATGAAATTAAAAATAATGTTTTTTAGATGAAGAACCAAGTCTTAAAGGAAAGGGCTACCAAAGGTCACAATTCAGAGCTTCAAGTATAAAAAGGTGGAAAATGATGCTATAATAGTCGGGTACCTATTCAATACTTCCACATACTCATTATCCTTACCTTTATCACTGGAAATGTGCAGTACAAATAGCACACACCCTTTCCTGAAACTGTGCTTTTCCTACACAGTTGTAACCATTGTGACTGATCTTGCTTTATTCTAACCCTGCAAGACTCTTTATTCTCCATTTTCATCCAAGCAGTGAATCACCTTATCATAGCAATCCACCTTAGTACTGTGAAGATATAACCAATCCATGCGCAAAATAATATTTTATGACCCTAGCGACAATAGATTAAAATGTGTTGATGTAGGCATACCATTCAACTCAAATGCACAAGATCTTACCCAATGATCAACTCTCTTCTTTGTACCTATAACCAATCGCACTAACCAAGATTATGCATGCACTTCTTTATTAAAACCACACTTATGCACCAATTTATGGTTAACATAACTATAATTATATCCATGGTTAATAAAAATATAAACAACTTGATCACAAATCTTACTGTCCATATCAATAATAGACGCCTGGTGATCTTCTTTCCTGCTATCAAATGATGCATATATATAAGGAATTCTCCACCCAACAACCCTAAAAAATTTTGCCTCTTGTGCACTGCAGATCTGAGGCCTACCACCTTTATACTACGAACAATATCTCTTGAGATGCTCCTTACCACATATCCAACAATGCAATGGTCCCATACCATCACTGATATTTTTCTTCCCTCCAGGCTATAACCCAGGTACCTCTCTAACTACGTTTAACTTCTTGTAAGGTGGAACATTTTCTTTCTCTTGTGAATTCTGAGGCCTTGTTCTTTTAGGCTTCCATTTACCCTCAGATTTGTCTTTCCCTTTAGAAACATGTTGAGACTTTTTCTTACGATTTGACTGCTCATATCATTGATTCAATTTCCAAATTAATTCCTCAAGTGACTGAGGCTCATCATACTCAATCTGATCTCTAAATTGTAATGGAAATCCACTGAAAAATATCCAAAATTTAGCCTTTTCATCCTTACGATGGATACCTCAATAACTCCAAGAACTTGGTTGTATAATCCTCATATTTCATTGATCCCATATTTAGCTCATATAATTCCTTAACTTTGTTGTCGTAGTACCTTTATGAAAATTATTTATTCCTGAAAAGTCTCTTGAATTTATTTCAAATAAAGTCTTATGTTTTTATTTCTCTGACGTGTTTCACATCTACCCACTAGATGTCTGCTTTTTATTTGAGGCTAAAGATAACTATTTTGACCTTCATGTTCTCTATGTGATCATGCAACACATATAATTTCTTCATCCTAACTAACCATACCTCTGCATCCTCTGGATTCTTCAAATCCCCATCAAAAGTAGGTGGCTTTGCTTTCTTGAACTCATCTGGAAAACATCCCTTGTCACTCCTTTGTAAGGGTGATAATGATGACGATCATAGTGCTTGTCAGAACCATAACTAGAATAGAACCTGTGTCCATCACCTCTTATATCCGGAGTATCCAAGATTCTATCATATTTGATCCCCACCTAAACTATTCTGATCATGAGATCTACTTCCATATACCTCATTAGTCATATCCTCTTGCCCATGGCTGATTTGAAGTGGTGCCTATCACTACAATTATGACAAACACTAAAGGATTACCGCATTAACATCTTCTTATTTATCCTTTGCATAAATTATCATGTCATTATCTTCCTTGCAACTTATTATTTTTTCCTTCAAACTTCTCAAGGTGTTTGCTAGGTCAAAAGCTTTCCCACCACCACCCTGCTCTTTTAATCCATAGGGAGAATCTCATGAACTATAGTCTACGATCTTTCTACTCATATTTGATCTCTTTCTCACAAGTATACCATGTCACCAAAAACAAAAACATAACATAATAAACATACCTTAATATATTTTAGGGGAGGATATCTCATTTGAAATAACAACCATGTTAGTGCAATACATGTATAAACATAATCATGCTAGTGTATGATAATTATTTCAACCATTATCTAGTTTTCAATGCATGACCCTACCAACAACATACCATGACCTCATGCATCATAACTATCACCCTATCAATGTGTGCATAACAACATATAAACTTTAACATGCATAATTTACATACACTCATGACGACCAAATCCAACAATAACACCATCAACTTTCACATGGCAGCACAATTGCAACCATGACCACCACCATGCACATGTAACAAACACATAGACCACAAGCATAAACAACACATATGAAACTGAAATGTATGATTTACCAACACACTACCCATCTAGTCCAAGAGGTGAACCATGTTCTGATACCACTCTGTAACACCCTCCTCCCACATTTACCCAAGCTAATCGGTCCACTGGGGTAAACATGTGATGAGAGTCTACTATGATGTGATTCAAATCCCCATGAGCTATTAACGAAATGGAATCAACAAAACCAAACCAATCTAACATTTCACAGATGCTACATAACCTTGAGGATCTAACCAACCCTTCCACGTGACCAACCCTGAGGCAACTTGTAACTTTACTCATATGGACTCTCATCCACTCCCATGAAAAACCATGCATGCAGTTGAGGCCTTCCATTCACTCCCACAACAATGCATGCCAATGATTGTAGAATTTTCCAAGTAGTTCTGTTCCAACGACCCTAGATTATGAGCCATTTTTCAGGGCTAGGTTTCATGCCACTGCCCAGAACTTCATGGAAGTCACAGAAATGATAAATAACAATGGAATAAGGTTACTAATTCAATCAATGGTACATGTACTTGATAGGACCCCTAGTATCCATGATTGGAATTTCTTCAAACATGTCACAAATATGTAATCTGTAGCTCATAACAACATATGTGAGCATAAGGGTCTCATACTTATGTAAGGTTCACAAAGAAGAATTGTTGCCATGTCAAAATAGCTATGGTCATATATTCATTGTACATTCACTTTATAATAAAAATTTGATGAGATCCATACATCAAGGCTGTCATACAACATACTCATGACCAACATAAAACCAACAGAAATAACAAGGATATCATAGCCATAAAAACCACATATGAACTAGTACATTTAAGCATGAAATACCAAGAATAAGGAGCTCTTTTTAATGAATTCATAATCCAACTAGCTCTGGGAATTCCACGAACCACCTAACCATACATTGGGCTGAACCAAATATTTTTTTTAGTCAATCACTGACGTGCCATATTCCAAGCATGAATGTGGGACTCACAAAAAAACCAGTCGGGGCTTCGTCACGCTTTATTACAATCCATACCAGATCACTAGGCCTGAAACCTCATCAATACAAACAGTATTTACTGCAATCCCCTCCTGATCACTATGCCCTAAACAAGCATAGATTCCTCTAGATCTCTCCACCTAAAATGTGAGGAATTTTTCTGTCTCAACCTCTCGACTTTACCGTGTATCCTGCCATTACCATTTAAGTTATTCCTAGGCCTGCAAGGTCTCCACCCTTTAGGATTTATCGTCTATCCCACCATTACTGATCAAGGGATTCCTATCCCCAATCAAGGGTAGTAACCTCTGAGATTTACAATGTATCCCTCCATTCACTGATCGAGGATTCCTAGGCTCAATTAAGGAGAACCCACCACAACATGGCTATTCAAAAATTACAAGGCAAGGATGAATAGCATTGTCACACCTAGAAAAACCCATGCCAATGATAATAAGAGAAACAATCCCACACAAGCATGTACATTCATGCCACATATAGAAAGGAAATCATACATGAAAATCATTACCTTCAAGTAATATCGATGTAGTTGCTTGATCCTCCTCTTCCTTATTTTATCTTTTCTTCCCTTTGCCTTCTTTTCCCTTCGTTTGGTTTCCTTGATCCAATGCTAGAGTTCTCCAAGAATGATCTAAGTATCTAAGATTGTGTGAGAGAGAGAGTAGAGAGAGAGCTCCAAAATTGAACTGACAAAAGATATCAATTGATCCTCATAAGACTTTTTATTAACAAGGCCTGTATTTTCTTTATTTTCCATTATTTTCCTTCATTTTCCTCCTCACAGGCAACCTATGACCTTTCACCTTCCTTTTCTCCTAATTTCCATTATTTACATAAATAAATGTGAATAATGCCATTTTTCCTTTCCAAAGGCTTTTCCATTGCCTTTTCCAATTTCCTTAGCCATAATAAACCAAATGAACACCATAATAGGATGTTTTTCCAAAAATTCAACTTGGAATACTTGTCCCATGACCTTAGTTATTATTTTTCATTTATTAACTCTATTACATGGAATTTTTACCGAGGTTGTTATAAGAATATCAAGAATTTTTCTTAGTAATTGGATTTTCTTGACATATTTTCTTTTGCTTCCATGTTTTCTAATCCATAGCTCCTTAATATTTTTTGTAAATATTGGTATTTCCTTTATATCTTGAAGCAAAGAAAATTTGATGAAAATATTCTTCAGTTCATCTAGCATGTCATAATCTAGCAAAACAAATTTCCTTTCTATCCCTTTATCAATTTTGAGCCTTTCATGAAAAGGTGGATCCTATAAGGAATTGTTCTACTGAGGAACTGTAGGAGTTCAATTTATTTGGTCATCCTTGAATTATATAGGAGCATCTTCCTTTGGGTGAGTCTTTTCTTGATCAAGAAATGTTTCTTTTTCAAGAACCCTAACATGTTTAGATTTTTGGATGAAAACCGTTGGTGACTTCATTTTCAAAACCCTACATGATCTAAGTTGAACATCATTTAGACCTAATGGGGCTATCAAACAAGCTTGAAAATTTTGTCCTTTTATATTGTAGACAACTTGTTGATTTTTATCATTTGGATTTGGGAGTGGTTGAGCAGGTATTTGATTGGATTTTTGAGGAAATGTAGTGGATGGCAATGAAAGTTGTTTATTTGGTGGTTGGAATGGAATTCATGGGGTTAGTTTGGTTGAGGAGGATAATATTGCAGTGGAAAAGGTTGATGAGATTGTTGGAATTGTGGATATTGAGGATTTTTTCTATAATAATTCTACCAACCTTGTGCCCAAGATGGATTTTTGGGTTGAGGGGGCTAAGCTTGCCAAGGAAAAGGTGTAGTAAAATTATTGTGTGCTTGTACATGTGGTTGATATTGATTATTGAAACCTTGAGTCATATTTGGCTATTGATTTTTCCATGGTATTTTAGCAACAAAGCAAAGTGATTCAGCTCGGCTTGTTCCAGCTTCATCTCGAAAGACATATTAAGACGAGATATTGAGGTACATTCCCTTGTATCATGGATTTGGCACATATGACACAAATTTATATAGTATCAAGAGGATATTCTATTAGAGCATGTTCTTTTCTACACTTGGGACAAAAAATAATGAAACATTCTCAAATTTTTACTTGTTTTGTATCTTGAGAATTTATAGTTGTTCATAATATTCCCAAGGATACCTATTTTGAAGTTGTTTAACAAATTACCTAGTTCTGATCTACTTATTGTTCTAGTTACATATTTACTAACTCTTGACATGGAAGGATCTCTTGGATTCTTACTAGATCTACCCTTACCCCTTGAGATGTGTTTACACAAATCATATATTTCACCAAATTAAAGTTGAGAAACATCTCCTTTTCCCATTAGTTTGAGAAGGTCAATTCACTCATCTCTTATAAGATTTTAACAAAAGATATTTTAATTTTTCTTCATCCAATTCATGCATCCTATACCTTTTAACATTATAGGTGAATATTTCAACTAAGTCTTCAAGGCTTTCATCCTCCTTTTGAATCATATTAAAGGATTCATCCTTAAGGTTATGGGGCATAAAATAACATTTATATTTTTCCAGGAATGTTATTTTCATTTCTTCCATTGTTCTAATAGTATGTGACCCTAGTCCCATGAACTGTTTAAGAACCTTGTCTTCTATATTAGCTAGAAATAATTTCAATTTTTTAGTATCAAGTAAGTATTCATAAGATCTACATAATACCTCAAAATAAAAAAGAAATGTTTCTGGATCTTAGTTCCTAGGCCATTAAAATTAGGAAAATAGAAGGTCGTATATGTTTCATTTTGGTTGTGGTATCTTCACAAAATACAGGAAATCCATAAGAATCTTGTTTTCCCCTACCTCCACTACAACCTCATCCTCAACCTCCTCCTCTATTTCCTCATTTGTTTCCTCCTTGCCTCTTACACCTCCAATCTTAAGTTTACCATCTACATTGTGTACTTCTCCTTCCTCTTCTACCATTTTATATTCTTAAAATTTTATATAAGGTTCGATGATAGGGTTTTCTAGCTCTTATTATGGTTCCTCTACTAATGGTATTCCAGAATAAGTTTCCTCTTCTTGACTAGGTACCTCTAGTTATTTTCCTAAGAGTTGTTCTCATGTTGAAGAGATAAATATTAATCCTTATATTGGAGATGTAGGTTATTTAACTATAGCTTCAGTGTTGGGTGGTTTAAAGGGGAGGGGGGGGGAGACGGTAGCCCCCCTTCATTATGTCCAGGGAAGCACCGCGGAAATTTTTTTTGGACCCTATGTTAGGTGGGTGGACCTACTTATGGTTTTGTGCATAGGTTTTTCACATGGTTTTGGGCATGATGGTTTTTGTCCATGGTATTTTGTATATCCGATTAAGGGAACTTTTGTAACACCATTTTGTTTTTATATGTAATTGTTGAAAAAAATAGAAAAACAAATAAGAAAAAGAAAAGAGAAAAATATAAAATAGAAAAGGGTATAAAAAGAATGAATATGAAAAAAGGACAAAAATGAAAAAATAGGTATATTCTGAAAAATAAAAAAAACGTTGAAAAACCCTTAGAAAAATAAAAAATGTGCAATTGTATTAAATGCCACATTAAATATTAGATTAATAAAGTTAATTAGTCTAAATCACAATTATAGTTGCAATTAGAACATTTGTAATATATTTGTTATTTCATACGACTCTATGTCATATTCAGTATCAAATGCACCACAATAAAGAGCCAAGATCTCCTCCAATCAGATCAATGACGCTTATCCTTTTCAGACCCCCCATGCCCATCCGACAATTAATCAAGGGGGAGGGGTCCGAAAAACCGATTTCTGCCCATCCTATTTTACATACGTATCATCCCCTCATCTAGTTCGGACGCCCACTCAACTAAACTACTTACTGCTCACCCCTCCTTTGAAATCCACCTTCCCTCACTCCCGACAAAATAAAAGCTACCATCCACACTCCCTACATGTCCATTCCATGATTACCACTTGTCCTTATTCCCTTTCGCCATGTGTTATACTTCTATTGCACCCATGAATTACCATTAATTATCCTTTTGAAGTTATAATCATTGAAAAATTAAATAAGCCCGCTCCCTTAACAAAGATTTCAAACAATACGCATTTCATTTATAAAAAAAAAAAATCCCTTTCGACTATTATTTTCACTATATTGTTTACCAAATGAGCAAATTCAACCCGCTGCTACAACCAAGTGATAAAGCCAACATCGTGCGTCTTCTTCAAGTAATTGAAACCAACAACCTACCGGGTAATTACAATCTCCTCTCTAATTTTTCTTTCAAAATGTCTTCTAAAGGTAAAGGTAAATCTAAAACCATAGTGGAAAACCCTACTCTTCCCCCTGTGATTGACCTAGACCACTAGCCCCTAGTAGGCCAGCACTACAAAACCTCTGAAACCAATTGTGAGTTTGATCTGTACGAAGTCCAAAATTGGTTAAAACATAAATTTGTTGATTGCAGTGACAAATTGAGTTTGTGGGACTCCTTCCTACCTCAATTCATTTTTCCACAAACCCACCATTTTCTGAAATTTGTCTCATGGTGAAATGCACGTACATGCCCAGTCAGAGAGTTATTATTGCCTAGAACAGTGACATTTTATTCACAATTACTCCTAAATTCATTTACGAGATTCTCCAAATCCAAAATTTAGCCCCTCTAGACCGTTTCTTTGTAGAATCCCTCATGGAACTCTACAAAAGTGTAACTTTTCCTCAAAGAGCTAAATTTTTTGAGACATTTCTACCTAAGTATGTCCAATTTCCAAAAACAAAACCACCTTATCCTCAATTTTCAAGAGATGAAAAAACATATCATTTCTATAGTTTCTTGTTTTCTGGAATATCAAACCTATCAATGGGATGATGAAGCTACTATAGGTTTTTTGTCAGTTTTTACAACAGGTGAAAAGCCTTCATGTACATTTTATTACAGTGAATTCTTGGCAGAGGTTATCCATGAAAAATTTCTCAATTTTTCTATTGAAGGAGTCTTTAAGCATACTTATGTCCTGGTTTACTTTTTTCTATTTCATGAACTAGATAGATTTCAATTTCCACTGCAAAAACTAGATGATAAGGGAAATTCACAGTCTGTGATTCATTGGACTTCATTGGCGAGGAAAAATTCCACATAATTCACATTTATTGATTATGTAGATCATTTTTTGTATACAGTTTCTTGCCTACTCAACAACGATGCTAAACCTAGAATTGGGCTTGAGAGTAAGAGAAGTCTACGTCTTAATGAGCATTCAAAGACATGTTATTGGTACCTATATGAAAATTACATAGAGATCATAGTATATGGATGTGAATTGCCTTCATACAAATTTCCTAATATTGTTCCTATAAGAATTTTCAAACTCAATTATATTAGGAAAATGATAAATATGGATGAGTTGAAATTTGTGTCAGCCAAGACGAAATCACAGTTTAAGATTAAAACTTAGGTTGGACCTTTCATTTTTAACGCTAGAATAGTAGCAAAGGAGGCACATCTACTTCTTAAAAAAATGAAATTCAAACTCAGTTTTACATGGTCATATGATCATTTAGGAATTGTCTCTAAGTTGAGGGTAGAAAATAAAACTACTCCTTATGCTCACACAACTAGACTTGATTGAGTAGTACATGAATCATGATGAATGGCAAGAAAACGTGTTGCAAGAGGCATAGGAACAAGTACTTTCTTCTACAACATCACAGACATCAATGCCACGGGAAAAATAGGATAAAAGACCAAGGGAAAGTGTTTTCCCTTTAGTATAAGAAATTAAAGGGAAATAATTCCAAATATACAAACTAAAAAGTATAAAACTAGTCCTATAGAAAAATATTTGCAGGAAGAAAACACAAAGACTACAATAGGATTAACAGGCCCTTATGCTATTGCCTTCCATCGAAATGAAGAATTTTTTATAGGGCCACCAACATCTTCAGCTTTTGAAGAGCTATTGGAAACATCTCCAATAGGAGAATTATCCCATGATTAGGATGAACCAAGTATATTTGCGAGATATAAGAAAATAACAATGAAGAATGAAATTTTGGAGGCTACAACCTATTCTTAGTTCTTGAAATCAACAACATCATCACATTACATACTTCTCTCCCCTTTTGACACTAAAAAAGTAAAAATTCAAATACATTTCCTTGAACCTGAAGTTCCTTATCCTAAGACTATATATGACTACAAAAAATGCATATTTTATTTTGATGTTGAACATATCCATCCTATTGATCAAAAGGATTTACATAAGAACACAGGTGAAATGCTATATTATACTTTGAAAAATTTAGAAATGAAAACATATAGACTCCAAACTTCAGTTAATAATATTCAGTCTCAATTAAAATTAGAAAAAATATATTCTTTGGCTAAATACACCAAAACAAAGTCTTTAGAGGATTTAGTGATTAAACTGGGATATGATCCCAGTAATGTAAAATATTCTCAGGAGATAATTAAAAGAAAAATATGTTGATATTGCAGCCTTAAGGAAGTATCTCAAACTTCCATCTACTAAATATACAAAAAACAAATGAAGTCAATGAACTAGAAAAGGAGAAAGAAGATATGTTCAAAAACATTATTGAACAAAATTCAAAAATTCAAAAAATGGAGACTGAAAGAGAAAGAGAAACAGTCAACTCAATCAACATTTATTCCTCTAAAAACAACTCCCATCACAGGTACATCAACAACAAGGGCTTCTACTTCAAAAGACACTACAACAACAGAGAGACATTTAACTGATCCTATAACTAATCTAGCCAAGGTCATGAGAGATATTTCATTAAGGGGAAAATAAATTGATAAATTGAAAGAACAACTTCACAACCTCCAAGAATAGAAAATTAAGATTGATAATGCATATGTGGAAGAAATAAAAAAAGTCATAGGTTGACTTAAAGAATAAATACTCTAGAGAGTGAATGTGTGGTAGCTCAGACAATTGCACATGTAAAAGAGAACATCAGGATAGAGATTAATGAATCCATGACTGAAATATGGCCTTCAATTGAAATTATTTTCGATCAAGAAGAGTTAGTTGAAAAATCAAAGGATGTTATAGAAGATGTAAAGAAATATTTGGGTAAAAAACCAGGAGAAGTTATTGCCTTGATAATAATTTTAAATTGAAAGACAAGAGAAGAACTAGAAGAAAAAGAGATTGAAGATAGAACTGCGACCATTATTGAAGTAGTAAAATTTCTTACTAAAAGAAATTTACTACTAAAAATAGAGAAAAAATTTCAGAATATGGAGGCCAAAATTCAAAAATTCCACTGAAAGTTCAATATACTGCTCAAAAAGGACTTCCAGGATTAAAGGAGATAGGAGAAAAATTAATTCAGCTAGAAAATTATCAACAAAATTTATTTGCCATAGCAACATATAAGTCCAAATTATCCACCATAAAATGAACTATTACAGGGAAGTATTTCATGGAAGGCTTAAGTTTTGACTTAATGATCAAGCATGATATCAAACATTTGTTTATAATGAAGCCCACTTTCCAAAAATATACCGAAGTAGATGAAACATATAGAAAGTTAATAAAATGTTCTACTCCTCATGAAGAAAGATGGGATAAACTATCCGAGCTTCTTGATTAAACACTCAATGATCTTCAACAACAAAGCAACAACCTTTCCAATTTGATTCATCAGCAGAATCCTCAAAATCAGTGCTAGATATTTTGAGCAGCTCTATTTTCCTATATTCTTGAGCTATTTCTGTAAACATTTTTGAGACATTTTGTAAAGAAATATTGATATTTTAAATCAAGATATTTTGAGGAAAAATGTATAAATACTTCCTAAGCCAAAGTACAAAGGGTTGAACCCTTGGGATAAGCTATTGAGAAAACTTGTATTCATATGATGTTTTTCTGATATCAATAAAAGTATTCTGGATTTTCCTCAAAGAAGCTTGTGTTTCTTGTGAGTTCTTCATTTTTATTTCACTTCATAATGTAAATTTATGCATATATTTAATTTTGAATGAATAAATATGGGTAAGATAAGGTTGAGTGTCAAATTTCCTAAAATACCCTGTGAAGTTATAATATATTAAAGAGATTATATTATTGGATTGTTTGTCTAATATAACTCCTCTACATCCTTAAAATTTTCACTTATTCATCAATTTAAATATACTTTTGTTGGGTTGTAAACATATTTTACATGAATCTTTCCATATGGTTAATTAAATACTCTGTTTGAATATTTGATAGACTGTAGACTCTTAGATTTATGCCTTACACATTTATTTTAAATCAATTTTATGTCAAGAGGTAAAGAAACAAGCCTTTTATCATATAATGATTAATATATATTTAATTACTATTTGAATTGTCGTATAACATTGGTCATCTAAATATTAAAAAACAAACAAACCATTTTAGATTCTCTGGCATAATTCATTAACCTAGAATTATCTACGGAGGTGCAACAGGAACTACAATTATGTTATAATCCATGGTTAATGAATGCTTCAACATGTATATTTATGTATTATAAAATTGAAAGGAATATAATGAAAAATAAATCTGGTAGTCCTTGTTTTTGGGATTTAGGGGAAACTCTTTGTGTATATGTGTTTCATGTTTATGTTCTTGCCATTGTTTATTTTTTGTTTTTAAGAATTCATTTGCAGGTAATTTCTGTACAGGATTAAAACCTACATTTAGTAGAAGAATTTGTTGAATCTCCAGGTTTGATTTCGGATCTATGCACCTTAGAAATTCTATTGCTACCTGCTATGGATGGAATGCGATTTTCAATGAATGGTGTGGAACTACGTGGTTTATTAGAAGTGATTATTGATGTAGGAATTGAACTTTGTCCTCTACTTCTACTTACAAATCTACCCCTAGAATCCCTTTCTCTATTCACACATTCTAAGTTATTTTATTATGCTTTAACCATGCATCTATAAAATCTAAAATGATATGCAAACTAGTAGTGGAACCCTATATACACTTCCCCAACAATGAAGAAAAAATGTTGGGTAATTTAATTGATGTTAAATTACTTCATTAATTGTCAACCAAGGTCCTTGTACTTATGAAGTGCCTTTGCAAAATATATGCTAGGAGTTCTATTTTTGGTTTTTAAAAGATGGAATTAATCTAAATATGACCGAATGTTAGATTGAATCAAAGTTTTCCCACACACATGTTTTTTCCATTAAAACTACTTCATGGAAAATTGAAATCAAAATCGAACTAAAATTTTAATATATGAATTAAAAATCACAACTTCTTATAGCTAATAAATCAAAATTCTAAGTCTGATTGCATAAAGGAAATGTTAATTTTACTTGCAGAAGGAAAAGTCTAATTCTACTTGCAGAAAATAAATTTTAATTATACTTGCATAAATAAAATTATATCTCTATTGCAAACAAGAAATTTTAATTCTAATTGCAAAAATATAAAAGTGTTGTAGTTATCTCTATTCTTGAAAAAAGGAAATAAATCAACACGATACTTCTTCAACAAAATATCAAATTTAATTTGCAACTTCAAAGGGTTACTAATGTGTGATATTGTACTTCGAAATCCAGATATTCATTATTCATGAAATCGCTTGGTAAAATTAACTGAGTTACTAAATAAAAGTGCTTGGAAAATTAACTTTTGGAAATAAAATCTTTTTGTATTTTTATGGGTGCTCTCTTTTTTATAAAAAATGAGAAATTAACCTAGGAAGTGATAACTAAATGCATCGACATCATATAGTGAAAGAGGACTATTTATGAAGCAAATTACAATGAACATAAATAAAAACTAATCTACTCTTATAACTCTCCACAGGGGGCCTCGTATTGAGTACAAGTTCACAATCAATTACATCACTTAGCCACACATTGGTTCATAAACATAGATTATATTAATAATATAAGTATTCAAAAAATAAATTTCAACAATTAACAATAACTATTACTATCTCCAATATTGCATCAATTCTTTTTATACACCATGGTTAAGTAATTGTTTCAAGAGTCCTAAGCCGATAGGCAACTTGACTAATTTAACATCTCAGAACTAAAATTAATATGAAATTCATTATCCTCATGATTTTCTATTGAAAGAGAAAATCATGAGGGATTCGATCGAACACATCATCTTATAAGTTTTCTCAATCATTTCCACGCTCTCTTGATCTTGCCATGAATCGCCTTCAAAACATGTTTATCGTTGGAGTGTTATAACTAGAGTTGAATTCTGGTTTGAATTCCAGATCTCTCCATCCATGTGATTTTCTATATCAATAAGACAGGTGGATATCCATATGTTGACCATTTTCCATATTCTCTTACCTTTTATTCATTATGTGGTGCACTAGAACTTGTCTAACAATGGATATAGTTGCATAATTCTTAGTTAGCTATAGAATGAACAAGATTTGATAGTTGTAGTAACGTTGAAATTAAATTTCACAAAAAAACAATAGATTATAAACCATGGATTATTACCACCTTTTTGGATGTTTGAGCATATCTATGATGACCCTTTGGATTGAGAATGCAACAAAATTATTATGGAAAGTATAAAAAGGAGGGGAAAAGAGTTGTCCAAAAGAGGACAATTTTAGACTTCAATTGTTCACTATTTTCTTTGCCTTTGGATCTAAATTTCAAACCAACATTATCATGACATATCATGGATGGTTATCCATTCACTACTCTTGGCTCCTTCAGAGCTTGAAAAAACCACTACAATATTTTCTTCATGACGTGGAAACTTGTCCTTTTTGTCCCTTCATTTGGCTGTAATAACAATTTCCAATATTAAAAAATACTATGATAGAAATAATGATAAAAAGTCATTCAGAGAAACAACATACCTAAACTATGAACAACGTGATTTAATATATAAAACCCCAACCATAAAAAAATGCTAGCCCTATGCAAGTGAGCCTTCAGCTCAACTTTATCATGTTACGATGGAGAAAATCCTAACATTTTAAAATATTTACAACATGTAATACCATGGGATAATACCACAACTAATTAATTTACGGTGCTCAAATCCACCATTGTTGATGCAACAATATTGATTCTTTTTCTAGGTAATTTTTACCTAACATATGATATATTTATATAGCTTAAAAACATTAAGAACATTCACTCACAAAAAAAATCAATCATCAATGCATTATTGCATCACCATAGTCACTGACAAAATATACTAATGTAAAAGGAGAATAGTTTGCACATGAGTTTCTCAATGTTAATCATTGAAAACCTATCCTTATCATCTATCGACTAGAGATAATGGACCAATAAGATGTCAATCAATGAATAAATAAAAACACTAATATTAAAGAAAAGGCTAAAAATTATATCACTTTATTTCTAATAATTATAAATGTAAGCTTCCATAATTCTAATACACACTAAAAAAAATACATTTTACTTTAAAGATAAAATGATACACATCCCTCTACAATTCTTACAAGAGGATTAAGTTATGCCTCTCTTAGAAATATTCTCATATTATGGTAGACCTTGAACAAATGTATTTAACTATGCTCAAAGCTTCAAATGGTTGTGCAAGTGTTCAACGTGTTGTTGTCGAGCTTATAATTCCTCGATATGGTTTTTATTGTCCAACTTCCCTTGGAACTGCTTGCAGAGTAAGAAAGAAAATTGGTAACTCGAGCTCATTTGTAGCCGTGCAGGGGGGAGACAGTAATGGCATAGCTTTTGAGATAGCAAAGGCCTACCTTTTTAGGTTTGTAGATATCTCATTCATTGCTACTTTAATGACCTTAAACAAATCAAATGCAACAACATTTTTTCAGTTGTTTTCAGGAATATATTACGATTATTTATTCACCAAATCGATGAAAAGGGACTATAAAGTGGAAGTTAAAAACTTTTATGGCTCAAAAGATTTATTTTTCTAAAATCAAATAGAGAGAAATACATAAATATCGCCATTTAATCGTGAAACTATGGAAATTTATTTCTCTAATTCTTTTTAGGAATTTCTTCTGTTATCCTTAAAGTATGTTGGTATGTTGGTAGCCTGCCTTGAGCTGTTAGGATCAATAAATACTGAAACATGTAAAGAGGGGAATTGTTTTTTAAGACATGTCATGGGTGAAAATAGCGCCAAGGTGTTGAGAAGTTAGAGGGTTGGAGATTAATTCAAATTATCTTCTTGATAATTACTTGTGAGCTTACTTGAGTTACTTATGTCTTCTCTTGCTTAGCTTATTTATTCTTTCATCAAGTCAATTACCAAAATACAAAAGACACAAAGTTAGGATCCTAGAGCCAGGGAAAAACCTCTCCCTCTTGGAGAGGAAAACCCAGGAGAAATCCTTCTTATATACTTTCATGTAACAAGTACCATGACCAAGATTTATACTGTAGACCTTTATATGCTTACAAGACCTTGTCATTTCTTCGTCATTGGCTCCTTCTTTCTTCCACCTACTTACACCGACCTGCACTTTTCAACACCAAGGTTAGAGAACTCAGTCTCTTCTCGTGTTCTTCCTTCTCCGGATGTATATGATCCTTGCTTGAGATATCAACACTTTACACAGTCCTAGTCCTATTTTGGCACAGTAGTATGATCACTTCCTCATGTAGAACACTGCCCTGATCTCGCATATATTCCAAACCTGAAATCACACTTTAGTATGCATGCAATACCTCTATGATTTGCATCCATTTCAGGCTTAAGACTTTACCTCAATGTGCTACATTTTCTTCACTTCCATGCCGAATTAACCCCACTTAAACCACTTACTTGACCGAAGATGTATCGTTCATGAAATCACAGACATATCCCGACTAGTTTCCTATTTCAAATCCACACTTTGGTGTCCCAAAATAGTCCACAATTTCCCGTTTCAGATCCACACTTTCCTATTGAAATCTCAGAGAAGAATCTACACTGCACCTCGTCCAAAATTAGAAGTAAAATTCATCCAAAAGATGCACTAAAACTGGTCCAAGATCCACACTGAAACACATTCAGAAAGTTGGCACTGAAGCTCTGAGATATCTGAAATTTTATGCTCTCTGTGAACTCTACTGGGGTATATATATATTTTTTTCCCTTGTATATAAACTGAGCTGACTTGGTGAACTGATGTGACTATTTGGGAGCCGACATGACTGTTATGAGGCCGACTTCTAATACATCATTTAATCTTATATTTCAGTGATTGAGTGAGTGATGATAGAGCCATTATTCCATGGCTTCTAGGACAAGGTCTTGGAGCATTTCGTGAGACTAGATCCTTCATATATATATCACAGTTAATTACATTTGTCCCTAGAAGAAAAAACCCTATATAGACATCAAGAAGATGTCCATTAACCTATAATGAACTCTTTCTCATGAAACCCATGAATCAAGTACATAATACATTTTATTATCTTTGTCTTCTACTTTACATAAATCCATAATTACATAGTCAATATGAATATTGATCCTAGTTACACTTTTTAAAAATCCCTCTTAGCTAGGGAGGTATTCATACAGGTAAATGGTCACTTTCAAACTAAAGAATCTCATAAGAAGAATCAGATTGGTAATCACATCTTTATAGCATCATATCAAACTGACATTTTCCTAGCGCAAGGCCTTGACTAAAAGCCCCATCTCTCAATGAGACAATGGGCTACAATGTTGGCAAGAAACATGACTTATAGACACCATATTCATTGTCACTCCAAGGTACATACTCCACCCAGGTATTCCCAGAGTATGACCTCCTTGGACTCTTCTTCTATCGAGTAGCAAATCCTAAAATAATATCGGTCCCCGACTCTTGAATTCCCTATCTCATTATCAAAGAGCATTGAATGCCATATGATTACCCAATCCTCGATTCTGTCTTCTAGGTGAAGACCAAAATAATGTGTCTATCCATTCTCTCCACATGACCTTCACTAAGACTTACGGTTGGTAGTCTTCGTCTAGTGCATGACACATGTATTAGAGAATCACATATGTCACTCCCTCCCAATTTAGGAAGGACATAATTCAAGTTTCTTCCAAGAAACAAACTTACCACCAGGCTCCCTCTCAACCAGGGTCCTATAGCAGCAATCCAATCATTGATGAATAATTCCTCCCCTCGATGTCATGGATTTCGATATTTAGGAATATTAAACTTTTGGATTCATAGGGAAAAAATCATCTATCACTTTCAATCACGAGTCATGTCCAGTATCAGAAAGTGATTCATCAACCTTTCTCATCTAGTCTACCGTTATGCCATGCTTCTTTCCTTCAAATCATATCCAAGGACCATACATCCTTTATCCTGATTAGCAGCCCTACAAAAATTCATCCAGATAAACATATAGATATAAACTTTTAAACCAAAAGTTACCTTAGTGATGATCTTTCACCATGACATCTTCCTCTAGGCATCGACATCCTTTATTCAGATTAACACATCTCCTAATGATATTTTTTTCAAGGTTATTATTCTTTACCATACTTCTATCAGAGTCTACATATCCTCCCAAAATATCTCCTAGTCACATATTCTTGGCTTTTGGATGATAAATGCCTCTTCACATGGTTACAGTTCATGATCTCTTCCTTTTTGCACATTCTTCATTCCCAAGAAATTACAAATTTTTGAGTTTATCGTTCATATAAAACAACCTCATATTCCATCAAGATATATTATGTTGATTTCATCTGTCAATGCACAGAGAGATCCTCCTTCATAGATCATACTTCTAAATATGGAAGTCTATTATTTGCAACCATATGACATGACTTCACAACATCATAAATATATACATACCTCATAACTTTATCATTTAAGTCATCATGTATAATTTATACTAGAATGAAGAGCTCCATTCCCTTGGCCTGCAACATCAATATGTCATCACATCCCAGAGTTATGTTTCCATGATGACCCTTGATCTTGATGAATGCCTTCCATTAATAATGTTATCAGAGAGGTTTTCCCGGAGCTACTTCACCAAGAGCTCCTAGCATGATTCTATCATGATGTTGTAATATTTTTTGCTTCCTATAATAATATTTTACAACCAACAGAAACCATTTAAAGGAGAAGATGATCTCAATCATAGTGGATATCCCTTGTTTCTTCTTTCTTAGATTTCTTTGCATCAAGTTATTCCCTCATATCTAAGATATGGGATTCTTCCCTTTCTATATTGTCCTTTCCAGTTTTAGGACAATCTCTTTTATAATACCCAAGTTCATTATATCCAAAGAATTGTACTTTGTCCATGTATCTTATTTTATTCTGAGGACCAAATTTGCTGAATCTTCCTTTCTTCCTATACGTGGCTGCAAAGGCTTGATTCTCTTCACTTGGCCTTGTATCAGCTTTGGATTTCAGTCTTTTTTCCTCCATTTTACATAGATACCATAAACCATTGAAGGGTCTGGCTTCTTTCTTCTCGCATAAACTTGAAGTGAAGTTTACCCATTCCTCTGGTAGAGAATTTAGCACCACTGTAGTAATATCAGTGTTAGACATTAATTCTTCAAGTTCCTGTAGTTCATATCTTATTTCAGAAATCTGGAATAAAGTATGGAGTGATTCCTTCTTCCCTTGACAATTTAATTTTATATAGTTCTTGTCTCAAAGAGATTGCTTCTCCTGCAGTATTCCTAGAGAATAGTTCCACCAGTTTCTCATATATTTCTTTAGCAGACTTTAGTTTTGATACATAAGGAATGAGTGAGCCCTTAATGAGTTCTATGAGAATCCTCTTGGATCTGATTTCTCCCTTAATGTATTTGGCATGAGCTGGAGAATCTTCTTTTGGTGGTTGAGTTGTTGATTCTTCGATGTAGTCCATAATTTTGTCTTCAATTAAATTCAAATATGTCATTTTCTTCAATGCACTAAAGTTTGATGACCCAACTAGCTTGTTTCTCTCTTTAAAATAAGTCACCTTGATATATTTAAGTAAGGTCATAGATACTTACTTGAGTCTAGTGGCTTGCAGCTTCCTTGATTATGATGAAGATTTTAAGAGCTTATTCTAAGATATAAATCTTCAATCTAGGTGTTCTTGAATCCTTTATGGCAAAGGATATATTCAAAAGATGATTTCCTCTTCTAACAATGTCTTGAGAAAATTTATTTTCTTGAGAAGTTTAGATGAAGATATTTCTCGAAAATAGCTTGAGAGTCTTCCTTACAAAATTATTTGAATTTTCACTCAAACTTTTATTGTTTCTTCCTGGAGTGTCTCTTTGTCAAGCAACCCTTGAGTTCAACACATTAGCTCTGATACCATTTTGAGAATTTACAGGGCTGGAGATTAATTCAAATTCTCTTCTTGATAATTACTTGTGAGATTACTTGATTTACTTATGTCTTCTATTTCTCATCTTATTTAGTCTTTCATCAAGTCAATTACAAAAATACAAAAGACACAAATTTAGGCTCCTAGAGTCGAGGCAAATCCTCTCCTTCTTGGAGAGGAAAACCCAGGAGAAATTATTCTTATAGACTTTCATATGACAAGTACCATGACCAAGATTCAGACCCTAGACCTTTATATGCTTCGAAGACCTTGTCATTGCCTCGTAATTGGATCCTTCTTTCCTACACCTACTTACACTGACTTGTATATGTCAACACCAAGGCTAGAGAGCTTAGTCTCTCCTTGTGTTCTTCCTTCTCCAGATGTTTATGATCCTTACTTGAGATATCAACACTTTACACAGTCATAATCCTATTCTAGCATAGTAGTATGATCTCTTCCTCATGTAGAACACTTCCTTCATCTCACATATCTTCCAGACTTGAACTCGCACTTTAGTATGCTTGCAATACGCCTGTGATCTACTTCCATTTCATACTTAAGACTTTAATTCAATATGTTGTCTTGTATTCTCTTCGATGCTGCAATAACTCACTTAAACCCTATACTTGATTGAAGTGCATCCTTCCTGAAATCACACACATGTCTACACTATTTTCTTTTTTCAGATCCGCGCTTTGGTTTCCTGTAACACTTCGTAATTTCTTGTTTCAGATCCGCACTCTCCTGTGGAAATACTAGAGAAGAGTCCACACTGCACCTCGTCTAAAATTCGAACTGAACTTCATCCAAAAGATTCACTAAAGCTTGTCCAAAGATCCGCACTGAAACACATTCAGAAAGTATGCACTGAAGCTTGAGATATCCAAAATTCTATGTTTTCTGCGAAGCCTATTTGGGTATATATATATATATATATATTCCCCTGTATATAAGTCGACTAGACTTGGTGAACCGTTGTGACTAATTGGGAGCTGATATGAATGTTATGAGGTCGACTTCTAATACATAATTTAATCTTATCTTTCAGTTTTTGAGTGAGGTCTGATAGAGCCATTCTTCCACGGTTTCTAGGACAAGGTCTTGAAGCATTTCATGAGACTAGATCCTTCATATATATATGACACTTAATTACATCTATCCCTAGAAGAAAAAACCCTATATAGACATCAAGAAGAAGTATATTAACATATAATAAACTCTTGCTCTTGAAACCCATGAATCAAGTACAAAATACATTCTATTATCTTTGTCTTCTACTTTACATAAATCCATAATTACATAGATAATTTGAGGACCGATCTTAGTTACAGTTTTCAACAATCCCTCTTAACTATGGAGGTATTCATACAGGTACATGGTCACTTTCAAACTACAGAATATCATAAGAAGAATCAGATTTGTAATAGCATATATATAACATCATATCAACCGACATTTTCCTAGTGCAAGGCCTTGAATAACATTCCCATTTCTCAATGAGAAAATGGGCTACAATGCTGGCAAGACACATGACTTATAGACACCATAGTCATTGTCTCTCCAAGGTACATACTCCACCCAGGTGTTCCCAGAGTATGACCTCCTTGGACTATTCTTCTATTGGGTAGCCAGCCCTCAAAGAATATTGGTCCCCGACTACTGTTACCTTGAATGCCCTATCTCATTCTCAAGGATTATCGAATGCCAGATGATTACCCAATCATCCATTCTGTCTTGAAGGTGAAGACCAAAATGATGTGTCTATCCATTCTCTCCACGTGACCTTCACTAAGACTTATGGTTGTTAGTCCTAGTCTAGTGCATGACACATGTAGTAGAGAATCACATATGCCATCCCCTCTCAATTCAGGAAGGACATACTTCAAGTTTCTTCCAAGCAAGAAACTTACCACCAGGCTCCCTCTCAACCAGGGTCCTACAGAAGCAATCTAGCTACTTATGAACAATTCCTCCCCTTGATGTCATGGATTTCGATATTGAAGAATATTCAACTTTTGGCTTCATAAGGCACAAATCATCTATCACTTTCAATCAAGATTCATGTCTACTATTATAAAGTGATTCATTAGCCTTTCTCATCTAGTCTACCGTTATGTCATGTTGCTTTTCTTCGAATCATCTCCAAGGATCATACATCCTTTCTCATGATTAACAACCCTCCTCAAATTCATCCTAATAAATATATATATGTGAAATTTTAAACCAAAATTTACCTCAGTGATGATATTTCACCATGACATCTTCTTGTAGGCATCGACATCCTTTATTCATATTGACACATCTCCTAATGATATGTTTTGTCAAGGGTCTTCTTCTTTACGAGACTTCTTTTAGAGTCTACATATCCTCCCAGGAGATCTCTTAGTCACATCTTCTTGGCTTAATTCCAATCATACAAGTTAGATAGAATCCACTTTGGGTTAGGAGCCATTTAGCATAATAGTGTTGATGTGGTCATATATAACCATTAAGTTTCATTAAACTTAAAGATACAAAATGTTAATAAATAATTTTAAAATGGCATACAAAAGATTTATTTAATATAAAAAATTTTAGTAGAATAAATCTAATCTATAGATTTTGTAAACAATAGTGAATAAAGATCATTATTTTTTTTTATAAAATATTGATTTTTAAAGTAAAAATTAAAGTTAACATAAAATTGATTTTCAAATAAGAATAATAATGAAAAGAAAAAATAAAATTGTTTGTATGATGAAAACAAACTTTTATAAAATTACACTTAATAAAATTACAATTAATAAAATTAAACCAAAAATTTTAAGAACATGGAATGTATATTATTTATAAATAATCATATTATAGATGGGTAGGAAAATTAATTTACAAGCAAATTTTACCAAAAATTATATTTATTTTTACTTATTATAGAAGTCAAAAACATTTATATAAAGATATTTACTATATAATGGTTTAGAAATAAAGTTATTAAATCATGCTTAATTATCATGGGCATTGTTGTGAATATTTACTAAGAACTTGGATAATTATAAATATTATTGTAGATTTTAAAAAATTGCCATCTAAATCTTTTATTTTATGGTGTTTTTGGTAGCAATCCAGTTATAATATTTTGAGTGAGATTGTATTTTTTGGTTATTTGAAATTGTGTTTTTGAATATACAAATGGATCTAAATCCCTCAACAACTTGTGTGATAGTTGGATTGTGCAAATTACATAGTTCAAACTTGTGTTTCAAAAGTTATTTACCAAAACTTAGATAAAATTGACAGGAACATATGCAAAAAAAAGTTCCAAAATGTAAAAATATAGTTTATAATTTTTAAAAATCTAATTTAACTAATCATATCTTATTATCTATATTAAAATAAATAATACAATTTAATAATAAAAAAATAATTTAACAATAAAAATGTGAAAAACTCTAAACTTAATTTAAATTTATAATTTAAAAATTTTATTGAAAAATAAAGAAAATCTTAAAATACAACCAAACATTCATAATATATTTATTAGAAAATAACATATTTATATATTTTCCAATATAATATTATTATATAGAATTTAACATTAAAATTATTTCATTTTAATAAACCAATGTATAAATCATTAAAATACACACTCAAATTTTTTTGAACTTTTTAATATAATGTATTATAATAAATAAATTCATAGAATTCTTTACACTTTTTTACTAAGTAAATAAAACTTTCATAAAGTGAAAACGACTTTTCTTGGTTAATCACAATAGTTGATATGCTTGTCAATTTTATGTGCTTAATGTTAGAAGATCTCTTAGCTTGCTACCTTTGGTTGTCCCACTTTAAAAATGGTATTGATATGAAGAGGAGGGGTAATGTTCTTGGCCATAGATGTCACTTGCAACTTTTTATTTTGATACTATTAGAATTTATTAAGCTTTTGTTAATTTAATAAACATAATACTTATTAAATTTAAATTTAAATTAATAATATAATAATTTAAAAAATAAAAAATAATATAATAATTTAAAAAATAAAAACAAAATAATATTATTATGATGTTATTTTTAATTTTGGTTTTTTAAATGGTAAATTTTCATATTATATTTTTGTAATATTATTTTGAAAAAATTGATATGATTTTGAGTTGTAATAGACTTTTCATATATTTTTAGTTTATTTTCTCATGGATTTATAAAAAGTATGTATTATGTGTATTCATTGAATTTAGAATTTAATTTTGCAATCATGAATACTTACATCAGATACATTTAATAATAAAATATATGATAATAATGAACATTTTATTTTTCCTCTCCAAATTTATTAACATTCATTTTATTATTTTAACTTAGATTCTTTATCATTTTTCTTGTAAGACCAACTTTAAATTTTAAATTTTTGCTCATAGATTGAAGCTCCAAGTAGAGCTCAACTTCATTAGTGATTCAGTAAGCCTCACTATCAAGCCTAAAGACAAGCACTCATTAGGGAAAATAGTACAAAAAAACATAAATAACAAAAATAATAAGTAGCCAATAGCCAACCTTTTTTGTGTTTTCTAGCATGAATATAGGAATAAGTTATAGAAAATGAACCATCCAATACTTGTTCATTGAACCAAGTTTGGAAAAATTTGTTGGAATATACATTTAATAGGTTTATCAAAGGAATAATGATTCTACACATATGACCAACAATGACAAAAAAATGCAATAGTAATTGGTGGTGATCGATATTAATCGACCAAACACAGAGTTTGTGCATGGATGAGAAGAGTGAGAATAATAGAAAATGCAATAGTAATTGGTGGTGATCGATACTAATTGACCAAACACAGAGTTTGTGCATGGATGAGAAGAGTGAGAAAAGTAGTTCATGTTTGATCCCTTGCCTAAAGTGTGCCTTCTGATTCTTTCCTCCAGGCATACAATTATGCAATTCCTTTTTTTTAATATTATAAGATTGGTTCAAAAAACCAACCCAATATCATTGTGAATGATGTAAATATTACTTCATCCATATTT
Source organism: Pinus albicaulis (assembly GCA_034641835.2). NCBI lineage: Eukaryota > Viridiplantae > Streptophyta > Pinopsida > Pinales > Pinaceae > Pinus > Pinus albicaulis. Next base: position 968,748,870 of record CM076572.1, read on the forward strand.
TATATTTTTAAATGTAAAACATGATATATGGTTTTCTTTCATGTGACTTTCCTCAAATGGGTGCATTTACTTTTTAGACAAGTAAATTTTTTTAATGTTGAAATATTATACTTTATTAATTTATCAATTTAGGCTTTCAACAAAAAGAGTTTGAATTTCTTGGCACTAGGTTTCACGACATTTGGAATGGTTTTAGAGTAATTCAACATTTGAGCACCATTTCCAAGGAAACTTTTAATCTATATATAGTGAGGCTACTTTGTACTTTAATAGTTGTGAAAGCACTAGTGTAGCATGTCAATTCAATGACAATGTTCGACATGATTTTTCGTGTTTGTACACCTAATGTATTGATATATGTTTTGTTAAAATATTTTTGATGAAATGTTTAGTTCCTCTTTCAATGAATTCGAGTCTTATCCATAGTCACTCTTAAAAATAATATTCAAATTCTTGATATTGGTGATAATATACTTTGTAGTATCATTATGGTGTTATTCATTATATTTTGGCTCTTTCAAATGGTTAATATTAGTCATATCATAAACTTACAATATTGTTTTAATAAAATTAACATGATTCTAAGTTGAATGGTTTTGGAATTTTCATGTATTTTCAATTTATTTTATGATATATTCACAAAAAATATTAATTGAATTTGGGATTTAATTTTATAATAATTGATCGCCCACATTTGATAAGTTTAAAATTCCTATAAACAAATAATATAGAATATGATAAAATAAAAGTTTTCTTTCTTTCCCTCCAAAATTTTGAATTTGTATTTTATTATTTCTCTTACAAGATCCATTTTAGAACTCAAATTCCTCTTTATTATTGGGATAACATAACAACATTTTGGTTTCTCAAAGTCACTCTAATTAGTCAGGTTGGGATTATTTTGATTTTAAATTTTATTGTAGTGGGTTGGGAAATAAGTTACAAGAAAGAGTTCATCCCTAACATAAACTACTTTTATACTATAATCATTCAACAAAAGGAAAAATAGAGATCTTATCCATAATTCTTTTAAAATGGAGATTTAAGAACTTGTCTAGCCATTCAATTGTGATGAAAAAAAAGTTGAAAAAACAACATATTATCAATATACTACTTCCCATGACCAACAAATTGGCCATGGAGTTATTAAATTGCTATCAACTATTTCCAAAATTACACAACTCTACATACAAGTTGGATTTTCACCCAAAATAGTAGACCATCTTATTTTGTGAGACACATTTGCTATTATGTTACTATTGTTCTCGTGCTATTTTTCCCTCTAGGTTGTAATGTATTTAGGTGTCAAGCTTTAATATTCTTGTTCCCTAATTAATATATTTAAATGAACATTTGGTCTATCAGAACTTTTTATTTTGTACCAAAAACTTATGTCTTCACTCAATCTTCATATGGGATGGAATGTAAAGGTTGAACAAAGTGAATATAATCTATCATAAAAGATGGTAGTTACTTCTGGTTGGTATTAGATATTATTACTTTTATGAGTTTTATTTATTAATTAGGATCAAGTCAAGGTCTACTTGAATACCTTGTCGTAACAGAAAAATATGTCCTACATTTGTTTTCATGCATGAATATCACTTTTGTTTCTTCCTTGTTTGAAATTTTAGATAAATCAAGATTAAGATTATTTTTTACTATATGAATATGTTTCATACTGAATGTTAATGGTATCACTCAAAATTAGTTTCTTTCTCTTCATCTTAATTGAGTTTTTTCCTACAAAAAAGAGTCTAAAACTATTTTCTTTAAAACATATTGTAACAATGATGTTTGGTTTGATTATAAACATATATATTGCAATGTAGGTTTGGTCTTGAAATGAGAAAACTATTATATTATTGTGATGCAATAAGATCTATATTTGTTATTTATGATGATTTTGTTTGCAATGTAGATAATTTGATGGGGATTTAAAGGATCTAATGCAATAACATCTAGAAAACTAAGGGAGAGAGGCAATGGAAAATGACGACAGACACTTTCCATAGACAGAAGATCCATCACACAAGTTACGTTTAGGACAAACACAAATTAAGGGGATTTTCAAACAAGAAAGAAACTCCCAAATCCAATGTTTCACTTATCCTAATCTACAAGCATCTCCCTAATTTAAACACAAATTTTATAAAATAAGTTAAAGAATTGAAATTAAAAGGAAATCAACATAAATGAAAATAATTTTCCCATCAAACTAGAAAAAATTTAACCTCTTGTAAAGCCTAGAAGTTAGTAGTGGTTGCTCATTTCCTTGAACTTCCACATAACACACACTTTGATAGGGCAACAAATTTTTCTTGCTTCTAACAATAATATCCATTACCCTTTATATAAATCTTTCATAAATGGATTTTGTAGGTGTTTTCCATGTCCTTATTACTCCTTATTATATTGTTCTTGGATCTAGTAAAATATGTTCTGCCCTTGAGCCCTTTTTCAAGTTCCAATTCAAAATCACAATTGAACTCAAATTCCTTGTTTTCGCTATAAATGTTTTCCCAAAATCGATAATGGCATTAATGTAGCACAATGTGACTCACGTTATTGAACTAATCAATTCCTAAAACCAATTTCTTTGATTCATTTCTTGTTAATTTTTTTAAATAACTTACTATGGTGATAATTCATATTTGTCTTAATGTCTTCTTCAAATTAAGTTTGTTTTTTTCTAAATCCATCTTCACTTTGCAACTTCAAATTTTATTCTTCATATGCATCTATTTGGGGGTTTTGTCATGTGAAACAAAGAATTTCCTCCCTCCATTGCATATAAGTAGGTTCTAACCATGGATAGTACCAAATGGAAGGATCTCTATTAATGCACAAATATATAAAAAATGATTTTGATAAATTTCTCATTGACCCTATTCAATTGATCTTCTATTAATTATCGATTAACCATTCAACAAAATTCTATTATCTTCAAACAATATATCATCCTAATTCACTTCAATGATCCCTTTCCCCCGCTTCAGGAGTGTACAAGTTTTATTGATGGTATTGTTAAACCACTACGTTCTTTTGTCCCCCAGCCAGCTTTTTTTCTTAGTTTTACAAAACATAATATAATACCATGATATGATACAACATCTAATGCTAATGAATTTACACTCAAATTCATCATTGTTAATGCAAGAATTTTAATTTTTTAAGTAAAATTTACATAACATATCGTATATTTATATAGCTTAACATTAAAAAAAAATCACTCACAAAATAGATTAATCATTAATACATTATTGCATCCACATACTCACCGAAGTAATAATATATTAATGTAAAAGGAAAATAGTTTGCACTTAAGTTTCTTATAGTTAATCGTTAGAAAGCTATCCTTATTCTTATCGACTAGAGATTAACATAGACCAAATAGATGTGAAGCCATAATCATTAGAAAACTATCCTTATTCTCTATCAATTAGACCAAATAAATGTGAAGCCATGAATCAATAAAGAAATTAATATTAAGAAAAAACTAACAATTAGATCACTTTATTTCTAAAACATAATTATAAAAATAAACTTACATAATTAAAATACACATAAGGAATACATTTTACTATTAAAAAAAATAAAAAATAAAAAAAAATATATTAAATTCATATTAATTAGGCGCCAAGTGTTTAAAACCCTAAGAATACCTCTAAAGATTGATATTATTGAAATGTTTACTCAAATAACACGATAAAAGAAACGATGCATTAGAGACTATTCAGCCTTAACAACTTCCCGAACTCCTATCTCCTATCATAAATTGTAGGTTGGAAAACATTTTTTTATTTAAAGGACATAATGAAAATGTATGCAACTCTACACCGAAATAAGGCACTTCAAAATTGTGCGTCTAAAATATCCTGTTTGATGAATATCATATGTAGCTCTAATTTGAGAATGACAAAAGGTTCAAAATCTTGAATTTTCATTAATATTAAGACAAAAGAAAAAACTGCATCATGGTTATAGGTTTTTTTAGAATATGGTTTTTATGATTTAATTTAATTATTAATAATTATTAGGTATATGGTAGAGATTTAACTTCTATGAATTATTTTACAATATTTTTTAATAATAATCATAAATTAATGATTGAGATTTATATAAAAAATAATTATGCCTTTTCCATCTTTTTAATTAATTTAATTAATTAAAAGAAAATGTTATATGAACATGATTTATAGTTTTTTTGGGTATGTAGTATTAGGAATCCATGATATTGTAACATAACATATTTACATGCTAAAAACATTTATGATAAGTAAAAGTGAATCTTCATTATTAAAAATCTTGTTACATATTTTTTTTAAAAGTATAGATATTTAAATTATATATTGAATTTTTTATAATTAATAATAATAGTAATAATGAAAAAAAATTATAATTTAATGAGATTTTATAAAAATAATAATAATAATTTTAACAAGAAAATAATTTTTTAATATTTATTAATTATTTAAATAACTACACCACTATTTAAACATCACAAAACATATTTATCGTATATTCCTACCTAGGGTTGGACTTTGGATTCCTCTTCACTTGTGAGACAATTTATTTCTTAAGGTTTAACTCTTTATACTCCCTTCAAGAAAGGTTATGTTTAAAATTTTTCCCTTCAATAGTGATGTTTTGATAATAAATTAGCCTTTCACCAATAAAGGTTTTATTAAAAAATTACCCTTCAATAACATAGTGGTGTTAAAACATTTCACACATTTATCATAATAATAAAAAAAAACAAAATAACCAGTAGCCTAGATCCATCTTAGCTCTGAATATATCAAGGTCCTAAAGGGATCATTTATCTAGGGAGGGATCAAATCTCTCGAGGTGAAAACCTCTTTTTTGAGTGCAAAACTTGAGGAAAGGTTTGCACCTCGAGAGATTTGATCCCTCTCGTTGCTTGATAGATCCGAAGTTAAGACGGATCTAGGTTGGTTTCTCGCGTGTGCGGCCAAGGAAAATCTATCGAAGATATGATTTTTTTAATCAATAATATCTAAATATATCTAATATTAATATAATCATCTTAAATATGCTAAACATGTCTAAGATTAACCTCGTCATTTTAATTTTAGATTTTCTTAGTTACCTGAGTTTGTTGAGATGATAAACATTTATTCATAACTTTAATGATGAAAAAATATGAAATACAAATTTTGAATGAAAAGTGACAATAATAGTGTTAATGATAGAAAATGTGAGTAATAAGAATGTTGTCAATTACAAATAGTCTTCATTGTGATCAATCTCAAACTATTTTCTTTTACTATTCTTATTTTCACCCTTCTTATATTTTCATCTTTTCATATCGTAAACCATTTAAATTTTTAGCTCGAGTTGTTGTAGTAAACATCATACCTTGTCTCTCTTGCTCTCCAATATTAATAGGTTGAATTACTATAACACAAAAATCAATGCACATTGTCAATAATTTTGTGTGCTTACACTGAAATCAATGCACATTGTTAATCCAATCACTTTAAAATTAATGTACCATCACACATCCAATTACATCAAATCAGAAATCAACATCTACACTAAAATCAATGCATCTGATGAAGGCAATCAAATAATATTAGAAAATAAATTCTACATTGAAATCAATGCATCTAATGCAAGAAATCAAATAGGATTGAAAATCAGCATTTACACTCAAACAATGCATCTAGTTCAAGTAAGCAAATAAGATTAGTAACCAACATCTACATTGAAATCAATGCATTTAGTGCAAGTAATCAAATAGGATTATAAATGACCATCTACACTGAAATTAATGCATTTAGTGCAAGCTATCAAATAGGATTAGAAATCATCTACATTTAATCAACGCATCTAGTGCAAGAAATCTAAATTATAATTAGAAATGAACATCTACATTGAAATCAATGCAGCTAGTGCAAATAAATAAATAGGATTAGAAATTACCATCTACACTGAATCAATGCATTTAGTGCAAGAAATAAAATAGGATTAGAAATGATCTATGTTTAAATCAATGCATATAGTGAAACAATCACATATCATTAGAAATCACTATCTACACTAAAATCAATGCATCTAGTGCAAACAATCAAATAGGATTAGAAATCACCATCTCCACTGAAATCAATGCATCTAGTGTAAGCAATCAAATAGGATTATAAATCACCATCTACACTTAAATCATTGCATTCAGTACAAGAAATTAAATATGATGAGAAATAATCATCTACACTGAAATCAATGCGTATAGTGCAAGAAATATTCTTCCCTCTCTGATCCCTCTATCTTTATCAATATCTCCCTCTATATCTCCTTGTTTGTCTCTTTATCTCACCCCCCCCCTCGCCCTAAAACACACACACACACACACACACACACACACACACTCCCACACCATATTTATCAATCTATATGTCCCTCCCTCCCTCTCTCCATCTCTCTTTTCTTACATCTCTTCACCTTCCATCCATATCCCTATATTCCCATTCTCTCCCTCTTCCCCTCTTCTATCTCTCTTTCCTCCTGTTGTCCTCTCTCCCTGTCTCTCTCCACCTTTGTCCCTCTATTTATTTCTTCTTACCCCCCTCTCTATCTCCCACCAAATCCATATCTCTTTTCCTCTCTCTCTCCACTCTCTCACATCATGTCTCTTCCTCTCTCTCTCTCTCTTCACCCTCAAAATATGTTACTATATCCCACCCTCTTGCCTTCTCTACCCCCTTCTCTCTGCGTCTTTTTTTTTTTCTCTTTATATCATCCCAAACATGCACACTCTCTTTCCCTATCTCTCTTGTCACTCCCTCCCTCTCTCACTTCTCACTCTCTATGTCTTTCTTCTTCCATCCCTCTGTCGCCTTCCAACTCCATCTCTCTATCCTCATCTCTCCCTCCCTCTCTCCTCCTATCTCTCAATTCCTTCCCTCCCTTTCTCTCCTACCCCCTCTCTATACCCCCATAACTCTCCTCCTCTCTCTCAACCTTCCTCTCCCTCCCTTTCCCTCCTACCTCCCTCTCTCTTCCCATCTATCTCTCTCTTTATCTGTTACTATATCCCTCCGTCTCTCCTCCTCTCTCCTTCTCTCTCCTCTTCTCTCCATGTCTCCTTCTTTTTCTCTTTATATCACCCCTAAACATACAAACACTCTCTCCATCTCTCCCTTGTCACTCCCTCTCTCTCTCTCCACTTCTCACTCTTTATGTATTTATTCTTCCCTCCCTCTCTCTCCCTCCAACTCCATCTCACTATCCGTCCCTCTCTCATCCTCTATCGTCCTTCCTCTCTCCCTCTCCCTCTCTCTCATTATCTTCTTCCCTCTCTCCTTCTCTCTCCCCCTCCGTCTTTCCGTCTCCCTCTCCCTCTCCTACCCTTCTCTACCTTTCTCACTCCTCTCCCTCTCTCTCTCATTATATTCCTCCCTCTCTCTTTCTCTCTCCCCCTCCGTCTTTCTATCTCCCTCTCCCTCTCCTACCCTTCTCTACCTCTCTCACTCCTCTCCCTCTCTCTCTCTTCAATTCTCCTCTCCCTGCCTTGAGTTTATCCTCATCTCTCCCTTGTCACTCCCCATCTCTCCACCTATATCACTCTATGTCTTTGTTCTTCCCTCACATATATATCTAGAGTTAATATATATGATGATATATTAATATATATTATAAGATAACAAATTTAATATTGTATTAATCCAAATTTCTTAAATTTAATAATATTAATACTATAAAATATTAATATGAATATTAGATTTAATAATAATAATAATAATATTTCGATATTAATATTAGGGTTAATAATGTTTTTCTTACAGGTTATTAGTAATAATTTGGCCCATAGGTTTCACCTAAATAAAACCTATTTTTTGAATGTTAGTAAATATAAAGAGGAGAATGGACTAAATATAAAAAGAGGTTTTATTTTTTACCATACCTCTAGTTTATTTATATTTATATTTATATTTATTTATCATACCTCTTTTATTTACCATGGTATTTGGCCCATAGGCTTGGTATATACTTAGATGTTGTTTTATAATCATATTTTATGTATTTTTATGTATTTACAATACCTTTTTTTATAAATACGGTATTTGGACCATAGTATTTATCCCATGGTAATAATAATAATTTGTCCCATGGTGTTTGGCCCATAGGCTTCACCAAAATATTCTATTTATATTTATATTTATTTTCCATACCTATGGAGTAAGTATAAAAATAGGATTTATTTATACCATACCTACAGTTTATTTATATTTTTATTTATTTACCATTACCATACTTGTAGAGTAAGTATAAAAAGGGTTTTACTTATTTACTATACCTTTAGTTTATTTATATTTTTATTTATTTACCATAACTCTTTTTTGAGTCTTTGTAAATATAACTTTGAGTTAAAAGGTAGGGATAATTATTACGAATATATTGATTACAATTGATCCAACATTAAAAATGTTTACATATAATATTTATTAGATTACATATAACATCTAACACCTACACATTAACACCCAAATGACTTATTGAATTATGAATCTTGGTTTGAAATTATAAGGACCACTCACAAGATAATCTCTGTAACTCTAAAATCAAATGTCATTCACCTAGACATGCCATAGCATTTTTATATATGACATATGAATAATGAGATATCATGGGACATATAAGATGACCAAAAAATTAAAAATATAGTAATGGATATCCTCTAATTCGTCTCCATGATCATAATCACATGGAATCAATGTGGGGGTCTGTAGTGGAGTGTTTTTTGACAAGAAATATCAATGTATTAAAAGTGTTTTAATATTTCATAAGTGGCAGTAAATATTGTTCTTCATGAGCCAGATATTTTAAATCTTTTAAGTGATATGTTGGGATAGTGGGTGCAGACTGTAGTTGAAGCAACATTTTCATTGTTCCATAGGTGACAATGTGATATAGGATAGCTTTCATGAGTGAGTGGTGAGTTGGTGACACTGTTAAGATCGTGTGACTGAAACAATCCAATAAGGGTGAGTAGCGAGGTTCGATGATGCAATAGCACACTCATGGATTGATTTTTTGTTTCATTCATGTTATATTAATGGTTTTTGCAAAAAAGAGAGATGCATATTCATTGTATTTCAAGGAAACTATTTGGACTTACCCTGATCAAATGAATGAATTATGAGTTTCTGAACAACATTATTTCCAAGGAATGTGAAATGTGCATGTTTTTTCCCCTTGTCCCAAAAGTGAACTAGTGAATGTCTAGGTGACACCTATGGGAAATCAATCATACTAGATTGAGCACATGATGAGATCTCATCATGAACAAAACGCTTCAAGCAAAGACAAATTTGTTGTGTTGTGGGAATATATATATCCACTTCACACACACACACACACAAGTTTTTATTGATCACCGATTTATGTGTACATTTATTTAAGGAGACTAGGTAATAACATTGTTGAATGGTCTTAGGTCAATTTTTTGTGGTTGTTTGTCCTTATGCTACATGTTCTTTTACATAAATTGGATGTATTTTAATTCCTACTTGAATAAAAATATGTTTTTCCTTGTGTGTATGTGAACATTCGAATTCACAAGGGTGCCCCCTTCAATTGGCATGGTCCACTCACATGCAAGTCAAGGTGCCTCAACAAGAAAGAAATCAATCAAAGGTGAAAAGGGGCCTAAATAGATTTACCCATAGAAAATTGAAAGCTTGCAATATTAATGGCACAAAAGAAAATAGAGAAAGACTAAGAATGTGAAGCTTAGGAATAAAAATACAAAAAATATTTATCTATAAGTTCATATTTTCTATTGTAATAGTCTCTAAGACCTAAAAATAGCCAAACAAAGGTCATGTATAGATGGTTTTGTCAAAAATATTTGCAACGTACGATATCTACATTATTACAATGTTAACAATTGAGTTCCTCAACACCATTTCTACTTTTAGTTAGTCTACAAACATTATACAAATCATAATTTAGTAAAAGAGAAATAAAATAAAACAACAATTTGTTTACACAAAATTAATTAAAATTAGTTGTGATTTGATTAGGCCATAGACTATTTACAAACTATTTGTTACTATTGATTAGAAAATTTGCACTAATAATTACGTAAGGCATCACTATTTGAAAACAACTCTCCTAGCTACCACTATGTATTATTGTTGACCGTATAATACATTGTTAGACGATTGAACAATGATCTCTCATCAAATTAGAAACAGTTAAAAAAATAAAATATTATTATTAAACTAAAAAAATAAAGCATCCATAGATTTCATTGTTTGAACTGTAAACCGATTCTTGATTTAAGTCAGTTAACTGAACTGAAAATAATATTAACTATATAGAAAAAGCTTCGCAGAACCTTCCCTAAATTTTGTCCTTCCATGTCATGTCCTTCCAAGTCATGCAAGCTCCATCTGTTAAATGTTGCAATTCTTGTTAAATCCCTAACGAGAGAGATCTTCTTTTTCTTCCATCTTTTTCAAGAGAAATTGAATCTCGTAAAAGGAGAATCTAATGGAATTGTTTTTTATGTTCAGTCAAGGCAGTTATGTGAGGCAGAGCATTCCAATTTCATGAGAACTTAAATGCCAAAACCTCATTTATATGAAACTCAGAAAGGCATTCCAAAGTCTTTGCTTGAGAATCTGCAAGTAGTCTTCCATCTCATATCTGAAATGATCACTTTGAAGGCTCTAAATACCGCTTCCAACTGTTCAGGGTTTGGGCTCTGCACATCGTGGAATTTTTTGTTTGCGATAATCTAGCGGGCACAGGAATATGTGAGAAGGTTTTTTTGTTGTTTTATCTTTATGGGCAGGATTGAAATGGGCAGAATTAGAAAGAGTTCGTTAAATCAATTCTTCCCACCTTTTGTTTTGGAGTATGATTGTGGTTCAGAACCAATAATCCTGAAGTTGTTCGTAGTGCAACCTGGCATGTGTGGTACTTTACTTGTATTTTATTTTCCTCTACCACTCATTGGAATGCACAAGTTGGAAACGTTCGTAGTTTTAGTTCATAGTTAAACAACAGAAAACGAATTTTCCAGTCACTTACTGGACCTGGGTTTTCATAAACTCCATTTCGATGCTCTGTTGTAGGCTTGTACTTATAGTTTATCAGGGTATACAAATCCGGATTCTACTCTTCCAATACATCACTTTGTCAAGAACGTAGGCTCACAGGTCCTCGTTTTTCATAAATATAATAAATATTTTAATTTAGTTAAAATTAAAACAAAATTTAAAAATTAAAATTTTATATTTATGTAAAACATTTTAATCAAAACATTTCAGGTTTTAGTAACCCATCATTCCAAGTTTTAGCCATCAATTAAGCTCTTGGTCTCTACTACAAATCCCATTTCAATTTATTAATGTACATGACAATAATTATCACTACATATGTGGTTTTTGTGTTGTTATTTATACATTTTGTTGGAAGGTTAGATTTTTTTTTGGAATAGTATTAACAAAAATGTATTTTGATGGGTGGATTAGCATGGTGATCAGACATGTCAAAGACACATTATATTATTTATTTATTGTTATATTATTATATTATTCCAAATATAGCCACACTTAAATATAGATGGATGAAAACATAATAGCATTGGGATTAATTTGATAATTGAGTATTAGATTTATATCAAATTTGTACAACTAATTAAACATGAAGATTAATTTGTTTCTCATCAAGTTGTGTTTTTGCACCTTTCAAATATAGGTATGTATTTACTTATAACTTTCTTTAATATAGGTATGTATGTACTTACAAACTATTACAATTAAGTAATTAAAGGTAAATTTAGTGTTAATTAAGAAATAATAATTATGAACATTCATCGTTATTGCTCAAGATAAATCAAGTCCTCTAAAATAATGTGGAAATTTAAAAAAATGTTACATATTTTAAAAAATTTCATTATTAATTTAATTTTTTATATATTAAGAAATACTACTTATGAATAATAAAGCAGTTGTAACATTAATAATATATAACAAAAAACCCATGTATTTTTGGAATAATAAAATAGTTGTAACAAAAATAATATTGAACAAGAAAAACTATGTATATTTGAATGTATGAAAATTTAGATATATTTTATTAAGTAAAATTTTAAAAGAATAATGATTATAAACAATTAAAAATAATTTTAATAAATAGTTAATTTAGATATATATTATTTATCATAGGGATTAATTCTATTTTCACTCTAAAAGAGGTTTGTATATCAAGACATTTGATCTCTCTTGGCTCTTGGTAGATTGAGAGTTAAGATTGATCTAGGCCATCTTCATTTCCCTCTTTAAATAAACTATATTCCACATGAATACCATGAGTCAATACCATGGGCTGCTTTTATAGTTTATTATTATTTTATTTTATCACCTAAATTCAATTTAGCTTATTAAAAATAAAAAAACAAATACTATAAAAGAACATGTATAAAACTATTTACTTTTACATATAAAAATATAACAAATTTTTAAAACAACATTTTAACTTAAAAATCACCAAAACCTAAATTCAATTTAACTTCTTAGAAAAAAAACTAACATTACAAAAAATATATATAACTATTTACTTGTGAATCTGATAGCCTAAAACATTTCAATTGTCTAACATTTGATCCAATAGCTCAGACATAGATCCAATAGCTACTAAAAAAATTATTTTTAAATAAAAATACCTTACAGCATATTTAATTTAATTGACAATACCATTATGTATTTATTATAATATTTTTATGAGATTCTTATTGCAGGAGCAATACTATATTATGTGGATTTATATAGGGAGATATATATGGGATTAAAAAAAAAATATTAGCAAATATAAAAAATAGAGCTCAAAGTTAAAAAAAATATATAAAAAATGTTAATAAGAGTTTTTTAGATTATGAAGGTGTAGTGGGTTTTTATTGGTAGGGGGGGTAAATGATGTGATTTTAGAGGTGTTTTCCAATAAAAAAAGAATAAAAAATGTTAATAAAAAAATGGATACCTACAATATATAGTGAAAATAGGGTCTTTTTAACTTGGGAAGGTGTATTGGGTTTATATTGGTAGAGGGATAAATAATGTGATTTTTAGAGGTGTTTTCCAATATATACTCAAATTAAAGGTATTCTTTAATATGTTATGATCACAGGTGATATGTTAGAGATTCACTGAGTAAAGCCATGATATGTTAGAGATTCACTGAGTAAAGCCATGTGCGATGTTGAACGAGTACTTAGAAAAACCCATAAGTATTTCATTTATTTTATGTTGGAAAAGTACTCTATGTCTTCCATATTAGAAGTGAAGAAAACTTCAACTAAAATGTCAAATGAAATATTAATAATATTTTAAAAATAAATAAAACATCAAATATAAAGTATTAATAACATTTTGGGAAAAAATAAAACATTGAAAATACTTTGGCACCCTTCAAAACACATCATCCAAAACTGCCATTTAGAAATTTTAAACGTATTTTACATTCGAAAGAGTTAAACGTATTTTACATTCGAAAGAGCCTCTACCAGGTAATATGCTTGTCAAATCCCAAAGTCCTACCGATATGGAAAGCATACATTTTTAGGCACTTTTTGTTGAAATATTAAAGTCACCTGCCATGCCTTTGGGCAGGAAGAAAACGAGTACACAAAGGCAGAGCAACAGAATTTTGAGTGCACAGCACTCTATATTTAAGAAGAATGATGGAAATCCATAAGGATGAATTTAAATTTTGATGGGCCGTAGCCACATATTGCAGAGGAGAATTAAATTTGCTTATGGGCGAAGTCATTTTTGATAGAGGAATGAAGAATTTCGTAGCTCAAGTCTACGGAGGAGCAGAAGTTATTAAAGAAAGTCATTTCGGGCTTTAAAGCCCTCAACAACCAAAAATGAATGAAATTGATCGAACAGGCGGAAGACTTAAAAGTTATGAAGAGGCCGGACAAGTGGTCCCTACCACTTAAGCGCCAAAGCGCAAATCGCAGATCGCAGTTTTTGAAGTTTGAGACCGCAAGTGTCTTGTTGATGTGGATGTTTGCGATGTGCGATCATCGCACCATCGCAACATCGCAATATTACAGAATCACCCTCCGCCCATGCCAAGGTTCCGTTGAAAGTTGCAATGTGCGATCATCGCGTCATCGCAAGATCGCACAATCGCATATCGCAAAGTTGTTCCGCCACATATATATATGTTATCGCAAATGTTGAAAGTTGCAATGTGCGCCCGTCGCACCATCGCAATGTCACAAATCGCATTTTCATTATATGTGTTCCGCCATGTGTCATCGCAAAAGTTGAATACTGTGATGTGCGATCACCGCATCATCGCACCGTCGCATTTTTGTTTGATCGCAAGTTTTGGTATTCAGCCATATCGCATATCGCAATTTCCGCAATTGCGATGGCCGACTACGACGTGGACCCCACTCGTACGTCGCGCCATGTTAAAAGTTTTATGTCCGCAAAAGTTTTCCTTTGTACTTTGGTTTATTTATTTGTTTATGTTTTATATGTGTTTTGTATCCGCCGCGCCATATAAAGGAAAAAGGCCCGCGCGCATTGAAATGTAATGTCTGTTTCGCTTTGCACAGCAGTGCGTGAGAAGAAAGAGGAGAAACACAACAGTGCTGAATTTTTGTAAGACAAAAAGTATTGTTCTGAGTGAACAAAGAGTTGTTTTAGAGCACTGCGTCTGTAGCAGTCCTACTCTTACTTTTGTGAATCCCTCACTGTTGAGGAAGAAATTTGTAACAGTTTTGTTTTTTAAGTTTTGTTATTGAAATAGAAAGCATTTTTCATGCCATCTCTGTCTGCGATTAAAATTTCTGTTTTAAACTTCTCTGTGTTGTAGAGGAGAAGTTGTTCTCTCCACTGTTGTTTGGAATTCCCAAAAATTCCAACACTTTCATTGTTGCTCGTCCTATATGTTTCCTTACATTTTTACGGGGTTTCACTGTTTCTAGTCTTCTGTATCTTTCTATATTAAATGAAAACAAAACTAATTAATTATATATATATATATATAACATAAAGCCTTTAAATTGAGAATTTTCTATAAAATGTAATAGGTAGAAATGATTGGACATTAAATGATTGTCAAGACAAAGTGTGAAGAATAATTTTATTGATGGTACCGTTCAACAACTCCGCTCATGTGTCCCGCGGCCAGCTTTTTCCCTTAGCTTCACGTCCACTCCACTTGAATTTTGATCTTTATGCAGCTCGGTCCCACCAAACTCAACAACTTTAGCATTTTCAAAAACTCTTTTTCTAACTACTCAACAACTTCAGCGTAAACCAATCATTAGTTGGTAATTTACCTACATATAAATGTTTGATCTGTGGAATTATGTAGTCCATGTCTACTTAATTTCCTTCCTCTTCATTTAATCAGTCCGGACTGGTACATGCATTGTGGTGTTTGAAGCTGAGGTCGAAACAGTGTGCAGCATAAAACTAACAGGATGATATCTGTTTTGGTACTGAATAACCAGGTGAGTAGCAAAATCTGTATGTAATGGAGGAGTTCAATCAACATGTCTATGCACGCCCATAATTTGTTGCCAGGTTTCTTTGGATGGTCGCATGCCTGACGTCGTTTACTGATATAGCCTCGGCCATGTTACACAGTCACAGATTCTCTGAGTGTCTAACTTTCCCGAGGCAGTAAATGAGTTCAGGCATACGACCATCCAAACAAACCTCTCTGCAAATTATGAGTGTGCAAAAGCAATTTGATTAATAAACCCCTCCATTCCAGAATGATTCAGTTACCCATTGGGTATATCCAGAGCAGTCATCAATCCTGATATTTTTATACTGCACCGTTTCGACTTCAGGGAGAAACTCTTATGAAACATAACAAAGGCAACATAATGCTACAACTATGCACTTGGAGCAACATTCTTATAATCAAAGGGTACATCAAAACCCAATATAATGCTACATGCATGCACTGGTACGTTTAAAACTCAGAGCGGATGAGACTGATTTCAATGCACTTGAATTTAGCGTGTATGTATCTCTGTATTGGCCTCTTAATGTTGAAACTTATATTTAAATTTGATAGACAGAAAACATATTTATTTAATGAATTGAATATTTTGATTTAAGATTTTTGTGATTTATAATGTAGATGAATATTGATTCCAAGAAATTGCTGTGTTTTTAGTTCAGTTATGTAGATAAATGTCTTTCAAATTAATCACATTGTTAAAATTTGGTATATGTTTTGAACCAACTAATGTGTTTGATACTCAGAACAAGGTTAGAAAACCAAGATCTTCAGGAATAAGTAGTAGGATGCATTATTGCGCAGAGAAAGTTAATGAAAACTAGTAGTTATTGAATTAGTTATTAAAGTAAATTATAGTCAAAGATTGGTCAAAAATTTGTATATTAATAAGTGATTTAAGATTTCCAACATTTTGGATGGTTACACCATACATCATAAAATGATTCTCTGTTTCTAGATGATGAATGGTGTAACCATATGAAATATTTAACAAATTCTTATACAGTTTTCCTCAAGAAATTTCTACCAATTTAAATATTATTTATACCTAAAGATTTGATTAAATAGAATATGGATCACAACAACTTAAATTCAGATATCATATTGTTTTTACTTGTATTTAAAGCTTTTCAGTAATTGAATGGGCTAATTCTTCAAAAGGTGGGCAGATTGGACTTGAGTTTATAGCCCAATTTTCGAATCGCTCAGGGGAAATCTTCAATCAAGCATATGGATTGGCCATCTAGGGTCAAGAATGGACTGTTTGGTAGCCTACGCAACGTTGATCAAATATAGAAAGTTGTGAACCGCTTATCCCTTGGCTACACTCCCATTCTTGCAGTAGCGCCCACTCCACAGTACCAACGGAGAAAAATCAGCCACTTGAGCTACGGTTAAAAATCTGCTTTGTTATAGGAAAACAAAATATCTTTATGATACGCTGGAAAATGTGAATGCCGAGAGTGATAACGCAATCCGTTCCTTCATCTGGAGCTATTATTTGATGCACGCCGTAGTAAGGTACTTGTTAAGCCATTGGTGGTACCTTCTGCTATGATTATATGTTCGAAGTCTAAGAACAATACCTTAGTATATTGCGGATATGATATATGAATGTAATTGGAAAGTTAAAACATTATGGTGATTTTTTTTTTCTCCGAAGTTCAAATATTCTAATGTAATGTTTCGGTGACAGTTCCAGCTTTACGTCAAAACAATATCAATATTAATGCTTGCCAAGTCCGTTCTCAACTGACCTAAGTTTACAAGTTCTAACCACTTTTGTTATGTGGAAGAGTGAGCTTTTAAAAGTTCTATCATTTTAATGCAATATTCAATTACATGTTTAATTTTATCAAATGTTAACCTAACAACTTTGTTAGGGCTAATAGTGATCTTAATAAAGTAGTTTAAACTAATACAATTACATTTATTAGATTAATAAATATGATTAATATATATAATTAATTTAATATACACTATATTATAAACTTGATATTAAAACTCTAATTATAAATTTTAATATTAAATATTAATTAAATATTATTTAATATAAATATTGATTTATTAATTTAAATATTAATATATTAGAATCAATATAAAGCTAGTTTAAGCATATTGGTTGATACACAATTTGAGTGAGTGAGTTTAATGGTAAACATCATATGTTTTTTTCTAAAAAGTCACACTTTCAAAACTAGAAAAGTAAAAGATGTATGCTTTTAATATAAGTCAAATAACAGAGATGGGTTCCTTGTCCCACAAACAAAGAGATCTCATAAACCAATTTAATCTCTCAACTTAAAATTAAATAATAATAATATACATATATCGATCAACAGAATCTTAATAAACTAATTAAAATTTAAATCTTAATAAATTAATTATTTATAAATTATTGTTTTATTTAATATAAAACAAAAATCTAAGCCCGGTGCTGGGGCTCACATAGATGGCGGAGTTTTGTAACAGTATCTCTTATACATAATAGAATTAGTTTTATTTAGAAAATATATATATATATATATATATATATATATATATATATATATATAAAACAAAAATCTAATATAAACTAATTAATTAATATAATATTTATGATAAATATTACTTTAATATAAATATCTAAAAACACTTACTAATATTATTTTCAGCCCTACTCCCATAAAACTTAATATTATTATCAAATATAAATTATTTTTTTAATTAATATAAACCAAAAATCTAATATGAACTAATTAATTAATATAATATTTATAATAAATATTACTTTAATATAGACATCATAAAAACTTAAAAAGACACTCACTGATAAACACCTAATATTATTTTCAACCCTACTCCCATAAAACCTAATATTATTATGAAATGGATGGCAGGGAGAGGCAACCATCACACCGTGACCAGTTAACTAAAACGAGTGAAAAAAATAAACCATAACGCTGAGCACATTTTAATAGTTTGAGCAGATTGTCATCTAACTGCATATTCATTTCCAAATGTGCAAAAACTTTTCACGGAAGCTATCTTAAATTTGTTAGCATAAAGAAGCGTCAAAAAGAGTAACATAATTCGAGGATGTTGGAATTTCTGATGATTCCTTATTAAACACTGAGGAATAAATTTTCTCTGTTAACATAGAGGTAACAACTAAAACAAATACACTGCAAAAAAAAATGCACACACATTGGGAAGAAAATTCACTATTTATCATTCAAAATTTCTTGTTGTTACAAAGCATCAGAACTGTTGTTCTGGATTTACAAGAGGATTGCTGGTCCTTTCTCTGTTTTCTCTGTCATACACAATCTTCACTGCTCTCGAAATTTTTCTTACACCATTACATAACATTGTTGTATATATATATATAATAAACATAAATGTTTACAATATATATATATATATATATATATATATATATATATATATAATAAAGCTATTAATTCTAAGTTCAAACTTTATAAAACAATACTATATCCCCACAACATTTTAACAATGTAACATAAAATTATAGCATAGTCTAAAACCTTATAAAAATTATATCGCACAACGCAAAACATTACAAACAATGCGATGGGTTATCGCATCGATTAACCTGCCCGCTGACTGGGCATTCAAGTTGTGCGATGATGTGCCATTGGCCGAGACAAAATGAGCTGGCGCTGGTGGGGTCAGCCTTATCGCACAGTTTCGGAGGGCTTCCGACGTAAGCACAAAATCATGCGATACGCTCATGATTGGTCAGAGGATTTGACGTGGCCATGGTGGGGTCATGTTCGTCACGCGGTTGTGAGGAGGTGGTGACGTAGGCTTCAGGGGCTTGCGATAAGAATCCATTGGCTGCGGTTGGTGGTGACGTGGAGCTGTGGGGTCCACATACCTTGCATGGAGGCTTTAAATTCAAATGTATGGCGAGGTTTTGAATGCGGTAGGTGCGAGTGTTTAATGGCGCAGAGTTAACATGGTCAAACCACGATTTTGTGAATCGGAAAGGGCTACGGCCTTTGTAAACAAAATTTGGTTTTGCAAGGATTTAGATTTAGAAAATCAATGCATGGTGGAGTGTAGAAAATACATAAAAAATGTTGTTGCTCCTGTCCTTCGAAATCAAATCAAAATTGAAGTTTTTTTTTCCTTCTCCTCAGGTTGTAGTTGGGAGTAAATTCCAACATTCCCCTTTAATCACAACTGCTGCTTTCATGCATTCCCAGATATTTTCTCTGATAATTGAAGCTTTTCTGCCCCAATGGTTTTGTTAAAATATCAGCAAATTGTTCCTCTGTTATGCAATGTTGCAAAAAGATTTCTCCATTGTTCACTAATTCTCCGATGTAGTGATACTTTGCATCATTGTGTTTTTCTCTTTTATGAAACATTGAATTCCTAGATAAAGCTATTGCTGAGCTATTATCACAATAAACTGTTGTGACTTTTACCTGTTCATGACACAAATCTCTTAACATTATCCTCATCCATACTGCTCGACATGTTGCTACTGTAGCTGCCAGCTACTCTCCCTCTGCTATTGATAAAGCCACAACTGGTTGTTTCTTAGAAGCCCATGAAATGGCTCCTGATCTCATATGAAAAATATATCCAGAGGTGTTTTTCCTGTCATCTATACTTCCAACCCAATCACTTTCAGTATATCCAACTAATTCAAAATTTTCTAAAGAGGTGTATAAAATACCATACCTCTTTGTTCCTTTTACATACCTTAGAATTCTTTTTACTTCTTGCCAATGTGCATCCTTTGGCATTTCCATAAATATGGAAATTAAACTTACAACATGCATAATATCTGGCCTAGTTGCAATCAAATACATAAGGCTGTCAACTATGCTCTTATACAAACTTGGGTCAAAATCCTTGCTGTTGTCTTCTTTGCTTAACTTCAATCCCATCATTGTACGAGTAATTGATTCCTTGCAATCTTGCATATTAAATCTTTCCAATACTTCGTTTACATATTTTTCTTGAGAAATAAAAATTTTATTTTCATTTTGCTCTACTTCTATTCATAAGAAGTATCTCAGCAATCCCATATCAGTCATCTCAAATTCTTCTTTCATGACTGTCTTAAAATTTTCAATGAGGTAAGCATCATTACATATAAATATCACATCATCAACATATAAAACAACAATGAGCATCTTACCATCTTTTTATTTGATGTATAATGTGGGTTCTCCTTCACATTTCTCAAACCCATTTTCTGGTAGATAGGCATCTATCGTACTGTATCATGCTCTTGGTGCTTGTTTCAACCCATACAGAGCCTTCTTCAATTTGCATACTTTGTGCTCTTGGTATTTTTTTTGCATAACCTAGAGGTTGTTCAACATAAAACTCTTCCATCAATACTCCATTTAGGAATGGTAATTTCACATCCATTTGGTAAACTTTCCACTTGTGTTGTCCTATTATGGACAACATTGTTCTTATTGTTTCCATTCTTGCAACTAATGCAAAATTTTCCTTATAATCTCTTCCTTGTTGCTGCTTGTAGCCTTTGACAACAAGTCTGACCTTGTGCCTTTCAATCTTACCTTTAACATTGATTTTAGTTTTATAAACCCATTTTACTCCAATTACTTCCTTACCTTTTGGGAGATCAACTAATTTACATGTCTTGTTATTCTCTATTGCAATTATCTCTTCATCCATAGCATCTATCCATTTCTTATCTTTTACAGCTTCTTCAAAATGAATAGGTTCTTCTACATGACAATGCAATTCAAATAAAGAGTTCATACCTTCATTATTTGCTTCTTACTCATAGATTTCATTCAAAATTTTGAATCTGGTTCCTCTTTCACTTGCTGAACTTGTGCTTGTAGAAGCACTCAAATATGCTCCTTGTGATGTGCTTGAAGAAGCATTGTCATCACTTCTTAAGGGTTTTCTTATACCTGCTTATGATGTCCCTTGTTGTCCTTGTGTTGGTGGAGGTGTTACTGCTAATGAGGGATTTCTTTCAGCCATTTCTTCCTCATCATCTACATGAGACAAACAGGTTTTTACATTTACTATTTTCTCAATGCTTCCATCCCAAGCTTCTTCCTTAATAAATTGTACATCTCTGCTTATCATAAACTTCTTGGTGGATGGGTTATACAGTCTGTATGTCTTTGAATCTTCATTGTATCTGAAAAATATGCACTTCTCCCCCTTATTGTCCAACTTCTTCCTTAGATGATTTGGAATATGTGCATAAGCCACACATCCAAATACTCTCATGTGGGTGAAAAATTGTTTTATGTCACTCCATGCTTCCTCCGGAACTTTGTTCATAACACTCTTTGTTGGACATCTATTCAATACATATGTTGCACAATGTACAGCTTCAGCCCAATATTCATTTGGCAGATGTTTTTCCTTAAACATGCTTCTTGCCATATCCATGATGGTTCTATTTTTTGTTTCAGCAAATCCATTTTGCTGTGGTGTATACCTTGTTGTAAGTTTCTTATGAATTCCATTTTCTCTGCAAAAATGCAGAAAATATTTGGAGATATATTCTCCTCCTCTATCGGTTCTTAAAAATTTTATGTGATGCCCGCTTCGATTCTCAACAAGAGCTTTAAAGTGGAAAAAATTCTCAAACACTTCACTCTTCAACTTCAAGAAATATACCCATGTTTTCCTTGTGTAATCATCAATAAAAGTCAGCATATAGTGGCTTCCTGCTAATGCCGGTGTTTGCGTTGGTCCACACAAATCTGAATGGAATATTTATAAGGGTGTTTTTTCCCTTATGCTCTTTCTTGATGGAAAGCTTTCTCTGTGTTGTTTGACGAAGATGCAACCTTCACAAAGGTTATTTGTTTTCTCAATCAATGGTAATCCCTTTACCATACCTTTTCTATGCAATAAATTCAGACCTCCAAAGTTGAGATGTCCAAATCTCAAATGCCATAACTTTTTTTCATCCTTTGTTTCTCTTTCGTAAGTCTCTTGTGTTACTGTTGTCATTGCAACTCCTTTCTTCAAATATTCTCTCATCTTGAGAGGAAACATTATGTTTCTTGTCATCTTCACTTGTGCAATTCTCTGTTTTCTTGGTAGTATGTCCATGACGGTACATACATCATCCTAAACTAATACATTGTAGCCTTTTTGAATGAGCTTTCCAATGCTCAAAAAGTTACACTTCATCTACTGGTTCTTCTAAACCATCTTCAAATAGCTCCCATAAATCTTGAGATAAAAACAGGGCTCTCATTGTGATTGCCCAATAGTCATAGTTTTTCCCATTGAACTATGGGAGTTGAGTATTTCCCATACTCGTGCTTGTTCTGGCTCCTGTCATTGCTAGGCTTGCAGAGCTATGCTAAAACTTGATTATGTATTTTAAACAAATCTTTCTCACTACTCGAGAGATAACATATGTCTCTAAAATTCTTAAGACTTCTCTTTTATAGTTCTCTGGACTGTATTCTTAAAACAAACAATAACTCTGTTTTTGTAAATACCTGACTCGTTGAACCTTCACACTGCTAGATAAAAGCTTCAACAATCTTCTTCTTCCTTCAACTTCTTCAACAACTGCTGAGAGCCTGGACTAGCTCCGATACCATGTTGGAATTTCTGATGATTCCTTAACAAACACTGAGGAATAAATTTCCTCTATCAACACGGAGATAAAAACCAAAACAAATACACTGCAAAAAAAATTGTACACATAGTGGGAAGAAAATTCACTGTTTGTAATTCAAAATTTCCTGTTGTTACAAAGCATCAGAACTATTGTTCTGGATTTACAGGAGGAGTGCTGCTCCTTCCTCTGTTTTCTCTGGCATACATAGTCTTCACTGCTCTCAGCATCTTGCTCACAGCATTACATAACATTGTTGTCTATATATACATTGTAAACATAAATGTTTACAGTTTATATAATAAAACTATTAATTCTAAGTTCAAACTTTATAAAAAAAAACTATATCCCCGCGACATTTTAACAATGTAACATCAAATTATAACATAGTCTAAAACCTTATAAAAACTATATCGCGATGCAAAACATTACAAACAATTTGATGGGTTATCCCATCGATTAACTCACCCGTTGACTGGGAATTTAAGTTGTGCAATGATGCACCATTGGGCGAGACAACATGAGCTGGCACTGGTGGGGTCGGCTTTATCACATAGTTTCGAAGGGCTACCGACGTAAGAACAAAATCATGCGATACGCTCCTGATTGGTTGGAGGATTTGAGGTGGCCATGGAGGGGTCATGTTCATCACGCGGTTGCGAGGAGGTGGTGACGTAGGCTTCAGGGGCTTGCAATAAGCATCCATTGGCTATGGTTGGTGGTGGCGTGGAGCTGTGGGGTCCACAGAACTTGCTTGGAGGTTTTAAGTTCAAATGTATGGTAGGGCTTTGAATGCGATAGGTGCGATTGTTTAATGGCGCAGAGGTAACGTGGTCAAACCACAATTTTATTAATCGGAAAGGGCTATGACCTTTGTAAAAAAAATTTGGTTTTGCAGGGATTTAGATTCAGAAAATCAATGCATGGTGGAGTGTAGAAAACACATAAAAAATGTTGCTACTCCTATCCTTCGAAATCAAATCAAAATTGAATTTTTTTTGTCCCCTTCTGCTCAGGTTGCACTTGGGATTAAATTCCAACAGAGGAAAATAAAAAATAGATCATATCGTTTGATAAGACTCTGTTCATTAAATTAAACTATTTTGCTCGAGCTATCTAAAATTAAATTTATTCCATTAGAGTTTAATCTGCCTGCTACTAAGGGAGTATAATGTTTCTCCAATCCTAGATAGGCTCACGGAGGAATCTTAAACCTTCAACGAGGAAGGAATGTAAATGGTAGAAGTTGTATATTCCAAGTTGTATAATCCATTACATCATAATTGAGTGAATCTACTAATCTTTCACAAACAATTTTTTAATAAATTAAACAAAGCATGTTTATGAAATTGGAAAAAAAAAAGAAAAAAAGAAAAAAAAAAGAATAGTAAACTTTTCTTAGGATTATATATTAAACTAAAAATATTCTATAACTTGAAATTTCAACTATTCTTTTTAAAAATATAAATTCCTCAAACCCAATTTCAATATAAACTACCATACATCTTAATTATATTTTTATTATTATTTAAATTAAATTTTTGAAATATATAAATATTTAACTTATTAAAAACTTAAAATATTTTAATATTTTAAAGATATTTAAATTATATAAATTATATAACTCAAATTTATAATTTGAATAACTAATTTAAAATTAATAAAAAAAACATAAACAGTTTATATTGCAATTGAAAATACTAATTAAATATAACTTAAATTGCTTATATTTCTAATCAATTTCATATAGTAAAGGCTGTATTTTTATTTTAATAAGAGTAGGTATGATTTTCATAAAGTCATAACCAAGGAAAAGTTTGCAATATGAGTATTATCGTGCAATTTCATAGGATTAAAGATTGTTGATAACATACTTACTAGAGTACATATTATGTCATATCTCAAAACATTACTAAAACCGTATATACTACAAAAGCTTCTAAGCATGAGGTAAAATTTGCAAGGCAACATACTTCAAATACATTTGTATTCCTCCACAATAGCTCACTGATCTTCTTGAATCCTAGTTGCATCGTCATCCTTGTGGATAGAAGATTAATTTTTCCATGTAGATCTAATAGTTGGCAACGTAAGGCCTCCACTTCATCATCTTATCTGGAAAAAAAATCTTTTAGATATTGATTTTCCTGAAGCACTTTGTCTCTCGACAACCTATAGTCCTTTAGTTTCAAATTTAAGACAAGTCCACTTCAACCACATCAATTATCCGCTTCAACTAAGTGACTACGTCCAAATAACCACAATTCATTCTCCCAACGACAATACTGCTTTATATCATTCCTATGGGGCCCGCCACATTTTGACTCCAACTTGTCGACTAATTTCCAACAGCTTTAGTCTTCCCCAGACTTGCTGTTCCTTCCAATGAAAGTTAAGGCATTGTGCCCGGTTGATGCATAACAAATTAACGGTGAGGAGAATGCCAAATATCCACTAGATTGATTGAAGTGTTTTTTCCTTCAAGCCCAATTGACGGACAATAGAACAAAGCCAACCTGTAAAAGCCAAAGCTCTTTGACCAGGTTTATCACATGAAACAAAATAGGTAAATTTGAGAGACAGTAAATTAAACTATGGGAGTTCCTTACCTAGCATTGCCATAGAGGCCCCCGTCATTTTATGCTACTGCCATTTTAACCGACATGCGGGAGAAGTTAAGGCTAAAATACCTTTGGTAAACACTTTTATATGGACTACCATCATACTTTTGAGTGGATGATATGCTCTATATTTGAAATGAGGTTAATCTCACCATCAACTGAATGATTGAAATAATTACAAGATGCCACGACAAGATTGAGGCTTCCATAAGTAATTTAGGTTATGTAGACTTGTTTTTGGAGTGAAGTATTTATATGAACATTGACCATTTAATCCTTTATTTCCGTGTTGATTTTTCTGGTGTTAAGGTGGATTTCACCAACCTTGATCTGCATTGGTTTCGAGTTGCCTAGCTTTAAGTCGACATGCATGATTACCACTCTTTATGCATGTTTTGATTTCTTGGTATATGAAAGATTTTTTTATGGGAAATTCCTCTAGCGACGGTTTGACTCTTCAGAAGGTTTTCTA
The DNA here is from genome assembly GCA_034641835.2 of Pinus albicaulis. Classification (NCBI taxonomy): domain Eukaryota; kingdom Viridiplantae; phylum Streptophyta; class Pinopsida; order Pinales; family Pinaceae; genus Pinus; species Pinus albicaulis. The sequence continues at coordinate 968,775,091 of CM076572.1, forward strand.
GAAGACTTTCTTTCGGCCAAGTTCCAATATGAAGATGTTGAATAATGAGAATCGAATCTTCAAGGATGATAATATTAGCTAGTTGAACAACTTTTTCTAGAAGCACAAATTGCAATAGATTGTAATTTTTGCTTGATTGTTGATTACAGTTTCCAACCCACGCATATCTTGTAACCAATTTTTGGTCAAAGCTATAAAGAACCCCCTCCTATCAACCTTTGTTTTGTTTTGTTTTTTAAATGATATATTATGAAATAATAAAACTTAAAATATATATTCAAATTTCTAATTGTATATTTAAGTTTTATTACAGTCCAAGTTCATTATAAGAAAAATAAACTTCTAGAAAGTAATTCTATTGAATTATATATGTAAATTTATTGCAAAATAAAATCAATTTTATTATATATTAGTGCAATTGTAATAAATTAGATGATTAATAAAAGTTGATAGGCATCGATTCACAATATATATTAATTTATTTATCTTATGATACATTTCACATTACCCAAAAAAACATAAAAATTAACTAAGTAAATTATTATTAATTATGAAAATAATAAATTACATTGATAGATATTTCTCTTTTGGCTTAGGTTGTCATTATTTAAATATAATTATTAATATTGTTAGATGGATGATAGAAATTTAATTTCCATTAAATGTTTTATAATATTCTTAATAGTAGTCACAAATCAAAGGTTGATATTTTTCTCAAAAATAATTGTCATTTCTTATCTTCTAATTAAATTAATTAATTAAAAAAAAAATCATATGAACATGTGCCATATGTAATGGTTATGACATGTGGTATTGTTAAGCCATGATATTGATCCATAGTATTGTAATAAAGCTATGGTAAAATGGAGGTAAATCTCCATGGTTAAAAATTTTGTTCCGTGTTTTTTAAATGTATATATAAGTTTAACTTATATATTAGTTATTTTTATAATTAATAATAATTTAAAATAAGAATATAATTTACTTAAATTTTATGATTATTTTTGTTGGAATTAATGGAGAAATCCAGAGTTAGGTTGTTGTTATGATAAAGATAGGATTGAGATTCTAATCATAGATCTCATATCCTGATATCGAGGGAGTGGTTGAAAACATCCCTTTAGTGTCAAAGCCTATATAATTTAGGCTCATATGATTCAATGATCAAAGTGTGTGTATGTGTGTATAAACTCTCAAGGTTCTCACCTAGAGAGATATTTGATCAATAGTTTCAGAATACAAGTTTTATCATGGTATCGGAGTTGAGGGGAGCTGTGAAGATCTTGTGGTTGATTGTTGAATAGAAGTGCGTGGAGATTGAATCTCTCAGTCTTGCTGTGTGAGGGATTTTGCGAGCATAAGCCTGATCCTGTGTGGAAGTTGCATTCCTGTTGCCATGCTGTGTGAGGCAAGCCAAGAGCCTGAGTGGAGGTTGTGAAGGCGATTTGCGTGGTCGTGAAGGACCAAGCCGTTGAGAGAGCCTGTGACTGAGTCTTGCGGTGGAGGCTGCTTGCTTTGGCTGTGCAATTGCAAGTCGAGACCTGTCGATTCCTGTGTACATGAGCTCTGGAGGAGCTGCAGAGGAGCCATAGTGGAGTCGAGCTACGCTGAGCTGCATGGGAGCGCTACCTTTCTTGGCAGCGATGACCGGGTGCGATACTATGTGAGGCACGATGAAGGACTGTTGAAAAATCAAGCAATGAAGCGCTATACACGGTGAATATATGTCAGGTTTGCCCTGCGATTTTCCGAAATCGTCCTGAATTTCGGCAGTATAAAGGTGAACATGTCTTTGCGATTGGAAATGTGATGTAATAGGAGACCCTCAGGATTCTCAGATGGTGGCTGCACTGCATTCTCTTTGATTTTTTTTTCTCGATTTAGTAATTGTGGATTGCAAACTTCTCGTCAGAGGGCATAAATCAGTTTTGGTGTTGTTCACGCGAGTTACAACTACCGAGCAACCGGTGAGGCTAAACGTTGAGGCCAAGAGGCCTGTGTGATAGTGCGACTAATGTTGAATTTCCCGCAGCTCTGAGAGGTGGGCAATGAGTGGATCACAATCATTTTATGTTATTTCGTCAAGAACAATAGGAATTGGATGAGCGTCCTCCACGGGACACAGTCTCGGATTTGCTGTTCGCTGCATGCACACTTGAACGAGTGCCTGTGGAGAATTAGACATTGATAGCATTGTCAGTTTGTTGAGAGGTTATTTGTTACTTGTCACAAGAGCTGAGGGCACTAAGCCCTATGTGGCATAGAAACCTCAGTATACAAGGTTCTACTATTGAAGAGCTTCCAAAGGGAGGATTCCCACCTGCGTGGTAATGGGGTTGTTGGAGCTCATAAGAGGACTGAGTGGAGTCAAAATCTAGAAGAATGACAAAACCAGATAAGTTGGACCTTTTAACATGTCTATATTTTTAGATATTTTTTATTCTGATGATGATGATGATGATATTTTCATGTGGTCATTTGTAGGAGTTAGCCTGGGTAGCATGGGTAGCATTTTTTCAAAAAAACAATGTGGTTCTATTGATGACCACGAGAAACAAGAGGCACAATCTATTGTGCAAGATCCTGATATTGAAGAGTCACAAGTTGATCTTCAGTAAGGATGTAAAGATGAACAAAGTGTTGAAGATAAATTGGACGAGCCACATGAATCTGATGGCGAAGACGTGGCAGAAGAAGACAGAGCTGGAGAGAATTTAAAATGTGATAATCTCATGAATGTTTATATGTGTGCAGATGACAACATTGCTGAAATTTACATGCGTGACACCAGAAATGGTGAGAGAAAACAATTTCCTATTAACCCTGTCATAACTTTCAAAAGGGCGAGGATAAGAATTCAAGCTTTCCATCACTGGGGAAGAAATGAGGTGAAATACATCACTACCTCACGGTGAGGAAAGTGAAGATGAAGCCTCGACATAGAATGAACAAATATGGACTCAGAAGCGTAAAGATGAAAATGAAATCCTCTGTTGTCAAGTTTTTTATGCTTTTTATTGTAAGCCTAGCTGAGACTAGACTAGCAGGCGTATGTTATTGTTTAGTACCCTTTCTCCATTAAGGGGGAGTGTTGGAATTAATGGAGAAATCCATAGTTAGGTTTTTGTTACGATAAATATAGGATTGAGATTCTAATCATAGATCTCATATCCTGATATCGAGGGTGTGGTTGAAACCATCCCGTTAGTGTGAAAGCCTATATAATTTAGGCTCATCTGATTCAATGATCAGAGTGTGTGTATGTGTGTATAAACTCTCCAGGTTCTCACCTGGAGAGCTATTTGATCAATAGTTTCAGAATCAAGTTTTATTAATTTTTAATCTTGGTAGTCAGAGATGTATCATGTAACATGTGCTTTGACGTTTACAATTGACATACCTATTGAATTTTACAACCATTAATTTGATTATCAATAACTAATTGCATCAAGAGGTTCTCTCCATCCCAATATGGTAGAAATGTTATAATGTAAGGCAATGTCTTGTAAACCTTTTGACTACGCCAAAATAAAATAAATAATTAATAAGTATAATTATCATTATGTCATTTCGACTTGTTCATATTACATAAAAATAAAAATAAAATATAAAATATAAAATTAATAGTTATAATTATAGTTATAGTTATAATTATTTTTAATTAACCAACCTAGATCCATCTGACTTTAGATCTGTCATGCAGTGAGAGCGATGAAATCCCTCAAAATTCAAACCTTATTTTTGGAGTGTAGAATTTGAGGAAAGGTTTGGACCTCAAGGGATTGGATCCCTCTTCGTGCATGATAGATCTGGAGTTATATGGATCTATGTTGGTTCCAATTGGGGACAACAATGTCACATTTTTAGATTATCATAATTATGTATATTTTTGACTTGTACATCATAATTTTAAATTTACATGATTAGAAATACAAATACTAACAAATACGATCAATGACACAACTTTTTAGCAATCATAAAAATGAAATAATTATTAATATATTAATAAAAAAATAAATTGATCATTCCATTCAGATGTGATATGAAGAAAATATTGAAAAACACATAAATCACTTAGTATTTAATCTTAATCTCTCTTCTTCTTTTCTCTTAGACACACTGGAACACTTTTCGATCTTTTCGTATCGATCGTATGTAAAAGGAGGTTGAAATTGAAGGTCATCCAAACATTTAACTTGATATATCGTTGTAAAAGTAAGACCTTGTCACTCTATCCTTCCAATATTAATAGCTGCCTTCTCTAGTGTCAATCCATGGGACTTACGAATTGTTAATATCCAAAAACATCTCAATGGAATTTGTATATTATGAAGTATTTCAATACGTATAATAGAAATATTATGAGGGGATAGTTTATCCCATGAAACTTTGACATAATTATCAATTTTTACTAAAACATATGTTGGAGGATCAGGAGGTGATGTTATAGGATTATACACAAATATATTGAACTACTCCAAGGGCACCATTTACAAGTCCTGCATTAGTCCATAAATTTGAAGTAATCATAACCCTATCTCCAACAACAAGAAGGAGCTAATTATCCAATTTTTCCTCATATGCTTCAATGGTGTGGTTACTATCTGATCTTGTAGAAACACTACGTGCAATAGGGTAATTTAGGGACATCAAAAAAATCTTATTGTGATTTTTCGCATCATCATTTGTTGCAAAAAAATTCATAGGCTTATTAAATGACTCTTTTTTTGAAGCATCCAAACTATAATATGTACATGTCATTAGTAATTTCTAGTCTTCTATAGTTGTAATCATATCTCTAATGTTCATTAATGTATGAAGAAAACATCTTTGATCATTGCTTTGTCCATCTTGCTTGAATATTGTATCAAAAGTTACAACAATTGTGAATTTATTTTATAATTATTTTGCATGACCTTCAAATGCATATGCAGTTCTATCAATAATAGGAGGCAGTTGTCCCAAATCTCCAACTAATATAATTGATATACCTTGAAAAGGAAACTATTTATTATGATGAAACGCTTGATGAAACCAAGCATCAATATGTTTCAACAAATTTCTCCCTATAAAACTCATCTCATCAACAAATATGTGCTTAACATGTTTTTTCTCCTCTTGTAAGGTAAGAAAAGTTGAACCTTGTAAATGAGTGAATTTCCTTACTGGTATATGAAGAGTTGAGTATACTATTGATGCAGATATGTTGAATGTTGCAACACCGGTAAGGGCCAAAAGAATCAATGGGCTCTTATGAGGAAGAGGGTCCATTTCAAGTTCTAGTTTAATAACATTAATAAAGTGAGACTTTCCACTACCTTATGTCACTTGGATAATCATATAGAAATATTCTTTGTTGTCATCTCCTTTGTAATGTTAAAAAAATATATTAAAAACTATTTTTTGCTTTTCTCCCAAACTTTTAAATGAATATATTTTAAAGATTCAGTAGTAGAAATTGCATTCACATTTTTCTTATTAGATATGAAGTTGACTGCCATGGAAAATTTTAGGGGCTAATATTTGCAAGTGGGCTAATTTTCCACGATTTTCCCAAAAAAAATATTCGCCAATTTCTATTCTTTATCAAAATGATTCGCCCAAATTTTACAATATAAAATTATTTTACCTTGCAAATCGCAAAAATTATATAGATAGTATATATAAAATAATTATAAATTTGAATAATTTTACAACTAGATCAATAAACATTTTATATTTTCATATTAGGGACTAGTGAGATTCACTAATACTTTTAAACTTCAAGATAATTTTCCATCCTTAAAATTTTCCCTGTTCACTGCACATCTTGATTTCTTTTCATCAACAAATATAAAGTTGTAATTGTTCATAACATCACAATCCCTAAGCCCAATCATGTCAAATTCACTGACATGTATAAAATTATTCTTATACAAACCTAAAATAATCTTCGACTCATGTTGCTTAGAATCATTTTGTAAATGTAAAAAATATTCATCCTCATTTGGAAATTGAGCTAGGTCCTTTGAAGGTATTGGATTAAGATCAATATGCCAAGGATTATAGGAAACATTTTCCCAATTTTGTATGAATTCATCATTTGTAGCTCCAATACCTATATGAAAAACACGAAATAGCTTGTACAATAGAAACTCAGATCAACAAAACTCTACAAACCTATCATTGTCATGAGGGGGAACTGAAGAAACCTTAGGAAAGACTCGTATAATGGGTGAATTATTTCATGGTAATAATTTATCTTCATGGCAAAGTTTTTCATATGACCAGGATCTAGCACCTTGTATCTATGAAAGGTGTTACATACTCACAACTCTCTTCATATATGCATTGATAAGAGAATTATCATTGTGGTCATCATGTGCATCAAATTTTACTTGTTTGAAAACCTTTATCCCATCATTTAGAACAATGAATATATGACTACCTTTAGAAAGAGGAAGCTCCAAAAGTATATGGCACGTTTCTTGTTCTCCTATATCCTTGTCAACAATAGTCTCACACAACAATGTTCTATATGCATGTGTTTTTGGTTCATTTTTACTTTCAATTGAATAAATATGCATCAAAACATCGTGGAAGCTATCTAAACCTTTTTTCTACTCTTGTTTCACATTTCACTATGTATTTAATCACAACATGCCTAGAAAGAATAAGATTCCAATCCATATTTTCCCGCCACATTATTAATGTTTCACAATTATCTGTATTTAATCTATCATTATTTCATCTCTGTTCATTTATTTTTTATCCACTCTCATCAACATAAATTCTTGAAAATTTTCATAGGTCCCATGGTGCCTTATATCTACACACCAATTTTCCACCCTTATTTTAAATGTATGATTTCTCATTGCACATTATGTGGTGCTCAACTCAATTCAGAAATTATTCATAGTTCATCATTGCATTAGATTGAAATATTTGTTCACTGTTATTTAAGCAAGGATGGTCATCATGATTTCGTTGAATAGGGATATTTATTTTATTTTTGTTGCATGGATTGAATGCATGGACAGATCAGCCAAAGTATTATTTTACATGTCTAACTTGAGTGGGTCATTCCAATTCAATTTGTAGCATGATGAAAATTTGAAAATATATCATCTCGAAACAATGTATGTCTGAAATGCACATAAATTTCAACAATGTGAGGATTATCAATCACATTTTGGCATCTCCATTTCCTTGCTTCCTTTGGATCTGCAGGAGAGATGTCATGCATCAATATATGCAAATATGGTCATTGCATATCTGCTACACTTAGTGTGAAGAATATTGTAGGAGTCCCAATTTGTTGAAGAAAGTCATATAATTCTGCACGACATTTGGTCCAATATGCACATGTACATCTTATAACATGTCCAAATTCCATCAATATATCTGTAATTTTAGAATTGGGAATATTTTGTAAATTCTCTTGTAACTAATGAAATGTTGTAGGTAGTTATGTCATATTTTTCTTAACAAAAATTGTAGAAGAGACTTGAGCACAACGTCTCGTGATAATATTAAGTAAAAAGTATATAAATTGAATATGCATCCCAAACCTTTTATCACGAAATCTGAGGAGATGTTTTGCATACTCATGAAGATGAACATTTCTTAGTCATGGTTGTAACCAATCAACTTCTCCTATGGGGAATAATGTTGGAAAATCCATATCAAATAAACCTTTAGTATTATACTCATTTATGGGAGATGAATCAATTGTAGGCCAATTAATGACATATGTAGTTTCACTATCTGGTTGATTTACCTCTCCATTAGGATTATCTTCCCATGCCCGAATAATTTTAATTTCCCTGGGAGAATTTGGAGGTCTTGCAACAAAGGATTTTGTGTCACAATCATCTAAAGCATCTTCACAACCTGAAACTCCTTCTAGCATTACAAATTCCATGTCATTATCCATATCTGGTAGTATAATAGAATTAATCATATGAGACACATTTTTTTGTTTTTTCTGGTAACTCTTCCACAACATGCATATCAATTTATACACCTTTATATTATGGATAATTTTGAATCTTATAAAGTAATGCATCTAGTAGGAGCAGGTGATGTTTTTCACTTACCATATGATGATGTTTATAAATTATGCATTAGGTATTCAAGAGGAATCTCCAAGATTGATAAGAATTCTCGAGAAATTCCTTGTCAATTTTTGGAATCTGCTACAAAAATAGGATTTACAAAAGATTCTCTAAATTTACAATTGGATGATATTTAGGAAGAACATAAAAAATGCAATCATGATCACTCAATAAATTTCCCATCACTATTAGGGTTACAAAAAAGTATTTAAGGAATCAAGTAAGGAGATAAATCGACAACCAGGTATAACTCAAAACTCACCGTCATTTAATACTTGGAATAATATTTATTGTCCTCAATAGGTTTCATAGTAAATCTATAACCCTACAATTCCATGGAATACTTATAATACTCTTCTAATTCAATACCCCACCTTATGGCCGCATTGGACCTTTCCCTCGTATCATATATTCCCACAACCTCAAGGATGGTTTGGAGCCTCCTCTCTAGGGAAATTCCCCATGAAAACTCCATTACCTATGACACAACAACTAAAATTCATGTCCAATGAAACACCTGTTATCATTCTATATGGTCCCAATCATTTGTGCAACCAAATCGTAATTCTAATTTTCCAGTTTCACATCAATTTAAAACACCTATTTTTCCTACTCACCCCCCTACTAAATGTAATGCCATATCTTTTATAGAGGGGAGAGGACCGAACTCAGAAACTTCCCATATTACCACACAAAATTTACCTCGAGAAAAAAATTTAATCAATAAACCATTAGAGGAGAAATCTATGATTGGAACTTGCTAAAAAACCATTATTGAAGCTCACCAAGAAGAAAACCCTAGAATTTCCCTTAACCATACTTGCCAATTTGAAGAGAGAAAACACCCAGCGGTGGAAGAGTTGTACAAGTTGGAGAACCTTGAATATGTGGGTCCTATTAAAGCTTGGTTCCAAAAAATTGTTAGCACACCCCATTTCATCATTAATTGGAAAATCTTGGTACCATATTAAGTAAACAACTTGGTTTCTCATACTCCTGTATGCATTGAAGTTTACATTTTAAACCTAAGTTTGAGTATATTTAGTATTTTGTTACCCACATGGTTACATTGGAAGTAATCATACACTTGAAGGAGATCTTCCTCTCTTTAAATTAGGGTAGGGTAGTTATTGGCCTAATTATTGTCACACATGGATATTGAGGAGAGAGAGCTTGGAGTCGGAGGACCGAGGGAAGCTTGACCAAACTGATGGTTGTAATCTTCCTTCTTTGAATATTAGAACTACCTCTATTTTTTCCACTTGGTGTCTTATTATTGCATATATTTATTTATTTGTTAAAGATACATGTTATAAGTGGCTTAGATTTATGTGATTTCTTGTTTGATTATATACTTTTTTTTAATTTTTTGTTGTGATAATATTGTGGAGATTACGCTAGTTCGTTGCTTTTTTGAAGGATCTAGACTTGGAGTTAGTGAGGAGGATTTCCTCCACACTGAATTGCGCTTACCCACAAATTTCCTTTATACATCTAGGTAATCGTTCTCTTCTTCACTTTGTCAATCAAGCATTAGTATGAACATGCATGTATTATCTTTGTGAATTTTGTAGCTATTATGACTGTTTGCCTTGGGTCCTAGGAATGCCCAAGAGGGATCTTACTCCAGCTACCACCTATGCACTTTACCCCTATACACAATCAGTGACTCCACTAGGGACTAATCCTTAGCTCCCAGTTGTTTATTTCTGAACCCTTGGTTCTTTCCCTCTATCACTTCCCATTCTTCTCACATCCCTTTCTAACCATTTGATGTTCTTTGTTACCATTTCATCAGATCACATTGTTCAGAAAAAACCTTGCCTGACCATTATTCACAATCTATCCTGAGTAACGCACCCCCTGTGTGTGTTCTAGAGCGTTATAATGTAGCTCCTTCTTGGGAAAAATGTGTTAGTCCTGCTATTAACGCATTGTACCCTTTGCTAGGTAGCATTACTCAGCCTAAACTTTTTTATTTCACCTTTGTTGTGATGTCCCTTGCTGTTGAGTTCCTAGTTGTTAGTTTGGTTTATGTAAACTAGATCTCTATGTTTGGTTTCATGCTAGCATATTAATTTTCTTTATTGAAAAGTTATCTTAGTTGCATTTACTTTTTGAAAAGATTTTTTTTTTTTTTAGTTTTTCTGAGATAGTTGATTTCTTTCTATAAATTTGTGGGTTAAATAGTTGTTAGTGAGAATTGGTATCTGTATCTTTCATAAGTTGAACTACATTATTAGATGTTTACTGCTGCATGGATGTATGAAAAAATTCTCCTTATATAAATAACTCTTTCATTGAAATAAATCTAAAAATCCTTTTCTACATGGTTCGAGTCAGAGTCGCATAAAACATCATATGTTGAATCTTCCTCTGAAGACTTAAATGCAGGTACACTAAAATTAAGCGCTAATGAAATTAATCAATAACTCTTTTCTGAGCTCACACAAAAACTAGTACAGGATAGGGTCTTGGGATAGGAAGAGTGATAAAACTTCCCAAGATCACAAAAATTGAGACTAGTGTCATTAAAAAGTGAAAATATTGCTGCACTCATACTATTGGGACCACTCCACTCATAATGAAGCTAAGCACAAGACAACAATTGGGTGTGTGAGAAGGCAGCCTGCCTTCAATCGCATAACAACATGAATTCTATGTATTGGGCTTCCTCTCAGGGATGTCAAATATGAATCAGGGATCCAGGTGTTTTTCCCATACAGTGTGCTATCTACGACCGTGACCCCCTGGTAGTGTTTGTGATTTGAGGTATCCATAGTTTCCATACTTCTAGGGATGTACACAAGTTGACTGGGGTATGCTGCCCTAGTACCTAATAGAGACAAACCTACTTTGTCTTCGATTTTTGGGAGGGTACATATATTCACGAGAGTTCTTGGCCCCATTAACCGAGGTTAGGGCAAAGCTCAAGAGTAATCGTAACTGTAAATATGACCATCTCTCTCTGTTTTATATTGTGATACTAAGTTTCATCTCTGGTGAACGATAGTTCTTAGACATGGTCTTACCCCTCTGGCTGCTTGAATGATTGACTTTAGATTTCTTTTTTTTAGGTGTTTGGTTCTACTATCACTGAGACTTAATAATATATCACATTAAAATTTTGATAAAATTTACTGGTCATCATGGCGTCCTTCGAACCTCATCGTCTTTCTAGGAGGCAATGAGGTCTCTCTCCATTGAAACTGGGGGAGTTGTCGATTCTCGGTGACCCAAAGCCTTCTTCGAAAGAGAAGTCTCTAGTGTTGACCCCTAATTCACACATTTCTCCTCAATTTACGGAGTTTCGTGAGGATCCTTTCATGGAAGGAGTTGTGCCTCCTTATAATCCTCCTCTCACTAACACGTTGGGGCCACTATTGATTCAAGTAGAACTAGTACCATCCATATCTTCAACTATACACACATCCACCATGTAACCGATGACCTATGGGTCGCTTCCACTGGTGGCTAGCTCGGTTCCACCACAACTAACTAGAAACCATAGTAGCTATAATATGCCTAGTCCTAGAAACTTGTTCACAACATATGTGAGTGGAACACCAAGCTCTTTGGTATCCGCTCCTTTCATGTCTTCTCCTGGACTTCCAGCTTCTGCTTCCACTAGCAGGGCTACCATGATTCCCTTCAGCAACCCTTTTGGTTGGAATCCCTTATTGAGTTTGAACCCCTCGGATTCTATGTTGGGGGGCAGTGTTACCAACACTTACATGCTAGGGGGCACTTCGACACCCCTACATTCTAGGGACAAGCAAGTCCATCCATTGTTAATGCCATTCCACTTAGTGGTCAACCTTATGGTGTAGGGTCTATGCTAATGGTGGATTATGAGACTAGTATTATGCCACAAGAAAAATCTATCGTGTCTATTTGGGTGACCCTTCCCTAAAAAAAATTGGGGCAAGGGGCCAATTATTACCCTGGGGGAAGCCAACCGTTTGTACCTCGATAAAACAACCCCTATGGACAACCACATTACATCCCTACACCTCTGCTAGCTGGAAATTATTATCATACAAGTCCTATTTATCCCATTGGAAACACTTTTATGGGATGACCCTATAGTCCAATTGGTCAACCAACACCTCCTTGGTTAGACTCAGGGGCAACAACGCAATTGCCATTCTTGGCAACCTTAGACATCCCCGATATATATAAACTGACCAACGATCCCATCAATCATAACACTCTTTAGACTCCTATACCACATAATACACCATCAGATATCCCTAACTTCGAAGGGAAACAAGGGGATGAACTAGCCACACATATCACCACCTATCATCTATGGTATGTTTCTAATTCCATGGTGGAAAATAGTGTCCGGATCAGGCTCTTTCCCTGCACCCTCATGGGAAACGCTGCTAAATGGTACATTGAGTTACCACAAGATGTAGTCAATAATTTTAGTACCTTAGCAATGGAATTTCTCAAAAAGTTTCAACTACCTATCTGATACGAAATTGGAACAAAATTCTTAACCTCGCCGCACCAAGACACCACCACCCACATATCTGATCACATTAATGAATGGAGATGTAGATGGAGGCTAGTTAATGTGCCAATCCTAGATCATCTATTATTGAAATGGTTTTTTAATTCACTCCTTCCTCCCATTGCTAAGGATGTTTCCCTAGATGGTGCAGTCATAGAGGACCAATGCATCCGTCATGCACAACATCTAGATCTCATTTATTTTCAATCTAGCACGCCGTATGATATAATCCCCCATGCGCCTAGAAAATCTAATTCTCCTGTTACTCAGCAACCTAGAGCACATGTTGACGGCCTTTTTGGAACAACTTCGGGTGTTGCAGTAAAACAACTCAGCGGGCACGTTTCTTAGCCATATTCTTCTACCACTGCCCCTACCCAATCGACTGCTCTTCCCACCGATGACGTTTACTATATGTATTCTACACAAAAAACTAGTGGTATGAATTATAAGAATAAGAAAAATACTTCTCCTTTTGAAGAGCAACCCAATGCTCAAAATAATCCAAATCATTGAAACACTACTAAAACTGACAAAGGGGAAGAAAAAACTATCAGATTCCCTTGAAAAATTTGTGCGAAGTACCACTTGATATACAAATGTCCTTGACTTTAGGAATGCAAATATTTTATCACGCAAAAGGATTCTGTAAGGACACCTGTTGTCCTTCAAAACCCTCGCAAGGGGGAAATGGTGGTGCTCATCTTTCTGGTGAAGGATCATCTGTCATTTATGGATTGGAGACTATTGAACTCCAAACCTGAGCCAAAACCTATGGAAATCTAGTCATTTATACTCATGAACCTGGTTCAAGTTTGAATCCACCACCGCTCAATGATCTTCATATCGAAAATAATGTTTCCGACCTTGTCATTCGTCCCCCCAAAGGGACCCTTCGACACACGACTCATAACACCTTTGCATGTGCTGCCCAAAACTACAACATTGTAGAATACTTGGCATAAGCACGTCAGCTATGTCTGCACTCGTAGTGTTGAAAACCTGCCGAGCACAAAGGAAATCTCTTCTTTCGGCCATTGCTAGAAATTACCCCAAAGATTCTATGCTCTTCATCTTCGACATGGAAAAATTTAAACCTCGCCTTTCCCATCAGCTTGCTTTCTAGGTTCAAGTTGTGTCAAAAGGCAGGCCAATCCAGTGCATTGTCATAAACGAAGGTGCTTTGACCTGCGCAATGTCAACTGCGTCCTGGCTCGCTTTGGGTTCTCCTACTTTTTCTCCACCATCGAATTCCATCAAAGCATTCAATGGTCACACCTTCCTCCCAAAAGGTTACCTTGCTAGCTACCTAATTACACTTAGTGGGAAAACGATAATTATGGACATCGAAGTCATAGATCGTCATCTTGACTATGATCTCCTTTTGGGTCCCATTTGGTATTATGAGATGACTGCCATTGTCTCTTTGGTTTTCTAACTCATACATTTTCCTTTGGATGGGAAGATAGTTACAATGGACCAACTATCCTTCTACACCTTGGATTATTCCACATTACCTAGCCACACCATTCCCCTATTAGGAAGAGTCCTTAAACCTTATGTCAACATCAGTACGAGTCTTTTGAAATCATACTCCCTTATCGATTGTTTTCCTTTCCCATCACCTGAGGTTCCACAAATGATTTCAATGATATCTACCATCTTAAATGGATCTATCGACCCCTGGATCCTACTGATGCCTTCAGAAATTGATTCATATGAAGATGAGATGCCACTATCACTGCTGAGTTGGCTTATGAAGCCATCCAATCAGCATTTGAACCCTCCACTACTTAGGTTTCAACCAATGGTACCACCCTCCCACCTATTAGGGTCCTATAAATATAGGATTCATAATTTTTATTTGACTCTGTTAAAATTATTGAAATATTGTACATACCTTTGCTTTCTGCAAATGTATTCCCATATTTTAAAAAGATGAAAAGAGGGTATATCCTAAAAGAAAAATCAAAGAAAAAAAAGAAACAAAGATCAAAAGAATATTAAATATGAACCCCATCAAAAATAGACCTGAAAGTGAGCAAGTCCAAATGCCACTACTTTCATTTTTATTGCAATAATAATGATTATGTGCAGAGTGTCAATAAATGCCATAATCCATTATCAGTTAGAAAGTTTAATCCTAACTTTTCATGCTTTTAATTTTATGTTTTAGATAGAGAATAAATATTTGTCAAACGGTTTAAACTTGACAAATCAGTAGATAGGTAGAGAATAATGAGGAGCTCAACAGTTTAATCAGATCCCTTAGATGAAATAAGGTAGATTTGGATAGTTTTATGCTTTGAAAGAAAATCTTGTAAGGTTACAAGCCTAAATGCACCTATAAAGATGAAGAAAAAATGTTAGAAATAAATATGGGTAGGTAGAAAGCAATTGAGAAATCATGTAACAAAGCATCATCGGGAAAAATCACTAATTTCCCCTCCCCTACAAGTATTCGGTATTCTAAACTATCAGTCAAAAAGGCTTAGAGAATTTCTCTAACTTCTGTTGGGATCGGACCCATGGCTCAATGAATTATTGGTTAAAAATATTGAATTCCTACATAAAACCCCATTTCATCAACATTTACCCTTCATCCATAATCATGATCCCTTTTCCTAAGTAAAAACCCTTTTTCACTTAGTAAAAGTAAAAACCCTAAATAATTAATTTCATTTCCATTTCAAAATCACTCAGAAACCCATAAAATGCATTTTATCCCAAGTTTAAGTGTGAAAAACATAAAGGGACAAAATATGCTTATTTTTCTATCTTTTACACTTTAATTAGTGTTAAAACATGTATTTTTCATTCATATCATACATTACCCCTTTATTTCATATCAATTTCTAACTTATGTAATAGCTCCACTATATACCCCTTAGCCCATATTATATTAATTCCACTTTTTATTTTAATTCCCAACCCAAATTTTAAATTATAACATATAGTTTTAAATTCCACACATGTCATATATGTCAGACCTACCTACTATATCCCTCGCCAGTCCTAATATTACATTCACCTGCATCCCCTTTGTTAAAAGCTCTAACTTCCGCTATTCATAATAAACCAAGGTTATGTATTAAAAAAATATTTTAATACATAATTATCACGTCGGATTAACAAACCCCGGACCCACTCTGAAATTCCATGTAACTCCACTATTCAATCACGACCGTTTGCATTGACCCTCCCAGATCCGATGATCCTCAGGCTATATCGCAAATAAAGTTGCGCAAACATAACATTTCCATTTCCACGCGAAATAGGTGGTTTCACCTTTTCCTCTTTCCTCCACATGGCCTAACCCTATTGGATCACGTCTGATTCATTTGAAACCACTTACCACTCAAAACGAGCACGATAAACACTCACATTTTATACCCTTTAAGCCTGAAAACCATCATGGCTTGACTTGACCGCCATTTATTGCAGGCGTCAATTAACCCTAAATTGCCTAAAAAACCTTGAAAATGCATCATTATCCCTGCTAGCGCTTATTGACTATATCCACCTTTCGGTCTCGCATAGAAGAAGCATTTTACACTATTTTACGCCAAGAGGACCTGGAAAAAGCCATTGCAAGAGCTGTTAAAACCGCTTAAAGCTTCCAATTTACTTCCAAAGACTTCAAAAAACCCTCAGAAAACCTCTGCTGACCCAGTGAAACCCTCCTTGTAGCCAAGGTTTCATTAAGAAATTTTTTTTTTCGTAGGTTATTGGCAAAAGAATAATTTGGATAAACAGCTTAATACTAGTTAAAGGCCTATTTACTCAAAAAATTCACAAGGAAATGAGTTCGAATTATTTTCCTAAAAACAAGAAGATTTCATACAGTAGTAGAGAAGAACGAAGAAATTTACACAACTGGTCAGAACAGAGGATGAAAACATTTCCATCAGTAATTCTCCAGGACATATTTTACTCACTCTTACTGTAAAAGGTAAAAGTGAAAAGGTAATAGAGCAGTCAAGGTAAAATAGTAAAAGTAAATATAGAGACAGTAATAGTTAAACAAAGATGAAAATAATTTCACCAAAAATAATGAATTTTATCCAAAGTAAAAGTCAAAACAGTTAAGAGAACAAAAAGGTTAAAAGATGAAAACAGAGCAGGAAGGGACATTTTTGCAGAAATTTCCTGTTTAAGTCATAGTTTTGCAGAAAAAATTGTGTCTAATACAAGATGAATTTTAAAAAACTGAAGGATTTTTATGTTCCTCAGATATCCAAATACAAAAACCTCTCTCACTTTTCTAACATCCATTATGGATTTGGAAATATTAAACAATATTTGGAAGCACATTTTACAGAAAATTTTGTTAAGTAATAATTTTGCAGAGAAGATTTTGGTCAATCAGAAATACATCTTACAAAATAGAAGAAGGTTTTTGTTCCTAAGAGACCCATCTACAAAACCCCTATCTCATTTTTTGAACAGGTATTGCATAAGGAGAGATACATGCACATAATTACAGCCTATTTTTCAGACTGTGCAAAGATCTGTTTTACACATCGTTTTGTAGAGCCTATTGTGAACAACTGGAATTGAATTTTAGGAAATAGAGAGATTTTTATCTTAGTGACATATTTATCTACAAAAACCTCTTTCACTTTTTAAATATGTAGTTCGGATTGAGATATACAAAGCTACCATTGGACCCCAATTTTGCAGAATTGCTGGAGCAGAATGTACAAAGAAAGGAGACAGTTAGTGACTTGGATGCCTCATCATCAACTAAGAGTTGAGATCAAATTCGAATTATCTTCTTTGTCACCATCAATCCATAAGTATAGTTCCAAATAGATTCATTAGTTTTGAGTGTCCTTTTATTGAGTTCTATTTATGTAAAACAGTTTGAGATATTTGTAAAACAATGTTGATATTTTTTTCAAGATATTTTAGTTTCGAATTTGTATAAATACTTCACTCTTTAAAGTATTTTGTGTGGAATAAATTGCTGGAGATTGCTATAGTCATTTTTGTTGGACTTGAAGTATTTTGTGTTTCAAATTTCGAGTAACAGACTGGATCAAAACAATTGGCATCATACTTCAGGATTCTTGTGATGAGCTATTTGGAGTGAAGTATTTCCTTACTTGTCATTGTTTTCTTTCTTTGTTACATGCATCCATATATGTTTGTTCTAATTTTGAATGAATAAATAGGAGTATTACTACAATATTTGTTAAGAGCACTCTGTTTTTAACTAGTTATCATTTCTATGTTTTCCTTTGATTTTTAGTGCAGGGAATCCTTAATTGCTCCTTCTCTCATTTGACCTATTCCTACTACTTCATTTTCCGGATCAAAGGATTCTTAATTTCCATTTATCCTGATCATATGACCTCATAAAAAAAAATTCCAAGATTTTCAAGGTTTATCTATCTTGCCCTGAAAACATTTGACCTTTTAGGCCTTGATCCCAGTCCTATTTGCTTGATTTTGACTCCTTAGCCCAATGGAAAAATAGATTTCCCACTATCCATCCTTTAAAGTGATTTTTCCCACAAAATCTAACAAAACCAAAACCAAAGTTGCACATTCATAGCTAGCCTAATGTTTTACAAATCAAACAAAGTTAAAAATTAAAGAGAGAGCCCTCTCTGAACCCTATGAAGGCTAGGTCCTAGAGTTTCAAAGTAGGTTTGTGGTTACCTCGGTGAGTTCTCTCTTGAACCTGGAGAAATCACTGAGTGATAAAACCACCCAACACTATTCCTTATAAAGATCTCCTCGATGAAGTCCTAGCTTCGGACAAAGCTATCTAAGAGATCATGTCTCTAGAAGAACGACCTTGGGAGAGTTTCAACATCGCACTTTGATGTCTAATTCAGACGCGAACACTATACAAATCCCACCTTTTGACCAACCTGAGATCGTTCCATATCCATAAACGATTGTTCAATCTATCAATGTGGAAGGAAACATGGGTAATCTTTCTAATACCATGCTCATAGATGTGTCGGTCAAAACAAGTATCGTGGAAAATATAGAGATTGGAGAAGATTGCAGTTCAGAGGAAACTGTATTCTCCACTTCCATTTTTAAGGAGTTACACGAAGTTTTTTCTTGGTCTTACAATGAAATTCCCGGCATGTATCCTTCTATAGTCAAGCATGAAATCAAGATTTACGACAATGCAAAGCCTGTCCGGTAGAGGCTCGGACCTTTCTACCCTCGCAAAGTAGTAGCTATCAAGACAAAAGTCGAAAAACTCTTACACGTTGGTTTCATCTATCTCGTTCCTTTGACAGAATGGGTATCCAATCCAGTTCCCATAGATAAGAAACAAGGCACCATCTGAGTCTGTGTCGATTTTGGTGATCTAATGATACATGTCCAAAAGACAATTATCCTACTCTTTTTATAGATCATATTATCAATGATTGCGTTGGATGCAAGTCTTTCTCCTTTATGGATGGCCTTTTAGGATATAACCAGATCACAATTAAAAAGGGTGACGAGCATAAAACCACCTTCATTTGTCCTTGGGGCACATTTGCGTATCGAAATATCCCATTCAGTCTCAAGAATGTTGGAGCCACATTTCAAAGGGCCATGGACTATGAATTTCACAATATCAGACACATTGTATGAGCTTACTTGGATGATATTCCTGTTCATTCCAAGAAATGAGCTCAACACCTTACTCATATTAGAGAAATTTTCACTCGGTGTAGGTTCTACAACATTCGTCTGAATCCACATAAATGCGTACTTTTTGTCGAGTCTGGATGACTTCATGGATTCATTATCTCCAAGCACAGGATTAGGGTTGATCCTGATAAGGTAAGGGGATTATTGAATTACCTGCACCACAATCCATCTTACAACTACAACGTTTTCAAGGGAAGGCAAACTTCTTACAACACTTCATCGTAAACTATGCCTAGATGATGAAAGGATTTATGTGCTTACTCAAGAAAGGGGTACCGTATTTATGGGATGATCAAGCTCAATTTCCATTTGATTCCCTGAAACAGGAATTCGTTTCCACCTCACTTCTTAGTGCCCCCAACTATTCACGTGAATTTTTACTCGGTAGCCTCACCATCCTCACTGTGAATGGTTTTGGTTCCAGTTCATGATGAAAATAGTGAGCATGTGATCTATTATTTTTCAAAAGGTCTGGTTGGACTTGAATTATGATATTCACATGTGGAGAAGCTATCTATAGTGGTTGTCTTTGCTGTCACCCGCCTCTGACATTACATATTATTGCGGTAGACTCTTTTCATTTCTTTGGAGAATCCTATGAGACACATCTTATCTCACTAGATCATTGGAGGAAAATATTCCAAATGGATTGTAATCCTCCAACAATTTGACTTGGTTTTCTCTGCTTCCAAAGATCAGAAATCTCTAGTCTTCGTCTAATTACTGTCGAGTCTTCCTAGATTTGACCTAGAATAAGTAGATCATGATCCATTTCCTAATAAATCCATCTAACTGGTCAACTCTATTGATCCTTTGTATGGGGAAATTCTTGTCTACCTCGAAAATCAATAGTTTTGCCTAACTCTAACGTCAAACAACTGTCGTATCATTTATCACCAAGTGAAATACGATCTCATGTTTAACGATACTCTATATCATCGTGGTGTTGATACAATTATTCTATGTTGTCTCACCCTTACCGAGGCAGAACATGTTTTAAATTATTTCCACATCGGGGCATATGGTGGCCATCTTTGAGGCATAGCTACTGCCCAGAAAATATTGTGTGCAGGATACTACTTGCTCACTTTGTTTAAATATTGCATCACTGTGGTCCAAAAGTGCCATCTATGTCAAATGTTTACTAAGAAAATGCGCACCCATCCTGCTGCTTTGCATCCTGTCATTTCCATCGGTCCTTTCGCTAAATGGGGAATAGATTTCGTAACATGCAATCCCACTTCCACTAATGGGCACAACTACAATGTATTTTCGGTCGACTATTTCACAAAATGGGTTGAAGCCATTCCTAATTTCCAGGCTAATGGAGAAACCACTGCTCTTTTCCTATTCAATCAGGTTATCTTTCATTTTGGTGTACCCCGCTCAATTGTCACAGATCATGGTTCTCATTTTCAGAACCAAATGATGATGTAGTTAACTTCCCTTCTATGTTTTCTACAAGATCATTCTTCATCCTACTATATGCAAGCTAATGATCAATTCGAAGTCGTAAATGGCATCCTCAAGACCATAATTCATTGGTTATTCGGTAATCATAAAACCAAATGGAATCGAAAACTATACTCCGCATTATGGGCATACAGAATGGCAGTGAAGACTGCAACATGCTTTGAATTTCAGTGAAATGTGAAGTTGGGTTATACTTTTTGTTCTTTTTTGAGAAAAAATCTTTCATTTTTTTTCGCTCTTCAACTTTTCGCAAGCTAAAACAATTTTTTTGTTTAGAATTTCATTTTGTGATAAAAATAAAAGTTTTCAGAATTTTTTTTATCTTTCTATTACTTATTTTTTGGAATTTTTTTATACACATTTGTTATGTCAACTTAGCATTTCTTTTAGTGTGTGTTTTTTAACAATCAATGGATTCATAAGAAGTCATGTTAATACACAATGTTGTATTCTTTGAAAATTTGTGTTTTTGAGAAACAAAATATGTTACAAAAATCTAGACAGAGTCTACTTCGGTTTCATCATATTTACAAAGCCAATGAATGCATAACATAATTACTAGAATTTTTTGAACTGGTCCAATATGAAAAACTGCATATTTTGAATATGTTTCGCGACGCATGAAATTTCTTAACATATAAGTTATAAACTAAAAATATAAAAGCTACCCATTAGAGACAACGGACCAATGTAATGTACGATAATTTTTTCAATTTTTTTTACAATGTATTTTGGAAGATACATAATTTTGATTTCACTGAATCACAATGACCTTCAGAAATTGTTTGCATCCGTTTTATTACAAAATTAATTAAAATTAGTAAATATTTATGAAATTCCATGAAAGTTATATTTCCTAAAAGTAGATTCAATTCTGAAAATGCTTGTCTTGGTTCCGACAGTTAATTCAGAATGTTTCATGGAGTTTAATCAGTCCAAAGTTGCAAAAACGTATTCAGGGCTTGGTTCTGCGTAACTGGTGATGCGTTAGTTCGGCCGAACTATTTTTTGCGCCGACGACACGTTAAATCAAATGAAAAAGTAGGTGGCTGGAATATTTATTAGAAGTTCGGCCAAACTTTTACTTATTTTTCCGTCGGCCAGAAAGTACCACCAAGTCCCTCTGAAAAAGAATTTCCCAGCAATATAAATTGTCATGAAACCATTTATTATTTTCACATATTTTCGCACATTTGGTCTGATTTTACAAAAGTCTTGATCTGATTTTGCAAAGAATTGTTTTGGGTTTAAGGACTTTTCTTGGAGGTACATTCAAAGGAATTTTCTTTGAGACACATTATTTTCGTACATTTGATCTGATTTTGCAAGGAATTTTTTTGGCTTTAAAGAATTTTCGTGGAGGTACATTCAAAATTTCTTGGAGGTACATTCAAAAGACATTTCTTTGAGGTATGTGATACAGTTTTTTGGGCTTCATTTTTTTTTAAAGTATGAATTTGGGCTTAATTTCGAAAAGACATTTTTTGGTTTTGGGTTGAAGTAAATATTTTATAATGATTTTTTAAAATGAGTTTTTGTGTAACTTTTTAAATGAATTTTTTTTGTAGGACTTGGAAGGAAATATTTTGAGCTTCGTTTCATTTTTATAAGACATTTTTTTCTTGAATTTTTTAAAGTAAGTGTTTTGGATTGGAGTATGTATTTTTTGCAGAAATTTTAAAATGAGATTTTTTTAAATTAAATCTTTTGTGATGTTTTTTTTAATTGAGTTTTTTTCTAAATTTTTGAAGGAAATTTTTTGAACTTCATACTCTATTATCATGGGAAATCGAAGGAATTGTACAAGAAAATATGATCGAAAAAGAGACCCTGAGGAACATAGAGAAGAGACGAGACAATCTTGCAAAAGAAAGATAGAAGCACTCTCAAATATTGAAGGGGAAAATCAACCTCAACTAGAAGTTGAAACATGTATGTAAATATAAATATTATGATTTTGATATATTTAAAATTTTCCTAGTGTAAAATGTGAAGCTTGATTTTTATTTGATGAACTAATTTGAAAAATATTTTGCAATGTAAACAGAGAGAGATATTCCTCAAAACATTGATGATGAGATACAAAATTTTGAAAGAGAAAGTGAAAGAGATATTGAACCAATGATTGAAGATGGTGAAAATGATGAAAGAAATTCAAGTGAAGAAATTGAATCACAAGTTATATATATATATATATATATATATATATGTTGAACACATGCACGTATTATTGAAATTATACATATATTTATTAATTTAGTTATTTATTGAATATGTAAACTTATTATGTACTATTCATTCGAATATGTATAGATGAAATCAATGTCGATGACGAGATGTTAGAAAATGTTGACACTCACACATATGGAGGTAAAAAAGCTGACCATTATATACGATATCGTGTTAACCACATTTTTTAGAAGTATTTCATAAAGGAAAATGTGACAGTTCAAGCCCAAATGTTGAAAGGTCTCCTATCATTAAGGAAATTAAAAGAAGCTACGACTTTATTGGGTATTCAAAAATCAACCAAAGATAAAAAAAATGAAGGAAAATGTGATACAAAATATAAATAGTGCTATAAATTCAATTAGAAGATCTAGACAGAAAAATGTTTCAGTTGTACATAGAGAAATACATATGGCAGTGGTTTCATCAAGTACTAAAGAGAATCACTTGGTAAAATCTATGGCACGAGCATTAGGAACCTCACGAAAAACTTTGCACAAACATCGGAAATTTCGGTTGCAAATAGATGTAAATGATGAACTTGCTTGTTGGAGAGCTATTTGTAGGCAACCATATAAAGATAGACTTGGAGAAAATGTTAAAAAAATAATATATGAATATTGGAAGAACAATTCGCGTGTTTCGCCAACTGCAAGGCATGTGATGCGAAGAAGAATAGCACGAAATCAGTACGAAGAACATGAAAAATATTTCTTGGAAACCACTTAGATAGAGTTATTCAACAAGTTCAAGGAAGAGAATCGTCAAATTCATGTTTCACTCAGTTCTTTTGTTCAACAAAAACCATGGTATGTTAAACCTATCACCGTACGTGACACTTGTTGTTGCCGTTATCATGTGGAATTTGAGTTATATTATGACACATTCCTTGATTTCGGTAGAACATTATGGAAGGATTCACCTCCTCCTTCCACTATCCGAGATTTCATATCTCAAATTCTATGTGAAAGAGAAAGCGATGAACTATTTTACAAAAAGAAATGTGTTGGTGGTAAAAAATGCGATGATTATGGAAATTTGACTAAATTTCAAAACAAATATCGTACTGATATAAATGATCAATCATTGTCCAACATGAAAGTGAAATGGAAGAGATATGAATATATCCATACATCGATTCAAGGTGAAAATAGTGTTAAAAGAATTGAATTACGAGAAGAAGAAATTTTTGTGATAGAATTTTTGAGAAAGTTTGAGGCAGAAATTTACAAATACACCAAGCATTCCCATAGAGCTCGATGGCAAGACTTGCAATTCAAAAAATCTCGTGAAGTTTTTCCACCAGGGACCATTTTGTCAGTGATTGATTTTGCAGAAAACTACACATTTGTTCCACAAAAAGAAATTTAGAGTGAATACTATCATTCTGACCAAGTCTCCATGCTCATCCATATTCTATATAGACATGTTGAACAAAACGTCGATCATATAGAAAGCACCAGTGAAAATCAACATATTATTAAAGAATATCACTTTTATATCAGTGACGATCGTACACATGATACATATTTTGTACAACATTGTTTTGGAAAAATTTATGATTCCTTGAAAAATCATGGAATAACATTCAATGAACATTGGATATGGTCAAACGGATGCGCAGGTCAATTCAAATCTGCACGATCATTCTTTTGGTTGTGTTGTCTTCATAAGAAAACCTGCATTAAACATTGTTGGAATTTCTTTGAGACTGGCCATGGAAAAGGAGAACATGACGGTGCAAGGGCATGCATAAAACGAGCACTTCGAAGATATCAAATGAACCCCTCTGCAAGCCGACTTGTGGACGCGAAAGAAGTTGTTCAATGGTGCATCGCTGCTCTAAGCCATGAGACTAACCAATCAAGGGAAGTGCGAAGGTACATTCAATTTAATTTTTATTGGATATCTAATTAAATAAACAATGTACATTTATCACAATGATTATCTTTGATTGTATTTTGATATCATATTTACATTCTTCTTTAAATTTTCCATATAAAGGTTTTTTTGGCATATTGGGATCAAAGACGTAGATAGATCAATTGGAAATGATGTTGAAACAATAAAAGGGACTCGAAAATTGCATTCAATTAAAACAAAGTCGTCCAGAAATGTGTTTGCATTGGATAAAAGAAAATATTCTTGTTTTTGTCATATTTGCATAGACAACACAAAATCCAATGACGTTTGTGAAAACAAAATGTATGTAAAATATTGGAAACATACAGAGCTAAATACAAAGGGAAAAATGTTTGTTGCAATGTTTGAAGAAATGCAATCAGAGGAGACTACAATATCATCCGATGGTGATCAAGTTTCTGATCTTGTTAGAGAAGGTAACATTTGAATTTCTTTCTAATGATAAAGATCTAGAAATAAATTTGAATATGTATAATTTTTTCAAGTTTGTTTTATTGTACAGGAGATGTTTTTGTTGTAATTGCACCTACTAACAACGATGAAAATGTGAAGTATTATTTGATGAGTATCACTTAATGAAAAATGAAATTATTAGAAGACTATAATGATCACGGATTTCCATATGAAAGAGGATCTATTATACTGAAAGGTTATTTTTTCAAACAAACTAATCAAAGTGGGAATTTTGTTTACTTTGAAGACTATGAACCTAATTTCATAAGTTGTCAATATAGTCACTTGGTGTGTGCAGCACACATAAAGTTGATCGAGGTTCAATCAAAGAAAAAACGAATATTAAGAAATGGAAAATGTCAAAATCCGATCATGAACGGATTATTGAAGATGGCATTCCATTGGAATTTTTTTGATTGAACTTCCCAACAATTTATTCTCTTTGGATTATATGTTCTAGAACTTCCAGTACTCAATTAAAAATTGAGCTACCTTGTTATGTTATCTGTGCAAGTGTTTGCACATGTACAAATTGTTTTGGTACATGCACACTCTAGTATCAACTGAAAGTAGCTTTTCTATACATGCATTGATGAAAAATGTTGCATACATATTGGATATATATATATATATATATATGTGTGTGTGTGTGTGTGTGTTCTAGAATGAAATCAACTGTTCAAGTAGTTTTACTATGTGCATTGATGAAAAATGTTTCACGTACTCAATATATATGTTCTAGAATGCAATTAACTGAAAGTAGTTTTTCTATGTGCGTTGATGAAAAATGTTGCATGTACTGGATATATACATGAACTCAATGCACGCCCAATTTTTCTTGTGGGATTTTTTGGTAAAAATTATCCATAATGTAAATAAATCCTCCGCAGTATAATTTTGTACGAAGATTCCTTTCAGACAAGAGACTCGGAGCACTTCTTCGACTTTTGGTGGGATTTGACCCACATCTCTATTCCTGATTGAAAATCTAGTACAAAATTTGTCTGTCGAATGGTCGAATATGTTCTATGTGCATTGATGAAAAATTTACATGCTACATACTATTGTTTGAGTGAAAAAAAAAAATTAAAAACTTACCAAATGTACTTCAACCATGTCTAAAAATTGAATTTTAAAAACTTTTTGATTAAATATCAAAACAAATTACTTCACATGTCATGCCAATTGTAATTCAACTATCCAATAAAAGCATTAACCATTTAACATTATATCACATGCCAAATGTAGATTGAAATGGTATCCAAAACTTAGTTTTAAAAACTTTTTGATTATATCACAACATTACTTCACATGATTAATGTACTTCAACCATCCAAAACTTGGGTTTTAAAAACTTTTTGATTATATCACAACATTACTTGACATGCCATCCAATTGTAGTTCAACTATCCAATAAAAACATTTAACATTATATCACATGTGCCAAATGTAGATTGAAACCATCCAAAACTTAAGTTTTAATTTTTTTTTTATTATATATCGTGCAACATTACTTCACATGCCATGCCAATTATAGTTCAACTATCCAATAAAAACATTTAACATTATATCACATGCCAAATGTAGATTGAAACCATCCAAAATTATAGATCACAACATTACTTCACATGCACATATTACTTCACATGCCATGCCAATTGTAGTTCTTGACTATCCAATAAAAACACTAAACATTTAACATTAAATATCACATGCCAAATGTAGATTGAAACCATCCAAAACTTAACTTTTAATTTAACAAAAAATTATAGATCACAACATTACTTCACATGCCAAATGTACTTCAAGCATCCAAAACTTAAATTTAAAAAACAAAACAAATTATAACACATCATTACATAACATGCCAAATGTAGTTCAGAAGCAAAACATTAATTTATAGATGACAACATTACTAGTAGTTCAATTATCCAAAACTTAAAAGTTTTAAAAACCAAACAAATTATATAATAACATTACTTCACATTCACATGCCAAAAGTACTAAAACCATCCAAAACTTAACTTTTTGGAACAAAACAAATTATATTAACACTGTAATAAAATATGTTCAAAACTTGTTACATATCTCACAAGTATCAAGTATCAAGTTATATATATATATATATATATATATATATATATATATATATATATATATATGACAATGCATCTAGATAATATATAAAAAAAGTAAATTTAAGACTATCTAAATCTTGAAATCAAATCTACAAATCATGTCCATCAAATAAAGATGGATGTAGTGTCTTTCCTATCAGAGTCTCAATCCACGCACTATCATGCGAAGCATGGGAAACCTGTACACAATGCACATGTACAAACATTAAAATTTGATGTTTTAAAAATGAGTGAGAATATATATAGAACTTCATGTAAAAAACAAAATATAAAAAAAAATCATGCAATACCTCATGAGGTTCCCTCTCCATTTGATAACCTGCAACAAGTTTCACCCCCATGGGAACATCTGCAATGGTAAACTGTACAATATACATGTACAATTATATATATATATATATATATATATATATATATTAAAAAATTTCAAATGAAAATGCACGTGTACATATATAAACTTATTTTCAATAATATTAAAAAAAAGTTAGACAACTTGTTCAAATGGTTGAAATGGTGTGGATGTTCCTATCTCCGTTGCTAGAGTCCGTGGATTAAAGAAATCTTCTATAGAAACCTAAAATTCAAAATTTTAAAAGTATAAAATAACTCAAGATCAAGATCTCAATTTATAATAAAACTTAAATAAACTTCAATTTATAAATTATAACTAAATTAAAAGAACACACACACACACACACACACATATATATATATATATATATATATATATATATATATAAGTGAAAAATTGAATACTTCTGCAGGTGAATTTGGGACATCTCCTAAGAGAGGCTCCAAATGAAAATCTCCAAGAACCTAAAATTCAAAAAATTTAAAATAACTCAAGATATAGATATATATATCTCAATTTTTAATGGAACTTTTTGAGGTGGAATATATATATATAACTTAAACATAAATTTTAAAAGTGAAAAATTGTCCATACTTGTTGTGGATGTGGCACATCTCCTAAGGAAGTAGAAGGTACATCTCCCA
The DNA here is from genome assembly GCA_034641835.2 of Pinus albicaulis. Taxonomy (NCBI): domain Eukaryota; kingdom Viridiplantae; phylum Streptophyta; class Pinopsida; order Pinales; family Pinaceae; genus Pinus; species Pinus albicaulis. Next base: position 968,803,587 of record CM076572.1, read on the forward strand.
AGGAAGAAGAAGGTACCGCCATCCCAAAAACATCGGACGGAATCAGAATCTTTTAAAACATTTTATCATTATATATACATACATGTACATGTGTGCACAATTATTTATTTTAAAAATATCACTTAAAAAACACTAACATTTTCCAACATATCTTGATGGTGAGACCCATCTGCATTGTTTGAACCAGAGGTCCCGAACGTGATATTAACATTTTCATCATTCATCATGCGTGACAACTGCAAATGGTGTTTTAACATATAATGATACATTTTTGTTAGATTAATGTACATACAAATAAATACATATACATGTATTTATTACAAATTGTACACATGTATGTGTTAAAATAATTGAACCCCAAGGTCATTAACACATACCGTTCTCGTGCCCTCTTCCTCATGAAGAATTAAGTCTTGCCAACCATTACAACAATTCTTTGTATATATTCGGAGATCTTCAACATTCATGTTGTCAATCTCTTCATCTGTACAATACACAAAATTGGCACGTTCATTCTCACGTGCTCTTTGTCGATTTAGACAAACATCGACTCCACCCAATTCGCCTGTAAACATTGTCGATCATGACATCCCTTGCTTCTCGACTTATTTGAGAAGTTGCATCCATCTTTGACCACAGAGTTTCGACCCGAAAAGGTAGACTCACCAATGGCGGCTCAGGGCGAGGCAACTCCACATCTCGCTTAGCGCCCTTATGGTCATACAATCGACCTTTCCCCAGACCAAAAAATTCTGACGAAAGGTCATTGTAATTGGGTTTCATTTTCAAAAAAAAATCTGCGTAAAACAATTGTGCAAAATAAACAAGAACCTCGTTGTTCCATGGGAGCCTTCCATAGGCCACAAAGTGTCTATTATACAAATAGTGAGCTATATTAGGGTGCTTGAAATATTGCACCTTCAGCATTTTTCTTTTTGGCCCTTCCTTGAAATTAAACATTGACTTGGCCGTATCTTTTGTAACTCTTTGTTTTACATCCTCCCATTTATCGAGACCCATTACTCTTTCCTTTCTCTTTCTCATTAGTTCTACAAATGTATCAGTCATTGGTCCAATATTTTTGTACACATTTACTATTTCGCCCAATGAATGTGTAACTATTTCGAGGCTTTGTCGACTCTCAGCAAGTAGATTCAAAGCCACTAGATCTCTCCGCAATTTTGCATGAAGTTGTTGACACCTTTGCAAGGTGCATTGCGCCATGTTTCTTTCCCATGGTATATCAGTAATGTCGGTTGGATAAGTTGTGGTGGGTAGACAACCTTCTTCTTGAATGTAGTGTTATGCCCTGCGTCTATTTTGACCAATATTTGGAACATTTTCAGCGTCTGCATCAATATATATATATATATATATATATATATATAATTTTGTATATTAGAAAAAACACATATAAACAAATTTGTACAAATTCAATGAAAAAAATATTGAAATTGATGGCAACCTCAACGTGGTTGGTTAGCATCTTCTCCACCCTGAAACTGTTGAGACCCTGAACGACCCTGCTGAGAACCAGCACCATAAGCCGTTGATTGGCCTCTGGGGGAATAAATATCACCCTCTTCATGCAACCTGCTACCACTTATTGATGGCCCTCTAAGGGGATTCGAATCGTTGGCAATATGATGCAGAGTGTTGTCCTTGATGGCAACCCACTGAATGAAGATGAAGACATGAGATTGTTGGCATGTGTTGTCCTTGATGGCAATACACCCGATGAAGTTATTCTTGACTTGATGGACTTGGTAAATGATGTAAATCTGATGTGATATGATGTTTGTTGACAATATGATGTAGAGAGTTGTTCTTGAATGGCAACCCACCTGATGAAGATGATGGCAACTTACTTGATGAAGTTGTGCTTGATAGAATATGTCTTGATGAACCTTTTTAAAGATGAAAATCTGATGTATCTACAGTGAGTATAGAAGGTAATGAAGAAAGGAATTCAACATGTGCTAGATCTATGGTAAAAAGAGTATGTCTTAACGCATACGCGGATCTGTCTAAGGGAAGTCGCGTATGCACACGGGAAACAACGTGCCAAGTAGCGTATGGGCAAAAGCGCTCATAAAGTGCAAAACCAGGGGTAACCACCATGGTATTGACCCATTGTATTGGGTAATGATTCGTCTAAATGACCCCGTCCAGGAATACCATCAGAAGTAATGTAGTTTTGGGCTCATGGTATTGTTTTTGCTCATGGTATTGAAAAAGGGGCTCATGGTATTGAAAAAGGGTAAACCTATATAAGGAGAAGAAATTCATTGTGCAAATCATAAGTGTGGGTGCAAGATGTCTGAGCTTGAATGAATACTTCTCTCTGAAGTAGATCTGAATGGAAAGGGTTACAGTTGAATGATAGATCCGAATGTATGATGCACCAATGATGAAGAAGGGGATCTAGATCTGAAATGTACTTATATCTAATGCAGAGATATGTCAAGGGAAGGCTTAGATCCGAAATGAGTGCTAACATCCGTCCTAAGTAAAAGGATAACCAACCGAAGAGTCCCATCCAGTCAGTTGTCGCTCTACAAATGGCAAAGATCTATACGCTACTTCGCCGCAGAAGAAGCGCGTATATACGCGGCTTCTCTGAAAAGAAAGCGCGTATGCGCAATGAAATATGTATAGAGGTATACGCTGGTTTGTGTGGACGGAAGCGCGTATATACGCAACATCATTGAAGTGAAAGAGCGTATGCAAACTAGGGTTTGCTGAAGCATGGGGTATGGAACATCTGATCTGTTCTGCTGTATTACCGCCAGTCCTCCACATCTGTGTTGTCCGAATTGGTAAGTATCCTCGTTGGTGATGTATGTTTGAGCTTAAAAGTATGGAACGGGTCCGGTCTGGAAAATATGATGAAACGTGGCCTCGCAAGTGGTGTCTCAGGCAAAGCGGGATCCAGCCAGGAAACTAATAAAACGTGGTCTATAGAGGCCGAGGCCGCAGCCTTCAGTCGTGGGTTGTAGCTCCTTCCGTAGGCCGGTAACCAGACCTGGCCGTAGCCCTTCCGGCGCAGAGCTAGTAAACTAGGCTGAGTTTGAGCCCTTCCAGGAGAGGTCGGTAAACGAGCGCAGGTGGGTGCCTGCGTGCTGGTAGGAGTCTGCACCAGCACATATGTTGTAAGATGTTTTCTCTATAATAAAATATTGAAGGCTGAGCAACTGCAGCGGTGGTTTTCTCCCGACTTGGGTTTCCACCCAAAAATCCTGGTGTTCATGTGTGATGCTTTGTGTGATGGTTTATTCTGTTCTTACTGCACATGTTTACTGTTTATAGAACATCTAATGAATGAATGATGGAATGATATAAGTGAAGAACTAATGGCATAATTATATCTCTGTGTATACGCGAGTTTTATGAAGGATATCCGCGTGTATACGCTAGTTGTCTTCAGCAAAGTAGCGTATGGGTTTTAAAGGAATGAAAAAGTAAAAAGTTTGAATATGCAGTAAATACTGATTCACCCCCCCCTCTCAGTATTTTTCCCAACAATTGGTATCAGAGCAGGTTCTTCTGCAGAAGCTTGATCGCTTGAAGAAGATCCGTCGCAATGGGAAGTCAAGAAGGAGTGATGTCTATAAAGCCACCTCTATTCAATGGAAGCAATCTGATATTCTGGAAGGTACGAACAAAAGCATATCTGCAAAGTCTTGGTGCAGATGTATGGGTAATCGTGGAAGAAGGTTATCAATACCCGGCAAGTATTCCTACTGATGCAGCTGAAAGAAAGAAGTATGAAATCAATGCCAAAGCAGTGAATGTCTTATTGGGAAGCATGTCTGAATCAGAATTTGCTAAAGTGATGCAGCTACATTCGGCAAAAGACATATGGGACAAAATCATTCTAAGCTATGAAGGAGACACAAATGTAAAAAGTGCAAAACTCCAAACTCTTAGAATTGAATATGAAAATTTGAAGATTCATAGTGATGAGAGTGTTGCCAGTTTCTTTCTTCGTCTGGATGATATTGTAAATCGAATGAGAAATTTGGGTGAAACCATAACTGATACTACTCTGGTGGAAAAGGTCTTAAGATCCTTGACTTCAAAATTCGACTCTAAAGTTTCAGCTATTGAAGAAAGGCAAGATCTGCAATCACTTACTATTGTTCAATTACATGGTACTCTGACTGCTTTTGAAATGAGACAAGGAGGTCCTTCTCAAATAAGAGAAGCTGCTTTTAAGGCATCTACAAAAGGAAAGGAAAAGGAAGTTGTCAAAGAATCCAGCTACATATCCGATGAAGAAGAAGCGAATTTCGTGAGAAAGCTCCAACTAGGTACTGGAAGATTCAAAGGTAAGCTTCCCTTCAAATGTTTTGAGTGTGGAAAAGTTGGTCACTATGCTGCTAAATGTCCTTATAAAGAAAAACATGGTAAAGGAAAACAATTTGAAAAGAGGAAGAGTTATTATGCAAATGAAGATGATGATGAAGTGTCTAGTGAAGATGAAGAAGATTCTCACCAAGCTCTACAAGTGCTCATGGCAAAGAATCAAAAGAAGAAGGTTACTCGAGGAAAGGAGATACCTCAGAAATCATGTATAGAAAAAATTGAAGAAGATGAAACAGACTCTGACGAAGCTCTACAAGTGCTCATGGAAAAGAGGAAAAAGAAGAAGGCTACTCGAAGCAAGGAGATATCTCAGAAAATTGAAGAAGATGAATCTGATAGTGATTTGGGCCCTTGTAATCTTCTCTGTGCAAGCAATGGTGTAGAAAGTGAAAGTAAAGTTGTGGATCTAGAACAAGCTATCAAGATCAAAGTTGAAGAACAACAAAAGGAAATTGATAAGAAAGATTCTATCTACAAAGAGATGATCTCTCAAATGAAAGATCAAATAGAAATACTGAATGGACAGGTGGACAAGTATCAAAGGTTTCATACTTATGCATCCAATCGAATTAAAGAACTAGAAGCAGAAATCAACGATCTAAATGTAGATCTCGAAAAATCAAGCAAGAAGAATGAAGGACTTGAAGCTGCAATCATCTTTCTACAAACAGATCTTGAAGTATCAAATAAGAAGAATGAAGAACCTCTGTCATTTGAAAAGGAAGGCCTTGAAGCAGAAATCATCTCTCTCAAAGAAGATCTGGAAAAATCAAATAAGAAGAATGAAGAGCTGCAACAAACATGTGAAGAAAACAAAAATTGGTTGAAAGAAGAGATTCTAAAACTGAAGGATCAAGTAGAAGATGGAAGAAGGAAAGAAGAAAGCATGACAAAGCAATGTCAAGCCTTGGAGGTTGAGGTAAACATTCTCAAAGGTAAATTAGAAGAAAAGGTTAAACTTTTGAGGTTTCAAGATAGTACTAATATTTTGGACAATATTCTCAGTAATCAAAGGTCTCCTACTATCAAACTTGGTCTTGGTTTCCATGAAACTGTTAAAGGAGAATCTAGCTCACAAGGAAGTGCTAAAAATTCAGAGGATGTCAATACAAAACCTGAAGTGTTGAAAGAAACAAAAGGTCAACCAACAATGATGAAATCTCAAAGGAAATCAGTCAATAAAGTTGAATGCTTTAAATGTCATAATTATGGGCATGTTGCAGCAAATTGCAGGAGCAGATCATTTCAACCTCAATCAAACAGTTCCTACATAGAAAGGTACTCTGGTTTCTTCAAGGGATATTGTTTTTCGTGTAACAAGTATGGACATAAAGCAGCTGATTGTAAAAGGAGGAAGATTAGAAATACTCATTATGATTCTTATGCTTATTTCTCCGGACACATGAGATGTTATTCTTGTAACAAGTATGGACATGTAGAAAAGGAATGCAGGTTGAACAGATATGAGAAATTGGATAACTTCCAGCACACAAATAGAAAGTTCAAACAAATCTGGAAAAAGATGGAGGACCGATCAAAAACGTAGGGAATTTGGACTTACCGCAGCCAAGGTACGTTCAAGCTTATCGATTGATCGGCAGAATGATGTGATACATTATGAGATTCGCAATGTATCGCCGCGTGTATTATGCCTGCATGATGTCTCTCATGATTGATTTGATTATTCTGGTTATATGTATTTTTGAAAAAGCATCTGATATGAAGAAGACAGGTACAGGAAGTACAAGTTCAGGGGGAGATGAAGGAATGTGAAAAATTTCTATGCTTCACTTTCCATACGCGGGTTCTATTAACAAAAGTCGTGTATACACGCTAGTTCCAGAAAACACAGTCGCGTATGCATTGATAATAAGAGAATTTATATGATAGCTGAAGATCTGGAGTAGAGGTTCAGGGGAAGCATCAGTCTGACTGTTAATAACTGTATTATTGACTCAATTTCAGCTTAGTTTCTCATTTCTAAATAATGAGGAAACGATACATGGTGTCTTGTGTTGAAGATTGTGGATGAGTCCTATTTGCTTGTTGATGAAGAGTATTCACTGTTGAGATGAAAGTCCTATAATTCGGAGATAAGGGCAGCCCATGCAGAGATTGTTGCTGATGACTTGCTGATGAACGTTTTCAGGTTGCCAAAGAAGGAGCACTGGTCCAGGGGGAGTAGCAGGTTGAATACTAATGATTGCATTGTTGGCAATATGACTGCTTATTCTTGGTTTTTGTGATACTCATGCTCAAATGATGATGAATTAGTACATGGTTTATTATGATGATATTTTGAGCCCTGGTTGCTGATAAATATCTTTTGTGCTCACAAATGGATGAGTTGGATGTCGTTTGATTTAGAAATAAGAATAGATCATGCAGATTTTGTTACTATGGTTGAGATCTTTTGCCTACATATGTTACTTCATGTTAAATCTTGAAGATCTTGATGATATTGGACCACATGGATGATTGCTTGACACATATTTGAAGATGTTGTTCTGATATGATAATCTCTCTTGGAAAGATTGAATTGATGCTGCAAAGAATCTGTAGGCTTGGTTATTAATGTGCTTATGCTACAACCGTTGGATGACGCTTGAAGACACAACTACACTGTTATATCTATCTGTAGTCCAGGGAAGCATTCAAATATCCCAGAAAGACGCTGAACACTGTCTTTTTCTCACAAGAGGATCATATATGGTTAAAATATAGAAGATGGCATTGGATACGTGGATTTCCTAAAACACAGTCGTGTATATACGCGAGTTCGTGCACAGAAAACCGTGATGTCCGATTACCACAATGACAGCTTGGGGTCGCTCTTCAAAGACAAATGCTAGGGCATGCTGGTATCTCTCGATACCGTTTTGGTATCTCTGGTGGTGTTCCAGTTCTCATAATTTTATTTCTAATGTTTTGATAAAGATGCCTTGATGATTTGTTGGTAAAAGTGTTCAGGATGCACAAACTAAGGGGGGGCCTTAGTCATATGGAAAGGTTGCTTGGATGCACAGATTCAAGGGGAGTATTAGCTTTGCTGAGTATAATGCATTGTTGGCATTATGATGGTTTTGAAATATGTTCTCTTTCTTAAGGACCTTCTGGTGTTGGTCATAAATGGTCATATTTGTATTTTGATGAAAAGGTTTTGTTGAGACCCATGGTGTAAAATTGTAATATTCAGTCATGTAAGGACTTGTCAAACTTGTAAACCCACTTGGTTGGGTAGCTGAGTCAAATATTGTAAGCCCACTTTGTTGGGTAGCTGCGTTGAAATGTGTAAACCCACTTGGTTGGGTACTTGAGTAAACCCACTTGGTCGGGTAATTGAGTCACATATGTAAATCCACTTGGATGGACATTTGTCGTAAGTAATAGAGTCTTTGGGTGATAGGAAGTTCATAGAGTCATGTACTCTATGAAAAATATGTTTGAAGATTCGCATGAACTCAGTGGGGAGCTATTACATGGAAGATATTTCGTATTTGAGAACGCTTCTTCTACATGAGGAAAAAAGGGGGAGAGTGTGTTGGTTTTGATCCGCCCTTTGCCCTTGATGTCAAAGGGGGAGAGTGACATGGTGTTTGAATGAAGAGAAATAATGGTGTCAAAAATGGGGAAAGTGACATGGTGCCATTGTATTTTTAATGTACCTATCTGTTGTGGTGATCAAACACCATCGTGGTTGCCATCAAGTCCAAAGGGGGAGATTGTTGCAATATGATGCAGAGTGTTGTCCTTGATGGCAACCCACCGAATGAAGATGAAGACATGATATTGTTGGCATGTGTTGTCCTTGATGGCAATACACCTGATGAAGTTATTCTTGACTTGATGGACTTGGTAAATGATGTAAATCTGTGTGATATGATGTTTGTTGAACAATATGATGTAGAGAGTTGATCTTGAATGGCAACCCACCTGATGAAGATGATGGCAACTTACTTGATGAATTTGTGCTTGATAAAATATGTTCTTGATGAAGTTAATCTGATGTATCTATAGTGAGTATAGAAGGCAATGAAGAAAGGAATTCAGCATGTGCTAAATCTATGGTGAAAAGAGTATGTCTCAAGGCATACGCGGATCTGTCTAGGATAAGTCGCGTATGCACGCGGGAAACAACGTACCAAGTTGCGTATGGGTAAAAGCGCTCAAAAAGTGCAAAACCAGGGGTAACCACCATGGTATTGACCCATTGTATTGGGTAATGATTCGTCTAAATGACCCCGTCCAGAATGTACCACCTGGCCAGTCAAGCCAGGCTCATGGCTTGCGCCGTTCATGAACAGTGTTACCATGGTACATTAGAAAAGGGTAACCGAGAGAAAACATAAGAAATTCATCGGCAAACGAGAGTGAGGAGCGTATGTCCGAGCTAATGAATATCAAGCAGATCCTAATGGAAAGGGTTGCCAATCGAAGACAACCGAATGCATGATGTCCAACGATGAAGAAGGAGATCCATCCGAAATGTACTTGTATCTACTAGACCGCTATGGAAGGCTTAGATCCTAAATGGGGCGAACATCCGTTCAAGTAAAAGGTAAATTGAAATGAATATCTGATCCGAAGAAGTATGCTGCTCTGGAATAATTGAAGATCTATACGCTACTTCGACGCGGAGGAAGCGCGTATATACGCAGCTTCAGCGAAGAGAAAGCGCGTATGCGCAATAAAATATACACTGAGGTATACGCCGATTTGTGTGGACTGATTTGTGTGGATGGAAGCGTGTATACACGCGACACGCGATGAAAGCGCGCATGCAAACTAGGCTTTGCGGTTTGCCGAAGCATGGGGTATGAACATCCGCATCCGTTATGTCGTATTATCGCTATCCGATCCGTGTTTTCTAATTGATAGGTATCTGTTGGTGATGTATGTTTGTGCTTAAAAGCATGGAAAGGGTCCAAATCTGAAAATATGTTGAAACGTGGCCTGCAAGTGTTGTTCTATTGAAGTTGTTGGATCCAGTATGAAAATTGATGAAACGTGGTCCAAGGTGGTGCTGAGGGTTGTAGCCTTCAGTCACGGGGTTGTAGCTCCCTTCCAGGTGAGGCTGGTAAACGAGATCGGGGGGTCGTAGCTCCCTTCCAAGTGAGGCTGGTAAACGGCCGTGTTGAGCCCTTCCAGAGAGGTCAAACGAGCGCAGGTGGGTGCCTGCGTGCTGGTAGGAGTCTGCACCAGCACATATGTTGTAAGATGTTTTCTCTATAATAAAATATTGAAGGCTGAGCAACTGCAGCCGTGGTTTTCTCCCGACTTGGGTTTCCACCTAAAAATCCTGGTGTTCATGTGTGATGCTTTGTGTGATGGTTTATTCTGTTCTTACTGCACATGTTTACTGTCTATAGAACATCTAATAAATGAATGATGGAATGATATAAGTGAAGAACTAATGGCATGATTAGATCTCTAGGTATACGCGAGTTTTATGAAGTATATCCGCGTGTATACGCTAGTTGGCTTCAGCAAAATAGCGTATGGGTTTTATAGAGTGAAAAAGTAAAAATTTTGAATATGCTGAAAATACTGATTCACCCCCCTCTCGAAACATTTTTCCCCACACCACCACCAACCTCTCGAGGGGATTGAGAAGCTTCATAAACAAATACGAATTTATAATCAATTGAAAAATACATGCATACATATAAATACACGTGTACATATTAATTGATTAAATTGTGTTAAAACCATACCACCACTGGGTGAAACATGGGCATCCATGGCTGCAGTAGAGATCCTTCTCTTCTTATTAGCTCCTAAAAAATAAAAATAAAACTTATTAACAACTAATTTAACTCGCAAGTTGATAAAAAATCAATTCCATATGGTCACACATGTATGGAGATTTAATATTATATTTAAATTTACCATGAACAACTCTCAATCCCGATCCTTGATCCTCCCCTCTCGTAGAGATATGGGATTCTGTTGATCTTCGTCGTTCATCCTCCATGATATATATATATCTATGGTGGACATTTACAATTAATTTTTTAAATAACTAATTTAAATTAAATTCAAGATAAAGTTCAAAAAATTAATTTGTTTAATTTAGTGTAAACAAATTATGTAAAACACAACTGTAGGGGCATTTAGATCTATTCCAGAGATTGACTGTAAGGGAATTTACTAGATATGTCACCTTTCATAAAACATGAGATCCAAAGGCTACTTGGCGCTTTACAGACTCTGCCTATAGAACTACCATGGATATGAAAATGAAAAACTTCTAATTAGATCTATTCTAATGATTGAATGTAGGGGCATTTACTAGATTAGGTTTTAAAACTTATATATTTTTTGTATCAAATCACTTTTAGTTTTAATGGGAAAATTTTATGTCTAATTTGTGTTTTACATGTTGAATATAAAAAGTTTTTTCTCTCTCATTGTTTGAGAACATGAATATGAAAATGAAAAACTATATACTTCGTTAAAAAATATGTTTTATATCAAATTTCTTTTTGTTTCTAAATACTATATACATGTTGATTGACCGTAGGGGCATTTAGATCTATTCTAAAGATTGAATGTAGGGGCATTTACTAGGTTAGGTTTTCAAACCTATATATGTTTTGTAGCAAATCACTTTTGGTTTCAATGGGAAACTTTTATGGCTAATTTGTGTTTTACATGTTGAATATAAAAGGTTTTATCTCTCTCATTGTTTGAGAACATGGATATGAAAATGAAAAACTATATAATTGGTTAAAAACTATGTTTTGTATCAAATTACTTTTTGTTTCTAAATACTATATACATGTTGACTGTAGGAGCATTTAGATCTATTCCAGAGATCGACTGTAGGGGATTTTACTAGATATGTCACCTTTCATAAAAGATGAGATCCAGAGGCTACCTGGCCCTTTACAGACTCTGCCTATAGAACTACCATGGATATGAAAATGAAAAACTTCTAATTAGATCTATTCTAAAGATTGAATGTAGGGGCATTTACTATATTAGGTTTTAAAACCTATATGTTTTGTATCAAATCACTTTTGGTTTCAATGGGAAACTTTTATGGCTAATTTGTGTTTTACATGTTGAATATAAAAGGTTTTTTCTCTCTCATTGTTTGAGACCATGGATATGAAAATGAAAAACTTCTATTTAGATCTAGATTCTCTAGAGCTATGGCTAATTTGTGTTTTACATACATTGACTCTTAGGTTAAAACCTATGTTAAAACCTATGTTTTGTATCAAATCACTTATGGTTTCAATGGGAAACTTATGGCTAATTTGTTTTACATGAAAATTAAAAAAAATTATATGTAAAACTATTCCATGTATTATTGATGATAGGGGCATTTACTCTTAGTTTAAAACCTATTTTTGTATCAAATCACTTTTGGTTTCAATCGGAAACGTTTATGGCTAATTTTTGTTTTACATGTTGAATATAAAAGGTTTTGTCTTCTCATCCTCCGAGACCATAGATATGAAAAAGAAAAACTTCTATTTAGATCTATTCTAGAGATATGGATAATTTGTGTTTTACATACATTGAATATAAAATGTTTTTCTCTCATTGTTTGAGACCATGGATATGAAAATGAAAACTTCATATGTAGGGGCATTTACCTTAGGTTTAATGCTATGTTTTGTATCAAATCACTTATGGTTTCAATGGGAAACTTTTATGGCTAATTTGCGTTTTACATGTTAAATATAAAAGGCTTTTTTCTCTCTCATTGTTTGAGACCATGGATATGAAAATGGAAAACTTCTATTTAGATCTATTCTAGAGATATGGATAATTTGTGTTTTACATACATTGAATATAAAAGGTTTTTTCTCTCATTTTTTGAGACCATGGATATGAAAATGAAAAACTTCTATATTTAAAACTATTCCCGATGTGGCTAATTTGTCTTTACATACATTGAATATAAAAGGTTCTTTTTCTCTCATTTTTGAGACCATGATACGAATAAGAAAATATTCATATTTAAAACTTTTCCGCAGATCGATTGACCATAGGGCCATTTATCCGTTAAAAACCTATGTTTTGTATCAAATCGCCTTTGGTTTCAATGGGAAAATTTTTATGGGTAATTGTGTTTTATATGTTGAATATAAAAGGTTTTTTTCTCTCTCATTGTTTGAGACCATGGATATGAAAATGAAAAATTTCTAATTAGATAGATATTCTAAAGATTGAATGTAGGGGCATTTACTAGATTAGGTTTTAAAACCCATATGTTTCGTATTATATCACTTTTGGTTTTAATGGGAAACTTTTATGGCTAATTTTTGTTTTACATGTTGAATATAAAAGGTTTTTTCTCTCTCATTATTTGAGACCATGGATATGAAAATGAAAAACTTCTATTTAGATCTATTCTAGAGATTGACTGTAGGGGCATTTACTTTTAGGTTAAAACCTATGTTTTGTATCAAATCACTTATGGTTTAAATGGGAAACTCTTATGGCTAATTTGTGTTTTACATGTTGAATATAAAAGGTTTTTTTCTCTCTCTAGTTATTTGAGACCATGGATATGAAAATGAAAAACTTATATTTAGATATATTCCGCAGATTGAATGTAGGGGATTTACTAGATATGTCACCTTTCATAAAAGATGAGATCCGCAGGCTACCTGGCCCTTTACTCACGCAGAACTACTGAGTATAGAAATACAAAAACTTCTAATTAGATCTATTCTAAAGATTGAATGTAGGGGCATTTACTAGATTAGGTTTTCAAACCTATATATGTTTTGTATCAAATCACTTTTGGTTTCAATGGGAAACTTTTATGGCTAATTTGTGTTTTACATGTTGAATATAAAAGGTTTTTTTCTCTCTCATTGTTTGAGACCATGGATATGAAATGAAAAACTATATACTTGGTTAAAAACTATGTTTTGTATCAAATAATTTTTGCTTCTAAATACTATATACATGTTGACTGTAGGGCCATTTAGATCTATTCCATAGATTGACTGTAGGGGAAATTACTAGATATGTCACCTTTCATAAAAGATGAGATCCAGAGGCTACCTAGCCCTTTACAGACTCTGCCTATAGAACTACCATGGATATGAAAATGAAAAACTTCTAATTAGATCTATTCTAAAGATTGAATGTAGGGGAATTTACTAGATTAGGTTTTAAAACCTATATGTTTTGTATCAAATCACTTTTGGTTTCAATGGGAAACTTTTATGGCTAATTTGTGTTTTACATGTTGAATATAAAAGGTTTTTTCTCTCTCATTGTTGAGACCATGGATATGAAAATGAAAAACTTCTATTTAGATCTAGATTTTCTAGAGCTATGGCTAATTTGTGTTTTACATACATTGACTCTTAGGTTAAAACCTATGTTTTGTATCAAATTACTTATGGTTTCAATGGGAAACTTCTATGGCTAATTTGTGTTTTACATGAAAATGAAAAACTTCTATTTAAAACTATTCTAGAGATTGACGGTAGGGGCATTTACTCTTAGTTTAAAAACTATGTTTTGTATCAAATCACTTTTGGTTTCAATGGGAAACTTTTATGGCTAATTTGTGTTTTACATGTTGAATATAAAAGGTTTTTTTCTCTCTTGTTGTTTGAGACCATGGATATGAAAATGAAAAACTTCTATTTAGATCTATTCTAGAGATGTGGCTTATTTTTGTTTTACATACATTGAATATAAAATGTTTTTTCTCTCATTGTTTGAGACCATGGATATGAAAATGAAAAACTTCTATATGTAGGGGCATTTACTCTTCGGTTAAAACCTATGTTTTGTATAAAATCACTTATGGTTTCAATGGGAAACTTTTATGGCTAATTTGTGTTTTACATGTTGAATATAAAATGTTTTTTTCTCTCTCTCACTGTTAGAGACTATGGATATGAAAATGAAAAACTTCTATTTAGATCTATTCTATAGATGTGGCTAATTTGTGTTTTACATACATTGAATATAAAATGTTTTTTCTCTCATTATTTAAGACAATGGATATGAAAATGAAAAACTTCTATATTTAAAAATATTCCAGATGTGGCTAATTTGTGTTTTACATACATTGAATATGAATGGTTTTTTCTCTCATTGTTTCAGACCATGGATATGAATATGAAAAACTTCTATATTTAAAACTTTTCCAGAGATTGATTGACTATAGGGGCATTTACTCTTAGGTTAAAACCTAAGTTTTGTATCAAATCACTTTTGGTTTCAATGGGAAACTTTTATGGCTAATTTTTGTTTTACATGTTGAATATAAAAGGTTTTTTTCTCTCTCATTGTTTGAGACCATGGATATGAAAATGAAAAACTTAAATATTTTAAACTATTCCAGAGATTGATTGACTGTAGGGGCATTTACTCTTAGGTTAAAACCTATGTTTTGTATCAAATCACTTTTGGTTTCAATGGGAAACTTTTATGGCTAATTTGTGTTTACAAGTTGAATATAAAAGGTTTTTTTCTCTCTCATTGTTTGAGACCATGGATATGAAAATAAAAAAAATTCTATATGTAAACTTAATGACTGCAGTCAGTAGGCATTTACTTTTAGATTAAAACCTATGTTTTTGTATCAAATCACTTTGGTTTCAATGGGAAACATTTATGGCTAATTTGTGTTTTACATGTTGAATATAAAAGGTTTTTTCTCTCATTGTTTGAGACCATGGATATGAAAATGAAAAACTTCTATTTAGATATATTCCAAATATTGATTGTAGGGGCATTTACTAGATATGTCACCTTTCATAAAAGATGAGATCCAGAGGCTACCTAGCCCTTTACAGACTCTGCCTATAGAACTACCATGGATATGAAAATGAAAAACTTCTAATTAGATCTATTCTAAAGATTGAATGTAGGGGCATTTACTAGATTAGGTTAAAACCTATGTTTTGTATCAAATCACTTTTGGTTTCAATGGGAAACTTTTATGGCTAATTTGTGTTTTACATGTTGAATATAAAAGGTTTTTTCTCTCTCATTGTTTGAGACCATGGATATGAAAATGAAAAACTATATACTTGGTTAAAACCTATGTTTTGTATCAAATTATTTTTTGTTTCTAAATACTATATACATGTTGACTATAGGGGCATTTATTATAGGGGAATTTAGATTTATTCCAGAGATTGACTGTAGGGGCATTTACTAGATAGGTCACCTTTCATAAAAGATGAGATCCAGAGGCTACCTGGCCCTTTACAGACTCTGCCTATAGAACTACCATGGATATGAAAATGAAAAAATTGTAATTAGATCTATTCTAAAGATTGAATGTAGGGGAATTTACTAGATTAGGTTAAAACCTATATGTTTTTTATCAAATCACTTTTAGTTTCAATGGGAAACTTTTATGGCTAATTTGTTTTTTAAATGTTGAATATAAAAGGTTTTTTCTCTCTCATTGTTTGAGACCATGGATATGAAAATGAAAAACTATATAATTGGTTAAAACCTATGTTTTGTATCAAATTACTTTTTGTTTTTAAATATTATATACATGTTGACTGTAGGGGCATTTAGATCTATTCCAGAGATTAACTCTAGGGGAATTTACTAGATATGTCATTTTTCATAAAACATGAGATCCAGAGGCTACGTGGCCCTTTACAGACTCTGCCTATAAAACTACCATGCATATGAAAATGAAAAACTTCTAATTATATCTATTCTAAAGATTGAATGTAGGGGCATTTACTAGATTAGGTTTTAAAACCTATATGTTTTGTATCAAATCACTTTTGGTTTCAATGGGAAGCTTTTATGGCTAATTTGTGTTTTACATGTTGAATATAAAATATTTTTTCTCTCATTGTTTGAGACCATGGATATGAAAATGA